>CM053783.1:723525711-723923211 GCA_028749045.1 Cupressus sempervirens
TTTGAAAGATGAATTCAAAATTGTTGAGAGAAAAGGGTTAACTCATGTCCAAGATTTTCCAAAGAACTTTAAGATCAAATGGATAAAGGTGGTGATGAGAAGGATTCATGACATGAAACTATGGCTAGACAATGGACCTACAAAGATTACAAAGAAGATAATTCACAAGATCACATGCTATCCCACTTTAGACAAGAAGAAGACCATGTGATGCTTGAGCTGAGAAGAAATTTAGGCAAACACAAAGGACAAGTGGAATGGACAAGGAATGTCCATCTCAACCATAACAAATCCAATCATTGAATTTATAGTGAGAGTAATTTCTCACAAACTCTACCAATCAAGCAAACTAAATAGTGTATCGAGTATGACAGTCGACCAAGTACAAAAAATTCTTGTGAAAGATCATGAATATGATCTTGCTAAGTTGTAGAAATTACAACTGGTCAAAAATATAATATCCATTAGGAAGGAAAATAATGATATGTGTAAGTTTGGATCACTTTTCATGTGCATTTTCTTTTATGTTTAGAAGTATTTTCCTAGTATTGGTAGTATTGTTTGGAAGCAAGGGACACTAGTAACAAGACAAATTAGTGAATACATAACTTAGGAGAATTTTTTTTTAAATATCATGGACATATATTTTGAAGAATTCAAACAAAGAATGAAGATAATGATGAGTATACTAGAACAATTTGTAATGAAATACTATAGTGATACATGCTTTTTAGTGGACATAGATAACACATTTGTGTAGGCAGTGAAGCTAAGGAAGGCATGGATAAAAGTATTTGATTATGAAATTGATAGTGACATTATGAATGCAAATATTGTTGTACTGCTAAAAGAGGAGATTGATACTGAAGCATATTTTCTTGGAAAATAGAAAAGAAGTTAAGGAAACAATTACTACTGATATTAAAATAGCTTCTAAAGAGAAGAAAAGAAGGAAATCGATTGAAAACCTAGAGGGAAAAAAAGGCATACAAGGAAAATGCAAAGAACCTTTGCAACTCACACAAGATTTTGGAGAAGATAAAGAGAAAGGAAATGGTGAGGAGGAAGAGGAAGAAGAAGAAGACAAGGGTAAAGCCTTAGTTTCTACTTCACCATCAATAAAGAAGGCTAAATCTATTAAGCCTAAAGAAAAGGAAGTTGTGAAGAAGATAGCGGTGGCACCCCTCTCTCCTCCACCATTGACCAAATCAAGGACCAAGGTAGAATTAGCAAGTGTTGAGCCATTATCAAAGAAAGGAGTAGTAAAGACTACTAAACTGAGTGGCTCAAGTGCAAAGAAGAAATCACAAGCCCCCATGAGCCAACCAAAGAGGAGAATATTGGTAAAGAAGAAAGTGAGTGAAGAAGATGATGCAAAGAGAATAGAATAAGATGAACTAACCATAATACTTAGAAGAGAAAAGACCATTGATGAGGTATGTGCTAACATATGAAGCTCTGCAAGCTTGTCTAATTTTAGATTTGTAAAATATGGTATATTGGATAGTTTTGAAACAATTAAAGTTGAAGAGGCCATGATAGATATGATGGCCAATAATAAATTGGCTCCTATTGAAGTAGAGAAGAAAATTCCAATTGATTTATACAATAGACTAGATAAAAGATGGCAAAAAGCATCCACAATAGATAAAGACATTAGATAAGACTCATTAGCCAAGGTTATGTCTAATTTATCAAATGAGTAGATGGAAACATTTTTGGAAAATTATAGGAACTTGTTTATTCCTAAATTCAAAAAAATTATGATTTTATAAAATAAGATTGAATCTATAGTTCAATAGAATGACATACTGTGGAAAAGCATTTTTGGTTCATCCACTAAATGAGTGGAGTCCACGAAAGAAATAGAGATAGTAACCATTCAAGATGACCAAAGTGATGAAGTGAGTTCAAGTATGTTGAGTCTACAAGGCAACATTTCACCTATTTATTCCAAAACTCTTGACACTCTAGTTGCAAAGCAATAGAAGCCCTCTGATGCATAAAAAGAGATTAAAGAGGTAGAGGAATCAAATAAAGACACAAGTGTAGACATTTTTATCAAAGTTCAAGAAGGACCAAATGTATTAGGACCTCACATTGAGGATAATGAAGAAAATAAAATAGTGTTGAGTGCTACTATTATTGTCTCATGCACTAATATTTAAGCTAGATGGAGTGGTGACACCCCCTCACCAACTCCAAAAGAAGTGCAAAGTAGCAGTACTCTGTCACCAAGTAAACGGAAAGTAATAAAGGATAGCTCTCCAAATATTTTTAAGTAAGTTTGGATGAAGTTATTGAAAAGCCAAAATAGGATTTGGAAAATCCCACTCTTGAGAAAACAATCTTGTTGCAAGAGATTTTGGTGAAAAGGAAGAAACATGAAGAGATGAGAAGAGAGCATCAACAGAGGCAAGTATTACATAATATAAAGGAAATTTTTGTAAATGCATTTGATATACAAAACTTTTATGGGAAAGCCCTAATTATTTCCTAGCTTTTACATATTGTTGAAAAAACAAATGCTAGAGACATAGAAGAAAATGAAAAATTGATGGCATGGTCAACAAAGAAATTTGAGAATAAGGTTGTGGAGAAAGTCTCAATGATCATTGTTGAGAAAAATTTGAATTATAGGTACATGTATAGAATACCAATGAACTTATACAAAAAGTACAACATTTGTACAATATTTTATGTGATGTGCCAAGATTCACAAGTGATCTTCATTCAAACATCTAGAAGATATTCAAGCTAATATGCAACAAAAAAGTGACACCATTTCACAATTAGCTAAATCTAGCTCAAGACATTACAATAAGCTATTATTTTCTCAATGAAAATTGGTCAAGCTTTAGAAAACTAATAGTAGTATGAGTTAAAAATTGATCTCTATCCAATCTATGTTGATACCTCATTTGGAGGTTATGAAATGTGAGTTGAAGTTAGCACAAGATCTTATTCAAGAATATCATAATATTTTAGTTTTTTATAGTTTGATTGATTTGGTAGCTTGATTCGAGTTGCAAAATCACATTTTGGAGTCAACCAAAACCACTTGGGATCATGCACTTGCCATGATTAACCAGATTCATAAACCATATATTGAGAAATACACTTTCATTCCATCCATTCGACCCTAGCAATAACCATAAGTGATAAAAATAAGGGGGGATTTAATGATGATTACATATTTTGAATGGAAAATGATCACAAGGGGGAATGTGAGATCAGGAGAGTTAGAATCAAAATTCAATGATTAGAGTGAGTCATAGTCAAACTACTTAGAGTCATATATATATCTCTCTCTCTATGTGTGTGTGTGTGTGTGTGTGTGTGTGTGTGTGTGTGTGTGTGTTTATATTGTTATATTTTTCATTGTTAATTATTTATTCATTTGGAAAAAGTTGTGTAGCTCTATAAGAACTAAGTCATAGGCTTAGGGGGAGTACTCATATTATCACTATAATGATGTATTTATGACAATGTGTTTTGGCCACTAATGTCAAAGGGGGAGATTTTTGGTATACCTAACTATTGTTGTCTATTAGTGTTAAACACTTAGTCATATACTATGCGGAGTTAGATGGTGGTCACTATGACTAAGCTATTCTATATAGGTCGAGTCATATAAAGACTTGTAAATAAAAATGTTTATGTTGAGCTATATAGGAGCCAAGAAAGTCTTTGGTCATTGAGTATTTTTAGTACAAGTCAAGCATAATTATTGTTGAGCATTCCAAGCACATTCATGCCAATTTATACTGAAGGTGTTGAGAATAGTAGAGATGAAGAAATAATAGTGAGAATAGTGAATGCCAAGTATCGGAGGTAGTAAGTGCTGAGCAACACAGAATTGATATTCAAGTTAGGAATGCTATAAATTTTGAGGTGAATCATTTTAGGACAAAATGGACAATACATTTAATATTTGTAGAGGTTGTTACCAAGGCTATTGCAAATGTTATGGCATGGATCACAGATCCCTATGAGTAGTGTTTAACTAATCAGATAAAGAGGCAAAAAAGGGAAGCATCTAGAAAACTCTTTAAGAAGTATTTAAATAGAGAATATCAAAATAATATTTGATATATGATGGTGAAAAGGAGAAAGCAAGCTATTCATGTGATCACAGAGAAGATCAAGTATGATAGTGTGAACATTGTAGAGGAGGGAAAAGAGTTCAGTTATGAAGAACATAGGAAGCAAATTTTGAAGCAGTGAAGGATAGTAAAGATATATCTGATCAAAGATTAGATCATATTAAAGAGAGGAGATCCAAAGCTATCTTTTCATAGTAGACCAAGGAGTAGGTACTAAATCATTTTTAACAGATTGCGTGAGGGATAATCTCTTAATAGAGTGGTTTTAAAAAACCTTTGTAAATCTCATAACCAAGTCCTTACTTTATTGTAAGTGTAAAATCCTCTCACAAGTTTAGACCTAAAAATTTACATTCCTTTAAAAGGGTAGACCCTCATAGGGTAGATCATCATGTATGATCAACATTGTAACCCTAATTGGTTAACTTTGTTACTGCAATAGTGAAGATTTGTGGGTGTCATCCCCACCCCAGTTTTACTTTCACCTTAGAGGGTTTCTGGGTGACTAAATATTTGTGTTATATGTTGGGTAAAAGCACCAAATTGTGGTGCCAAAAGGGGGGTATAAGTGGACACCTTTTTTTTGAAATCAACAATTTCTGAACTTCAACAAGATTTTGAAGATAGTTACACTCAAAATTTTAAGATATGACAAAAACAAAATTAGTAATCCTTTGAATCTAGTTTCTAAACTACTAATTTTTTTCAAAATGATTTAGTTTTAGGTCCTCAAAAAAGGGGGCCACAGAAAGTGGTACTATTTATTCCAAAAAAACATAACATAGTATAAAGTGTGCCCCCCTTAAAATTTTAACTTTTTTTTGAAATTATTTAATCAGTCTAGTCAAAAGTTACCTAACACTATGTAGTTTATTCTAGATTTTTTGAGTAATTATATAATAAATTTTTTAATTACACACGTCCCAAAAATGTGAAATATCTATGTGCTTCCCCTAGAAATGATTGAAAATTAATCTAAAATCAAAACTTCTTTTTTTTTAGTGTGTAGAATGGAGTCTAGTTTCTAAAAAACTAAGTTGTTACAAAATTTGATGAACAAGCTAAAATCTACAACCCTATTAGTACATGTTGGTTTTGACAAAAAATGGACATACATTCAAAATAAATTATAATTGAAAGGCTTGAAATAGTTCAAATAAAAAATAAATTATATGGTTATATAGCTAACACAGAGACCTACAATGTCATGTAACCTAATTTTATTGATGCTCAACCATGAGGAAACTTGAAGGAGATCACACAAGAAAAATTAATAATTTTTTGCATGTTTGCAGCAAAACACATCTCAGACTAGTTTACAAACTCTAAACATTTGGGTTGGATCCCCAAGGCAAAACCAAGCCTTAGGCTTGGTAGAATGTAAAGCTTTAAATAGCATGTACACCCTATAGCATGTGTGTGCTATATCCCAAATGCACTATTTAAAGCTTTTTAAAATTTAAGTCTTAATAACACATGAATGCTTTAGTTTGTACACGCTTTAGTGTGCATGCAGTATTAAGACCTAAATAGTGCATAAAGATGGAAGGAGAGAGAGAGAGAGAGAGAGAGAGAGAGAGAGAGAGGGCGGATGGGTGTGTGTGTTTGTGTGTGTGTGTGAGTGAGTGAGAGAGAGAGAGAGAGAGAGAGAGAGAGAGAGAGAGAGAGAGAGAGAGAGAGAGAGAGAGAGTAGGGGATGGGAGAGGGGAGAGAGAGGAAGTATGTGAGAGAGAGTAGGGGTGGCAGAGAGAGAGAGATTGAGAGTAGGGGATGGGAGAGAGCAGGGGTGGAAGAGAGAGAGAGTATAGGATGGGAGAGAGAGATTAAGAGTAGGGGATGGAGGGAGGTGGAGAGAGAGAGAGAGAGAGAGAGAGAGAGAGAGAGAGAGAGAGAGAGAGAGAGAGTGGGTGGTGGGAGAGGGAGCAGGAGAGGGAGAGTGAGAGAGAGAGGAGGATGGGAGTGTATGTGAGAGTAGGGGATGGGAGAGGATAGAAAAAGGGGGATGGGAGTGTGTGTGTGTGTGTGTGTGTGAAAGAGAGAGAGTAGAGGATGGGAGAGGGGAGAGAGAATAGGGGATGGGAGAGAGAGAGTAGGTGGTGGGAGAGGGAGTGGGAGAGGGAGAGAGAGGGGAGATGGGAGTGTGTGTAAGAGAGAGAGTAGGGGATGGGAGAGAGTGTGAGAGTGTAAGAGAGATTAGGGGTGGCAGAGAGAGAGAGTAGAGGATGGGAGAGAGTGACAGTAGGGGATGGGAGAGAGAGAGAATAGAGAGGGAGAGAGTGAGAGAGAGAGACAATAGGCAATGGGAGAGGGAGAGAGAGAGAGGGGGGATGCGAGTGTGTGAGAGATCTAGAGAGTAGCAGATGGGAGAGGGGAGAGAGAGAGAGTAGCTTGAGAGAGAGATAGAGTAGGGGATGGGAGATAGAGAGTAGGTGGTGGGAGAGGGAGTGGGAGAGGGGGGAGATGGGAATGTGTGTAAGAGAGAGTAGGGGATGGGAGAGAGTGAGAGAGAGAGAGTAGGGGGTGGCAGAGAGAGAGAGAGTAGGGATGGGAGAGAGAGTGAGAGTAAGGGATGGGAGAGAGTGTGAGAGAGGGTAGGGGATAAGGGATGGGAGAGAGAGAGATAGTAGGCAGTGGGAGAGGGAGAGAGAGGGGGCATGGGAGTGTGTGTGAGAGATCTAGAGAGTAAAATATGGGAGAGGACAGAGAGGGGGGATAGGAGTGTGTGTATGAAAGAGAGAGTAGGGGATGGGAGAGGGGAGAGAGAGTAGCAGATGAGAGATAGAGAGTAGGTGGTGGGAGAGGGAGTGGGAGAGGGAGAGAGAGGGGGATGGGAGTGTGTGTAAGAGAGAGAGTAGGGGATGGGAGAGTGTGAGAGTGTAAGAGAGAGAGTAGGGGGTGGTAGAGAGAGAATGAGATGGGAGAGAAAGAGTGAGAGTAGGAGATGAGAGAGAGTAGGTGGTGGGAGAGGGAGAGCAAGAGAGAGGATGATGAGAGTGTGTGAGTGTGAGAGAGAGTAGGGGATGGGAGAGGGGGGAGAGAGAGAGTAGCCTAAGAGAGAGAGAGAGAGTAGGGGATGGGAGAGAGAGTAGGTGGTGGGAGAGGGAGAGAGAGAGGGGGAGATGGGGGTGTGTAAGAGAGAGGAGAGAGGGTGAGAGAGTAGGGGATGAGAGAGAGAGTAGGTAGTGGGAGAGGGAGTAGGAGAGGGAGAGTGAGAGAGTAGGGGATGGGAGAGGAGAGAGTAGGGGATGGGAGAGGAAAGAGGGAGAGAGAGTAGGGGATGGGAGAGAGAGTGAGAGAGAGTAGGCGATGGGAGAGGTAGTAGGAGAGGGAGAGTGAGAGAGAGTATAGGAGATGGAAGAGGAGAGAGAGTGAGAGAGAGTAGGGGATGGGAGAGGAGAGAGAGTGAGAGAGAGTAGGGGATGGAAGAGGAGAAAGAGTAGGGGATGGGAAAGGAGAGAGAGTAGGGCGAGAGGGAGAGTAGGGGATGGGAGAGGGGAGAGAGTGAGTAGGGGATGGGAGAGAGAGTAGGCAGTGGGAGAGGGAGAGAGATGGGGGATGGGAGTGAGAGAGAGAGAGAGAGTAGAGGATGGGAGAGGAGAGAGGGTGGGAGAGAGTATGGGATGGGAGAGAGAGAGTAGGTGGTGGGAGAGGGAGAGAAAGAGAGAGTAGGGGATGGGAGAGTGGAGAGAGAGAGTAGGAGATGGGAGAGAGAGAGTAGGTGGTGGTAGAGGGAGAGAGAGGGGGGATGGGAGTGTGTGTGAGAGAGAAAGAGTAGGGGATGGGAGAGAAGAGAGGCTAAGAGAGAGTAGGGTATGGGAGAGAGAGAGTAGGAAGTGGGAGAGGAATTAGGAGAGGGTGAGAAAGAGAGAGAGTAGGGGATGGGAGAGGAGAGAGTGAGAGTGAGAGAGATTAGGGGATGGGAGAGGAGAGAGAGTGAGGGAGAGTAGGGGATGGGAGAGAGAGTGAGAGAGAGTAGGTGGTGGGAGAGAGAGTAGGAGAGGGAGAGTGAGATAAAGTAGGGGATGGGAGAGGAGAGAGAGTGAGAGAGAGTAGGGGATAGGAGAGGAGAGAGTAGGGAGAGAGAGTAGGGGATGGGGGATGGTGGGATAGGGAGAGATTATTTTTCACATAGTGCATATGCGCTTTATAGTGTGTATGCGCTATAGTGCATATGCTCTTTATAATGCATACATGCTATAGTGCATATTCACTATGTGAAAACATCAAAAAATGGTCATAAAGCAAGTTTGGGTCCTTGTTGATCCATATTATGCTTATTTTCTATTGTGGATTTTATTGTTCTGACAGAAAATACGAGTTTCAAGCTGTTAGAAGTTATCAAACACTATTTGAAGGCTTCTTGAACATTCATTAATTATATTTGAAGCTAGCAAACACCAAATTCAATAATTAGATACACAATTTGAAGGCTTTTTGAATATTCTTTCTATAGAAAAGGTTAGTGCAATCCTTTTTAAATATTCTTTGTTGTTATATAGAGACAATTTTGATTATAATTTGATATGCTATTTAATATATAGTGAATTCATTGAAATTTGTATGTTTGAATGAATTTTTATTTGGACATGGTTAGAAACTTAGCAAGTTGTTTAATACATATTTGTATTTATTGAAATAATTGTAATTTTTATATGTATTTGAATGATTTATAATTTACAAATTGTAAGTAATTCAGATGTTTGAATAATTTGACATATAGAAATCATCATCATGCCAAGGAAGAAACCAAAAACTCAAACAAATGAAGGGAGGGAGAGAGATTTGGCAATTAAAAGAGATAAAATGAAACTACTACATGAACAAAGAAAATTACAAAGCAATAATGAAGAATTGACTATCAAAGAGGAACAAGAACCACCAATACAAAGAAACAAAGAGGAAGAATTAGAAAGACAAAGAGAATGAATGAGACTGTTATGCTCAAGAAGACAATTGAATTGTGAAGCTACACCATCTTCCAATTTTGGAGTCATATCATCCTCTCATGTTGAGGAGACACAAATTTGTAGATCTAACAATGTACACACTCCATCATGTCATGTTGAAGCACAACATCAACATATCAAGTAGGTGATATTCTATCTTTTACATCTTATTGCCAAGGTACATCATCTTCGGTTCAAGGTACGCAAAACACTCAACCTTATGTTGATGTTCAAAATGTTGAGGGAATAGAAGAGATTATAACACCTTCTAGAATTCATTTTAAAAGACCAAAATATTTGATTGATATTGATACTAACATTTTAAAATCAATGATTGACAAGATTAGCAAGCGTACTTGTCAAAGAAAAGTTAATTGTATGTGGAAATTATTCTTAGAAGAATTAAATATTACAGGTCAATGCTAATTATTTTTTGAAATGATGAGAAATTTTAAATTTAGGCCTATCATGAAGATTCTTGGGCTAAGAATGATGGATGATTCAAATGAAAAAAGCATTGTAAAGAATCTAATGAGCACTTATGAAAAAATGGTTCTAAATCATGCACCAAAGATAGTAATATCATAAGACGAGTACATACATCAACAATAGTAGGTACCCAAATAAAGAAAGCTTGACTCATGAGAAAGACAAACAAAATATTGAAAATTGGTATAGGTACTCTAAGGAGAGCCATGCTAAGTCGTGAGAGATTGGAAGATGCAACAAAAAATGAGTTATGAACATTTAGCGGTAGAATATTGCAAAAGAATAAAGAAATTAGTGAAGCTTTGAAATTATTGATCAAAGATTTTAAAAAAAAAAACACGTGTTTCGCCTAATCAAAGAGATGTTGTAAGAAGGAGCGGTAGCCAAAATCGCGACCCACATGTGAAACATTTTTTGGACTCTACTCGGACACAATTTTTTGCAAAATTTATTGGTATGTATCCTCAAACTCAAATAAGTCAAAGATTTTTTAAGATGGTTAAACTTTTTTATGTGAAGATAAATCACACACACACAACCTGTTGTTGTTGGACACATATTGAATTTTCTAACCATTTTGATGTTTTTAGGCATATATGTGTGTTTTTGCATTCAAAGTTTGTTTTGCAGGAATGTGACATGAATGAGCCACCAAGATCTTCAAGGGAATTCATATCCAACATTTTATATGAAATAAGGGATGACCGATAATTTTATAATACATCATGCTTGGATGGTACATGCTTATTTTATGGTTCTTTGTAACTCTTATCAACTTGTGAACATATGGATAGTACACATGCAATTGGAAATGAAATAGTAGATTACAGAAAATATAAGATAGTGAAATATGCTCTAAAAGATGGGAAACATGGTAAAAGATGTGATTTAGTCATTGAAAAGATTCCATTGTATGAGTTCATGAAGATTTTTTGTGAAAATATTATTTATGAGTATGCAAGGCATACACATAGGACTTGATAGCTAGATTTGCAATTCAAGTTGTGCAAGGATACATTTTCACTAGATACCATTATTTTAGTTGTAGACTTCATAGAGAACTATATACCACAACCACAAAATAAGGTGCAAGCAAAGTATTATACTTCTCAACAAGTTTCCATATTTGTTCACATAACATTCATGCATTCACCTACAAGTACAGAGGATGACAAGAAGATTTTGAGGGAGTACCATTTTTACTTCAGCAATGATCAATCACATTCCATGGAGATTGTACATGGTTGTTTTCAACTATTTTGTGGAGATTTTGCTAATAGGGGCATACCATATTGTCAACACATTATTCAGTCATACAATTGTGCATCTCAATTCAAGAATGCACAGATGTTTTATTGGTTGAGTAGGATGCATAGCTTGTGTAGAATTCAATATATGTGAAATTTCACAAAGGCTGGTTATAGAATAGGAGAGCACGTTGGTGCAGGTGCATGCATCAAAAGACCCTTATCTCATGAAGAACTAAAGTACAAAGATGGAGCAATATTGACAGATGCAAAATCCATTGTCTAGTGGTCTAACACTACAATGGGTCCAAGTAAGGAAGGTGAGTCTACGGTTTGTAGATTTTTTTGGTTGATAGATAATACTAACATTGCACCATATGAGGATTATTGCACACTAATAGGATTATGTGAGTTGCACTCTTTTAGAAGCTTTGATGTAGGTTCATGGAGTATCCACACATGAAAAATGGCATGCTATTGTCGATCATGTGCAGAGAAAAATTGGGATGACTGTGAGTCGACTGAATGGGTGGGCAAATGAGATATATAAATTTTTGACCCAATTAACACCTATCATACCCCACAAGCACTGGAAATAGTAGAGATCTATTCGTCTATTGACTTTGACCACTTGTTTGATCTAGTGCAACCTAGTAATATATATATATATATATATACACATATACATATACATGTACATGTATATGTACATGTACATGTATATGTATATGCATATATATATATATATATATATATACATATACATGTACATGTACATGTACATGTATATGTATATGTGTACATACATACATACATACATACATACATACATACATACATACATACATACATACATACATACATACATACATACATACATACATACATACATACATACATACATACATACATACATACATACATACATACATACATACATACATACATACATACATACATACATACATACATACATACATACATACATACATACATACATACATACATACATACATACATATATATATATATATATATATATATATATATATATATATATATCTTTGTAATTTCAATAGTAACTTCATAATTTTTACCTAAGTATTTTTTGAATTAATGACCACATTTTGTACATTTATCACTGCAGGCCATGTTTTTTCTCTTATTAAACTGACACATGGCTTAGATGATATTCTATGAAGAACCCTAACTTGTGGTTATTCAAGGATTGAAAAATAGAGAGGAAGATTTCTCATTATTCAAACCTTGTTGTTGCATCAAATGTCTGCTTGATAAAATATGGTGGAAAACCACATAATAAGACTCTTTGCAAAGTTCACAAGTCAGACCATGAGGCAATACTTGAGACGTTAAAATGTAGAGCAGATCTAGTTGGTTCATTAGATTGAATAGGGAGAGAAGGAGAGAGAGAAAGAGTGGTGCAAGGTTACCTTGAGTCATTGATGCAAGTGGTAGGGTACTAACAATGAAGGTTGGGAGAGTACAACCCACAAGGACACCAAAACAAAGTTTGAAAGCCCAAAGAAGGCCCAAAACCTCACACTTGCACCTTGACAACAATAAAGGCTTAACATATGAAACCTATTCCAGACATGGAACCATGAACAAAGACTTAAAGCATGTTGTTTTACATCAACAGGGGCATATGGACTGAATTTGAAGGCGTCAAACTAAGAAAAAGTCATAGTTCCTTCATTAACCTCTTGGATTCCTAGTAGCCCAAGAAGCAAGGTTATGGCTTACAACTTAGTAATTATTTAATGGAAGAAAAAACTAACCACCAAGACACCTCCTACTCCTAATATAATGTCAGATTCCAAAGTGTTGACATTGCATACACAAAAATGCTGCATTAACCCATGGGGACAACAATTAAGGCTAAAGGGTTGATATGGTCACTATTGTAAAGTAAGTAATATTTAGACATGTGCTAGAACCACAAAACCAATTTAAAATGTTGAGGAATATTCCTAATATCCTAAATCCCAAAGTTTGAGGCTTTGGAAATGAGTTTTAAGGTCTTAAGTGTTGACTGTAGCAAAACAATGAGTTGGTGCATATATGCTACATGCACCTAGGGTATCATCTTTCTCCCTTGTACCTGCATTTCTGCAACTAAAACCAAAAAAATCTCAAAGAGCATTAAGAATACAAGGACTCCACCAAAGGCCATAATATTCATGTGGTGGGATCTCAAGTTATAACGTGATTTCCACCAAAACCCTTGAAACCCTTAAATTTTAGGCTGTCATCACTAAAATAGGAATAACTTGAGTTTTATAGCATTTCAAGATCTCAAACTAGTTGAATTATAAAGGTAACTCAAATATGCATCCAACCATACCAAGCTTTGACACCTATTGATCTGTACAGGTCTGTACCATGCAGAAAAACAACCCAAAATGCAACAAAACAGGTTATATTTTATTGATTTCAAAGCAAAATATTACATTATACCTTCCACCCACTTGAAAGGGCTATATGAAGCTCTTCCCCAACTTATCCAACCAAATTTGAAAGTTTTTGACTATTGGGGGAATGATTACAAATAATTTTTCTTAGTTATGCAAAAAGTTGCAAAGTTGCATAGCAACTTTTGCAACTTTTATTGCATTTTTGCATTTTTGTGCCTAAAAGGCATTTTAACTATGTAAATGAGTCCTAATTGAATCAATACAACTATTATACCCTATATTACAAGAATATGCATTAAAAATACAAAAATTGTGCCCTTGTGACCTCATTGAGCAACGGGCTTATAAAACAACCAATATTGCTAATGGACCACACAAAAGGGTTAATGGCAAATCTAGGAGTCTAAAATCATGACCTTATTGAAAACATGGAAATAAAACTAGAAAGAGGTCATAAATGACCCAAACAACTTGATTACATGATTTCAAAAGAGGGGTGCTCTTGCACCAATCATAGGGCCCTCATCTTTTCTTTTTTGTTGTGTTATGCTCCAAGTGAGCCTTGTAAGTAGAATAAGCTATGGTGGTGGGATTCAATATACAATAATTTTTAGAAATTTTAGTGGTTTAGGCATCTAAGCCTATCAATAATCTAAATGCTCCAAGGAAATGACTTAATACATGAAACCTACACCAGACATGGAATCATGAAACCAAACACTAGGGATGTTATTCTTACATAATCATGGGTTTATTGATTGGATTTGGAGACCCCAAAACAAAGAGAAAGAATAGTTCCTTCATTAACCCTTGGGATTCCTAGTAGCCCAAGAAATAAGGATTTGGTCTGCTACTTGTATATTTTCAATAGAAGCAAGATGCTGAACAACAAGGTTAGTTGTTATTTCTGACGTATTATCAAATGTCAAAGCCTAGGGATCCTATAATTAAGAAGACTATCATAACCTGTGGGATAACAACTAGACAAAAAGGGCTAATTATGCCACATTTACTAAGGAGGTGTGACTTAGACACATGCCTAAAACATGAGACCAATTAGGTTAGTTGAGGAATATCCCAAATACTCTATTTTCCAAGTTATAGATCAAAGCATGAAGTTTTGGGGTCTTAAAATGCTGATACAACAATAATATGTATTGATGTATACAAGGTATATGCATTTAGTGCATCATATTTCTCCTTTGTCCCTACATATAAAAACCTAAAACCAAAAGAATCTTAAAGTGCATTGGAAGTACAAGGATTCTACCGAAGGCCATAATTTTCCTATGGTGGAATTTGGAGTTATAACTTGATTTTCTTCAAAACCCTACAAACCCTCAAAATCTGGGTTGTTTGCACAAAATAGGAACAACTTGAGTTTTAAAAAGTCTCAGAACCTCAAACTAGTTGCATTAGAAAGGTGATTTAAGAATCTATCCAACCATTCAAGGCATAGATCCCTAGGCATCTGTACACATCCATACCATTCAAAGACCTCACTAAAAATGCAGAAAATAGGGTTGTTTTTATTGATTTCAATACCAAAACATTACATTGTACCTTCCACCCACCAAAAAGGGCTATATGAAGGTCATCCCAAACTTATCCAACCAAATTTTAAAGGTTTTATCGTTGAGTGAATGATTACAAACAATTTTTCTTAGTTATACAAAAAGTTGCAAAGTTGCATAGCAACTTTTGCACTTTTATTGCATTTTTTGTATTTTAAAGCCTTAAAGGTATTGTAATTGTCTAAATGAGTCCTAATAGACTTAAAACAAGTGATATATCCTAAATCATAGCAAATGCTTCTAAATTAAATAGATTGTGCCCTTGTGACCTCATCAAGCAACGATCTTATAAAACACCCAAATTGCTAATGGGCCACACAAAAAGGGTTAAAATGAACCTATGAACCTAAAAACATTGTCTTATTTAAAACCAAGAAAAATAAACATGAACAAGGTCATAAATGACCCAAACACCCTTATTTCATTGTTTCATGGAAGAGTGCTCCTGCACCATGCTGCCCTGGGGAAAAGAAACTCAAGTTCCTACTTTAGGTGAGTTGATCAATAGTGTATCCATGTTGCTTAATCTGATTTTCAGTCATCCATGTGGCATCAATAGAAGGTAACCCCTTCCATTTAACCAAGTATTGATAGTATGTGTGATTCCTTGTCTTTTTGGCAACTTTGGTCTCCAAGATTACTTCCAACTCTAAGGGTTGATAAGGTGGTAGATCTTTCAACCAATCTTCATGTGAACCTGCTGTAGATGTACTTGCAATATCGAAAGTGTCCTTGAAAATAGTGAGATCAACCACATTGAAAATTGGTGAGATGGAAATGATAGGTGGTAATGAAATTTCATAGGCATTAGGACCAAATTTATGCAAGATTGTACAAGGTCCTATCATTTTTATTTGGAGTTTGGTGTGATGATGTTTAGGGAGTCTTTCCTTTCTCAAATATGCCCACACTTTGTCACCTATTTGCAATTGAATATCTTTCCTCTTCTTATCTTCTTGTGCTTTGTATTTTTGTGAAGTTTGTTCTAATGTATCTTTCACCTTTTCTTTGATAAGGTCAGTGAATTCTTCCCCTTGTGCACTAACCTTGATTTTATTAGGTAACTCTCTAAGTTCTTGAGGTCCAGTTGGATCATAGCCATAGACTATTTAGAATGGTGTTTTTGCTATAGACCTATTGAATGAATCATTGAAAGCAAATTCAGCTTGTGGAAGAAGTAGATCCCAATTTTTTGCATATTGCTCAATGAGGCATCTAAGGAGGTTTCCAAGAGATCTATTTACAACTTCAGTTTCACCATCCATTTGGGGATGGTAGGCAGAACTAAATTTCATATTAGTGCCTAATTTCTTGTGCAAGGTTCTCCAAAAATGTCCTTGCAATTTGGTGTCTCTATCTGAAACAATAAATTTAGGTAGACCATGAATTCTAAAAATGAACCTATGAACCTAAAAACATTGTCTTATTGAAAACCAAAAAAAAAAACTTGAACAAGGTCATAAATGACCCAAACACCCTTATTTCATTGTTTCATGGAAGAGTGCTCCTGCACCACTGAACCTTCCTAAGCATTGAGTTCATTTCAATGACCCCGTTCCCTACTAGTTTCTTTGTAAACCAGTCATCTACCTAACTGGGACATGTTTGGGAACTGACAATCTCCATTTAAACTAAAGTCTCCATTTAAAGGTGGCAATGACTTTTTTGTTGTTTTGTTAAGATCATTAATATATTTCAACAAGAACTTTGAGGGATCATGCCCAACTTGAGTATCCTGGCTTCCTAAGTCCTATAAATTCAAGGCCATTGATGAGTAGGCATTTATAATTGAAACATCTATGGTGCTAGAATGAAGTGCGTGACCAGATTCTTTGCCTACTAATGAGCCAATTTGAGGCTTCACTTCACATTGCTCCATGGACAATTCTATAGCATTTGTTACTTCTCTATCTAAAATTTTTGTGTGTGTATAAATGTGCACTCTTTCCCAATACCTATATGTTTTGTCTCTTCATCATTTGGATTCTTCTGAAATATCCTTTTCTCTCAGATTAATCTCTCTATTAAGCAAGTTTTCTATATCTTCCTTTGTATATTTAATAGATGTAGCTGGTGTCTAATTGCTTATTCATTTTCTTTCAATATTCATGGGAAACTAAGGTATTTGGTTACCTAATAGGTCCTAGGAAAATTAACCAAGGTCCTAGAATAGTCTTAGATGGACCCATTTGACCTAAATATGTAAAGAGTGAAAATTGCTCAAAAGTTGCAATGTTGCTCAAAAAATTGCTTGAGCAGCTTTTGCAATTTTTGCAAAAAAGTTGAAAATGGAAGTTTGGGAAATTGTAACTATCCATGCTTGGGTATATGTGCATGGGAAATTTTTTTTGAAGGTTAGAAGGTTTCTAGTTAGATTTGCATTTTTAAGCAACTTTTGCAATTTTGCACAAAAAGTGCAACTATTGCAAAGTTTAGTAGATTTCATTTCTAGGACTTGGAAAAGGTTCCAAACTATTAAAAAATAATTAAAAACACCTAATACTAGGCTATCTTGACCAAAAACTCAAAAAGAGCCAATTTGGCCTAATTAGCAACTTTTGCTCATATCTTGTACAAAGTGGCCTAGGCATACATATCTTGCTCATATCTCCATCACTGTTTGTTGTGGGATCAAACTGTTTGGTCCGTTAGCTCTAGGTGGCTAGGTAAACTCTAGCCTCAATCTTGTCCTATCCTATTGAGTTCTCAAACGTTCTCAAGCATGTTGAACTAAAATGTCCCTAAGAGTCACTAGATGCAATAGGGAAATGATCTTTGATGGGGCATATCTAAGAGTTCATGCAAGGTATACTTATGATTCTAGATTCTATAGGACCATATTTTAAAGAGATACAATATCCTCTCTCACTTGTTAGAGATCTTACTCTTTTTTTATTTTGCGATGCCATCTTAG
Source organism: Cupressus sempervirens (assembly GCA_028749045.1). Taxonomy (NCBI): domain Eukaryota; kingdom Viridiplantae; phylum Streptophyta; class Pinopsida; order Cupressales; family Cupressaceae; genus Cupressus; species Cupressus sempervirens. The sequence goes on from CM053783.1 coordinate 723,543,423, forward strand.
GTGATGCTGAAACTTGTAGTGTTGGCTAGTACAAAGTTGCCAACTACCAAATCTCCCTCACCATTGATCATGGGATCAAACTATCTATTCTATTAGCTCTGGGTGGCCAAGTAAACCCTATCCCCAAGCTCCTCCCATCCTATTGAGCACTCCAAAATTCTCAGGCATGCTGAACTAAAATATCCTTAAGAGTCACTAAATGCCATAGGGTAGTGATCTTTGATGGAGCATATCTCGAAGCTCGTGCAAGGTATGGATGCAATTATAGGTGCTATAGGACCATGTTGTAGAGACCTACAATAATCTCTATCACTTTTTGGAGATCTTACTTTTTTTTGATTTTGTGATGCCATCTTAGGTGATACTGAAACTTGTAGTGTTGGCCAGTACAAATTTGCCAACTGCTAAATCTCCCTCACCATTCATTGTGGGATCAATCTGTTTGTTCCTTTAGCTCTGAGTGGTTAGATAAACACTAGTCCCAAGCTCCTCTTGTTCCATTGAGTGCTCAAACATTTTCAAGCACGCTAAATTGAATCATCCCTAGGAGTCACTAAATGCCATAGGGTAGCAATTTTTGATGAGGCATATCTCGGAGCTCATGTGAAGTATGGATGTAATTCTAGGTGCTATAGGATTGTGTTGTAGAGACCTACAATAACTAATCTCACTTTTTGGAGATCTTACTCTATTTGATTTTGCAATGCCATCTTGGGTGATGCTAAAACTCGTACTGTTGGCTAGTACAAAGTTTCCAACTACCAAATCTCCCTCACCATTCATTGTGGGATTGAACTATCTCTTCCACTAGCTCCAAGTGGCCAGGTAAAACCTAGCCTCAAGCTCTTCCCATCATGTTCAGTGCTTGAACATTCTTAGGCATGCCAAACCAAAATGTCCCCTAAGAGTCACTAAATGCCATAGGGCAGCGATCTTTGATGGGGCATATCTCAGAGCTCATGCGAGGTATAGATGCTATTCTATGTGCTATAAGACTGTGTTGCAAAAATCTACAATAACCTTTCTCTCTTTTTGGAGATCTTACTCCATTTTAATTTTGCGATGCCATCTTGGGTGATGTTGAAGCTCATAGTATTGGCCAGTACAAAGTTGCCAACTGCCAAATCTCCCTCACCATTCATCGTGGGATCAAACTGTCTACTCTATTAGCTCCAAGTAGCTAGGTAAACCCTAGCCCCAAGCTTATCCTCTCCTATTGAGCATTCAAACACTCTCAGGTATGCTGAACCAAAACATCCCTAAGAGTCACTAAATGCCATAGGGAAGCAATCTTTGATGGGCCATATCTTGGAGCTCGTGTGAGTTATGGATACAATTTTAGGTGTTATAGAACCATGTTGCAAAGACCTACAATAACCCCTCTTTCTTTTTGGAGATCTTACTCCATTTTGATTTTTTGATGCCATCTCAAGTGATGCTGAAACTTGTAGTGTTGGCAAGTACAAAGTTGACAACTACCAAATCTCCCTCACTGTTCATTGTGGGATCAAACTATCTATTCTATTAGCTCTAGATGGCTAGGTAAACCCTAGCCCCAAGCTCATCCCATCTTGTTGAGTGCTCAAACATTCTTGGGCATGCTGAATTGAAGTGTTCCTAAGAGTCACTAAATGCCATAGGGAAGGGATATTTGATGGAGCATATCTCAAACCTCGTGTGAGATATGGATGTGATTCTAGGTGCTATAGGACCATGTTGTGGAGATCTACAATAACCTCTCTCACTTTTTAGATATCTTACTCCATTTTGATTTTATGATGCAATCTTGGGTGATGTTAAAACTCATAGTGTTGGCTAGTACAAAGTTGTCAACTACAAAATCTCTCACACCATTCATCATGCGATCAAACTATCTATTCTGTTAGCTTTGGGTGGCAAGGTAAACCCTACCCTAAGCTCCTCTCATCCCATTGAGCACTTGAACATTCTTGAGCATGCCAAATCGGAATGTTCCTAAGAGTCACTAAATGTCATAGGGTAGTGATCTTTGATGGGGCATATCTTGGAGCTCATGTGAGGTATGGATTCAATTCTAGGTGCTATAGGAATATGTTGTAGAGATCTATAATAACCTCTCTCTCTTTTTGGTGATCTTACTCGATTTTGATTTTGTGATGATATCACGAGTGATGCTGAAATTCGTAGTGTTGGCCAGTACAAAGTTGCCAACTACCAAATCTCCCTCACCATTCATTTGGGATTGAACTATCTATTCCATTAGCTCCGAGTGGATAGGTAAACTCTATCTTCAAGCTCATCCCATCCCATTGAGCCCTTGAATGTTGTTGGGCACGCCAAACTGAAACATCCCCAAGAGACTAAATGTCATAGGGTATCGATCTTTGATGGGTCATATCTAGGAGCTCATGTGAGGTATGGATGTGATTCTATGTGTTATAGGACCTTGTTGTAGAGACCTACAATAACCTCTCTCACTTTATAGAGATCTTACTGTATTTTGATTTTTTGATGCCATCTTGGGTGATGCTGAAACTCATAGTGTTGGCTAGTACAAAGTTACCAACTGCCAAATCTCTGTCACTATTCATTGTGGGATCAAACTATCTATTCTATTAGCTTCAGTTGGCTAGGTAAACCCTAGCCCCAAGATCCTCTTCCTGTTGAGTGCTCAAACATTCTTGGGTAGCTTGAACTAAAATGTCCCTAAGAGTCACTAAATGTCATAGGGAAGTGATCTTTGATGGGGCATATCTTAGAGCTCGTGTGAGGCATGGATGTGATTATAGGTGTTATAGGACTGTGTTGTAGAGACCTACAATAACCTCTCTCTCTTTTTGAAGATCTTACTCTATTTTAATTTTACAATGCCATCTTGGGTGATGCTGAAACTCGCAATGTTAGCTAGTACAAAGTTGCCAACTACCAAATCTCCCTCACCATTTGGCATGGGATCAAATAATCTATTCCATTAGCTCTGGATGGCTAGGTAAACCTTAGCCCCAAGCTCATCCCATCCTATTGAGCGCTTGAACATTCTCGGGCACACCAAAGCAAAACGTCCCTAAGAGTCACTAAATATCATAGGGCAGTGATCTTTGATGGGGCATATCTTGGAACTCATGTGAGGTATGGATGCAATTCTTGGTGCTACAGGACCATGTTGTGGAGATCTAAAATAATCTCTCTCACTTTTTGGAGATTTTACTCCATTTTGATTTTGTGATGCCATCTCAGGTGATGTTGAAACTCGTAGTGTTGGCCAATACAAAGTTTTCAATTCCCAAATCTTCCTCACCGTGTATCATGGGATCAAACCATCTATTCCTTTAGCTTTGAGTGCTAGGTAAACCCTAGCCCCAAGCTCATCCCATCCTATTGAGTGCCCAATTTTTCTCAAGTATGCCGAACTAAAACATCCCTAAGAGTCACTAAATGCCATAGGGCAATGATCTTTGACGGAGCATATCTCAGAGCATGTTTGAGTTATGGATGCAATTCTAAGTGCTATAGAACCATGTTGCAAAGAATTACAATAACCTCTCTCACTTTTTGGAGACCTTATTCTATTTTGATTTTATGATGCCATCTCAGCTGATGCTTAAACTTGTAGTATTGGCCAGTACAAGTTTGCCAGCTACCAAATCTCCCTCACCATTTGCCATGGGATCAAACTATTTATTCCATTAGCTTCAAGTGGTCAAGTAAACACTAGTCCCAAGCTCCTCCCATCCCATTAAGCACTTGAACATTCTCAGACACACCAAACTGAATCATCCCTAAGAGTCACTAAATGCCATAGAGAAATGATCTTTGACAGGCATATCTCAGAGCTCATGCAAGGTATCGATGTGATTCTAGGTGCTATAGGATCATGTTGTGGAGATCTACAATAACCTCTCTTTCTTTTTGGTGATCTTACTCCATTTTGATTTTGTGATGTCATCTCGGGTGATGCTGAAACTTGTAGTGTTGGCTAGTACAATGTTGCCAACTACCAAATCTCTCTCACCTTTCATCATGGGATCGAATTGTCTGTTCTGCTAGCTCTAGGTGGCTAGGTAAACACTAACCCCAAGCTCCTCCCATGCTGTTGATCTCTCAAACATTCTCAGGCATGCCAAACCAAATCATCCATAAGAGTCACTAAATGCCATAGGTAGTTTGACTTAAAAGTGTTCTTGCTGAGAATCCACTAGCTTTTGGTGTGAGCACTCTACATTATTTTGGATGAAATTTAAATTAAAATAAAATATATGAAATGTACTTAAAACATAAATAATAAAACAAGATATATATTATGATAACCAATAATGTCATACATGAACAAACATATAATATACAAGGTTGCACATGGATGGGGGTACTTGGGGTACTTAAGGTATGGGTATGGGTACAAGTACAACTATTTTTTATAATAGGGGATAGGGGTACTTGGGTATGTCAAACTTTATCTTAATTATACTTTTACATTTATAGAAAAACTTGAATTTATGAGTCATGACAATGATTTTTCAAATCAAGAATAGTGATAAAGTTTGCAAATGTAATGTATTGTTTTGAATTTTAGATTTGTTATATGTTTGTAATAATAATTTGTGATAAATGTTTAGATGCATGACATAGAAGGTAGACTTTAAACATTAACAAGAAGATCATAAATCATATGACAATGACATATTGCAAATGATAAATTTATGACTTTAACAGTGATAAAGTTTATTGTTGATTAATATTGTATCAAAGTTTCAAACTGATTAGGTATTGAATTAAGCTTGATAAACAAATAATAGAGAAGGAAAACTTTAAACATGAACAAGATCATAAATCATATGATGATGACATATTGGAAATGATAAACTTATGCTTAAACAGTGATAAAGTTTATTATAAATCAATATTCTATCAAAGTTTTGAACTAATTAGGTATTGAATTAAGCTTGATAAACAAGGAGCTGATACACAAACAAAAAACCAAAAAATAATAATCAGAAATCTCAATCAAGGTCCTTATCTATGATTCTCTCTATCGAGTACCTGATACTTGGGATATATGTACCTAGTACTTGGGTATGTGGGTACGAGTACTAGGGGTGTGGGTATAAGTACCCATGCAACCTTGATAATATATTATGATAACCAATAATGTTATACTTGAACGAACATATAATATATTATGATAACAATTAATGTCATACATGAATGAACATATAATATATTATGATAACCAATAATGTCATACATGAATGAACATATAATATATTATGATAACCAATAATGTCAGATATGAACAAACATATAATATAAAATGATAACGATTAATGTCATACATTAACAAACACATAATATATTATGACAACCAATAATGTCATACATGAACAAACATATCATATGTTAACCAATAATGTCATAAGTCTAATAATGTCATGCATCAAATATATGTCATACATCAGATATAAAATGTCATACATACATCAAATGTATATTGAATATGTCCATTGACATAAAATCCAACATATATGTCCACTGATGCCTATATATGTGTGTCTATTAACTATATCTTCTCCTTCCCATGAGGGGAAGGAAACAAATCCATAGAGGTCTTCAGTCATTGTGTGGAGGGAGATGATGGGGATGATGGGGTCTTCCTCACATGCTCGCTCATCCTCTTGTTTACATATGCTCTTCTCTAACTTTAGCTGATACAAACAAAGTAGATATGAATCAATAATTATTATACATTGAAATCAAATATATGTACACACAAAATTAATTATTTTCTTACTGCCATCAAATAGTCACTCTGTAAGTCCACCTCAAAGGCTCGTGGATGATTAGGTGTAACAAGGCCCTACAAAAATTCAATCAATATAATCACTTATAAATAACATTAGAAATTTTGATACTAACTATTATAAACAACAACTAAAACCAAGAAAATTCGTTCATACCTCAGTCAATGGCTCTGAACTAGCCATCATTGCAACAACTTCATGATCGATGGACTGTCGAAGATGAGGAGGAGTCTTAGATGTCAAAAGTTGCATGTCATATAATATAAGTTACATGTAACATAAAACATGAAACAAATGTACCTCTACGAAGCTCGTATCATGCCTAGGCTCAGAGTCCCTAGTGAATGTTGATGGTCTAGTAGAGAACTAATGCACATGTATAAAATATTTTTGCCAATCCTTCATATGATTACTTAATAAATATATGTATTAATTTAAATGATTAAATAAATACATACCTTTGGAATCGTTGATGAGACAAAAAATAAGGCTAGGGGATCTCTACTAGGGTCGTCAACACTTTGACCCTGAATTTTGAAAAATGTCAATACATGCTAATTAATTAGTCATTCACTATACATACAAAATGTGATCAAATTAGTTTATTATAATTGTAATTTACCTGTGTGTCATTGCCAAATGTCTCATTCAGAAACTAATCATTGACTAGCCCATCATCCATACCATCTCCAGCATGATTGCCAAATGTGCATAAGGATCCACATGATGTGCACATGTGATCACAACACATAGAAGGCTCCTCCTCAACTAATGGACTTGTAAAATGAATTAGGGTCTACGTCAAAGTATTAATAGTCCCTAAAGTGCTGGCCTCTACATATTCTTTCACAACTGAAGGAATAACCACATGTTCACCCTATGCCTTGACAACATGTGCCCTAACTACATTAGGGTCATGATGTGCCCCTAGCCTCTCAAATGATGACCCCCCACTTCTACCCTAAGATTTTAATATATTAAAATAATTGGGGATCTCCCCAAGGAAAAATTCACAATACAATTTCTTTAAGAAATACATTGGAATCTCATGATTATTGTAGGGAGGGGCATCAAAGAACATCCACCATCTATCCAAAAAAAATTGTTTCTAATACCATCATGTATGCACCAATGGATGGCGAACCTTTTAGTTGTCTCTCTAACAATATTTTGTTCACCAGGCTTTTTAAACAATGCACAAATGCTACCTTTTTTTTTTTTTTGTTTCCTTACATCTTGATATGATAATTTGTTTGCATAATATCTTCTTTGTTCATCCCTCTTAACATGCCAAATATCCAACTGACCACTAACAGAAGCTACATGGGTCATAATGGACTCGAGGGAGGATGCCAATTGTGCTTTCATTGGATTGGTTTGTCCATAAGCTTTCAACCTACCAATGAGTGCTTCTAATTCATTTTTCCCTCTTTTTATTGCATTTATTATGTTATCTTGTGTGCTAGGAGGAGGTCTTCCAATCGGTGCAGGTTTTGGAATTTCTTGCTCTTGTTGTGGAGGGTTTTGATTCTCATCTTGTGGAGGGTTTTTGTTTGGATCCTGTGGAGGGTTTTGGTTTTGATCTTGTTGGAGATTTGGTAGTTCATTATCCACATTTCCTAATAAGAAACCAATTGCAATCTAAATAAATAAACAAATTTAAAGAAAAATTGAAAAAATCCTACAAAACAATGCAAAAACATATAAAACAATACAAAAACATATAAAACAATGCAAAAACATATAAAACAATACAAAAACATATAAAACAATGCAAAAGAAAGAGTAGAAAATATATGATGTGATCTTGATCTCAAACTTCGGCAATGAGGAGGCATTTTGAGGAGGCGGGTGGAAAAGTCTTCAATTCCTTCAACTTGCATAAACACTGTGAGGAGGAAATCCTTGCAAAATGAAATAGGCTATAGGTTTGCAGCCCATTTATAAAAAAATTAAGTTTTTAAAAGTGCATATGCACTATAGCGCATATGCACTTTTAAAAACTAAAAAATAAAATGGGTTGTCATGTTTTTGGCACCACAACTTGGTGCACACACCCTGCTTACATTTCATGCATGTGATTGATAGATTATATCTACATACTATGATTTCATTTTACAAGTTATGTTATGCATGCATTAGATATGAGATGGTAAATATGGTGAATGCACTAAAGTATTGTTAAAAGATAAAAGTGTTACAGATCCTGATTCGCCCCCCTCTCAGTATCTTAATTTCCCAATTAAGACTTCCAACAAACCTAACCTATTTACCCAATTAAAAAATTCTTTTAATGGTAATGAAGGGTTGTTGTTGTCTCCTATGTTTTCCAAAGATCAAAGAATAACATTAAAATCTCCTGCTAGAATAGATAGACCTTCATGTTCTAACGTTAGCATGTCTTCTAGCTCTTCCCATAACCTAACTTTATCTCCATTATGAATTGGGCCGTAGATATTAAATAATCTATAGTAAAATTCTGATTTGATTCCTTTTTCCATACCACTCATCCAATTTTTATGAATTTCTATAGATGAAATTGATATATTTCTAGGATCTAATATTATGGCAAGACCTCCAAAAGTCCCTTCAGTAGGAGAATCTTTTATCTCCCTCCAACCTAATGATCTCTTGAACATATTAATTTCTTCACCATTCAGTTTTATTTCCTAAAGAATAATTATGTCATCTTTAGTGTTGGTAATGAATCTTTTTAGGTGCCACTTCTTGTTAGGGGTATTGAGCCCCCTAACATTCCAATTTAAGACATTCATGACATCTAGGAATGAACTTCCCCTTCTCTGCATTAAAAATATTGGTTAATTTAATCTAGCCCTTAGCTCCCCCATATTTTAGACACAAATCTTGCAAGGATCTTGTTAGGAACCTGTGTGTTCCTTCTGTTTATTTTGTTAGAGTAGTGTTGTTGGACGCATATGCTTTGTAAGTCGTCCCGTGAGTATATTTTATTATCCCACATGCATAGGTAGTATTACTTTTCTAGATCGTACCCAGTATATAAGAATAGGTTGAGGCCCTTGATGGGCACGGACGAATTTATTATATTGAGCTTGCTCAAAGGAGGTTACCCCCTCGAAGTGGCCTGCGATCAGTAGATTCATTCTGAGTTCTGCTATCACTTTGTATTCTGTTATTTCGAGCATTCTCACGATATTGCTATAAGGAGGTTCTTCACATCTGGTATCAGAGCACTCTCTTGGGCTCGCTGGGTGGAAATTACATCAAATTTTTTTTTTTTTCTCTGTCGTGGCCTTCAGGTTCCTCTCACTTCTAATATCTCTTGTTATTGCAATAACTCTTTTCAGTTGTTCTGTCTGTGAGTGAATTTTTCTAAGTCGACTGTTCAAAAAAAAAAAAAAAAAAAAAAGAGAAAATTTTTCTATTTTTTAGTCGTAGCTTCCTTGTTTGCTTTCTGTTTCTGCTCATACTTCCGCAGAATGTCTGCAATATCATTTCGCATACTTCCTTCCTTGGTGACCCAACCCCAAATTTTACATTTCAAAGCCCTAAATCCCTCATTTATCTAATTTTAGGGTTTGCCCTATCTTTTTCACCTCTCATCCAATCGCCACCAAACTGAGCCACAAGATTCAATTCCTCATTTTGCTCCCGTATCCCTCTTGGACTGTTCACCTCATTTCGCCTCCCTACCCTTGAAACCCTCATTTTTCTTTTTCCCTTGTCCCCAGATAGTCTCCCACCACCCGTCGAACACCCATTTCCTATATGAGTTTTACCCCAATCCAAGTTTGCCGTAACTAAAAAAGTTTTTGTTTCTCATCTTCTACCCATTCCAAAAAAAAAAAAAAAAAAAAAAAAAAAAACCTTGTTTTATGGTTGTTACGCGTACAGGAGCAAAAATCATGGAAGAGGAAATTGCATCCCTCAAAACCAAACTTCAAGATCTGGATGACAAAATTCTGGGTCTTAACTTTCAGCAGTCAGCCATGAGCCGAAACCATTCAGGAGATACTGGGTCCTCTTCTGGCAATTTCCGTGGACCAAAGCTTGATTTTCCACGCTTCGATGGTTCTGATCCGACTGGATGGATCTATAGGGCAGAGCAGTATTTTAGCTTGCATAATACTTTGGATAACCACAAAGTCCCCCTTGCATCTTTTCATTTGGAACATGAAGCTCTTCAATGGTTCCGTTGGTACATCAAGGCTAATGTAGGCCCAACGTGGAGAGAATTGTGCACCCTCATTTTGGAGCGCTTTGGCCCTAGTTCCTTTGATGATTTCACAGGAGCACTCACTAAACTGCGTCAAACAGGCACTGTAAGAGAATACCAGACAGAGTTTGAAAAATTAGCTAATCACACAGAGGGCTTGTCTGATGAATTCTTCCGTAGTTGTTTTGTCAGTGGTCTGAAGGATGCACTTCGCTCAGAAGTCAAAATGTTTCGACCTACTACAATGATGGAAGCCCTTGGGTTGGCTAAGTTAGCGGAAGACAAGATTAGTGCTCTACAACGCTCCAGATCTAATTTTGTTCCATTCAGAAATACAGGTTCTCACAACCCTCCAGTCATACCAGCTCCCAGAACTACTCCGATCAAGCACTTGTCTGAAACAGAGATGCGAGTCAGGCGAGACAAAGGGCTTTGTTATAATTGTGATGAGAAATGGTCTCGGGGCCATAGATGTGTTCAGCAAAAGCTCTATCTCTTGGATGTGGATTCTCCACCGGAACTGGAAGAATATGTAGATGCTCAGGAAACAGTGGATGATGAGGTTGAGCCTCACCAGCCTGAACCTCCTTCACCAGAAGCTCCACCAGAGATATCTGTCCATGCTTTGGCAGGAGTCACTACTCCACAAACCATGCGGGTCCAGGGTTTCTTCAAGAAGATCCCTCTTACTATAGTCATTGATTCTGGTAGCACTCATAACTTCATTGATCCACGAATAGCCAAACAGGCTGATTGCTTTATCCATCCCTGCTCTAGCTTTGAAGTCATGATTGCCAATGGGGGCACTTTACCTTGTAAAGGGAAATGTCGCAATGTGCGTCTCTCTATTGGAGATTATAACATGCGCTCTGACATGTTTGCCTTACCCTTAGGTGGCTGTGATGTGGTTTTGGGTGCCCAATGGTTACGCACTCTTGGCCCCATTCTCTGGGATTTTGCTGAACTTTGGATGCAGTTTTCAGCCGAGGGGCACCAACACACTTTGAAAGGCTTACAACCAGGGTCTCTCAGCATCATCAGTTCACACCGTATGGAAAAACTTCTTAAGAAGAATTCACATGGTGTCATCGCTCAGCTCCATTCCATTCAGATGCAGCCATCAGCAGTCTCTAGCACTCCTGCCGATCTCCAACACATTTTGGACAAGTATTCTGGTATATTTGCTGAACCTGTGGGATTACCTCCTTCTCGTCCAGAGGACCACCATATTCAGCTCCTTCCTGGCAGTGTTCCGCCCAACATCAGGCCCTACCGCTACCCATTTCATCAGAAGACCGAAATCGAGATACTTGTCCGTGACTTACTGAAGCAAGGTATTATTCGCCCTAGTACCAGTTCCTTTTCTTCTCCAGTTCTTCTTGTTCACAAAAAAGATGGGTCATGGCGACTCTGCATTGATTTCCGAGCACTTAATCATCTCACTATAAAGGACAAGTTTCCCATTCCAGTTGTTGATGAACTTCTTGATGAACTTCATGGGGCTCATTTTTTCTCCAAGTTAGATCTTCGTTCTGGGTATCATCAAATTCGGGTTAATGAGGAGGATATACCTAAAACTGCCTTCCGCACACATGATGGTCACTATGAATTTTTAGTCATGCCCTTTGGCCTCACGAATGCTCCTTCAACATTTCAGGCAGTGATGAATAACATATTTCGACCATACCTCCGGAAATTCATTCTGGTCTTCTTTGATGATATCCTCATATATAGAAAAACTTGGGCTGAGCATCTCCATCATCTGGAGCTTGTCTTGCAACTTCTCTCTGATCATCAACTCTGTGCAAAACTATCTAAATGTGTGTTTGGCCAGGAGGAAGTGGAGTATCTCGGGCATATTGTTGCACACCATGAAGTGCGGGTGGATCCTACAAAAATAGATGCCATGAAAACTTGGCCGCATCCTAAAACTCTCAAGAGCCTTCGGGGTTTTTTGGGGTTGACTGGCTACTACCGCAAGTTTGTCAAAGATTATGGGAAAATTGCAGCACCATTGACAGCTCTGTTAAAAAAGGATGCCTTCTCCTAGACCCCTGTTGCTGAGACTGCATTTGAACAACTGAAACAGGCTATGTGCAGTACACCTGTTCTCGCGATGCCAGATTTTTCCAAACCCTTCACTATTGAGAGTGATGCTTGCGGCAATGGATTGGGTGCTGTTCTCCTACAAGATGACCATCCTATTGCGTTCACTAGCAAAGCCCTCTCTGGTAAGAATCTAGCCCTCTCTACTTATGAAAAAGAAATGATGGCTATTTTGCATGCTGTACAGAAGTGGCGGCCATACCTCTTAGGGAGTCATTTTTGCATCAGAACCAATCACCAAAGTCTGAAATACTTCTTGGAACAATGGGTATCCTCTCCTACACAACAGAAATGGGTCAGCAAACTCATGGGGTATGATTATGAGATCACCTACAAGAAGGGTAAGGAGAATATTGTGGCAGATGCTCTTTCTTGCACATTTGATAATCAAGCTTCCCTTTCCGCTATTTCTATGCCCATTCCCAATTGGTTAGCATCTGTTCAGCAGGGCTATGACAGTGACTCTTCTTTATCTCAAATCATTCACCAGCTAGCCAATAATCCTTCTGCTATACCACATTACTCTTGGGATGGTGCTTCTCTTCGATACAAGGGTCGGCTAGTGCTTCCTCAGAACCCAGCTCTACATCAGGCTATTTTTTATGAACTCCATGCTTCTCCTTCAGCAGGGCACTCAGGCTTCCTCAAAACTTATGAGCGAGCAAGGAGAAACTTCTTTTGGAAAGGGATGAAACAGACGATTCAACAGATGGTGGCTGAATGTGATACTTGCCAACGCCACAAGGGTGAAACGACCCTCCTTCCTGGCTTGCTCGAACCATTGCCCATCCCTACACGGATTTGGACTGATATTTCTATGGATTTCATTGAAGGGCTTCCTAAATCCGGTGGCAAGACAGTGATCTTGGTTGTGGTTGATCATCTCTCGAAATATAGTCATTTTTGTGCCCTCAGCCACCCCTATACTGCCTCCTCTGTTGCACAAATCTTCATGGACCAGATATTTCGTCTTCATGGACTCCCTTCTTCCATTGTCTTTGATCGTGATGCAACTTTTACCAGTCATTTTTGGACTGAACTGTTTCAGAAAATTGGCACCAAACTGAAGATGAGTTCGGGCTATCACCCACAAACTGATGGTCAAACTGAAATTGTCAATAAATGCTTGGAAACTTATCTTCGTTGCTTCACTTCCGAACAGCAACATCAGTGGGCCAAGTGGCTCCCTTTAGCTGAATGGTGGTACAATACCTCTTACCACACTGCCTCTAAAATGACTCCATATGAAGCAGTCTATGGTCAGGCACCTCCAGTGCTCCTTCCCTACACTCCCAACAGCTCACCAGTCCAGGCAGTTGACATAGTTCTCCGCAGCAGGGATCAAATTCTTCGTACCTTACAGGATAATCTTCACATGGCCCGTAATCGGATGAAACAGCAAGCAGATCAACACCGTTCTGAGCGCTCATTTCAAGTTGGGGATATGGTTTTTCTTCGTCTACAGCCATACAAACAATCCTCCCTAAAGCTGAAAGGGCGTCATAAGCTGGCCCCAAAATTTTATGGGCCTTATAAGGTTCTGCAGAAGATTGGTTCAGTTGCTTATAAACTGGAACTTCCTCCTTCTTCCCGCATTCATCCAGTCTTTCATGTTTCTTGTCTAAAGAAAGTTCTGGGTACCACTGTCAGAGCACAAACTACTCTCCCTGAAATGGATACGGAAGGATCCATTATCCTGGAGCCGGTGGCAATCATTGACCAGCGCACTCGCCAGCTTCGCTCTCGCTCCATCTCTGAGGTCTTGATTCAGTGGCATGGCATGCAACCAGAGGATGCTACCTGGGAACCCCTTCTTCAGATTCAACAACAATTTCCACACCTTAAGCTTTGAGGACAAAGCTTTTTTCTAAGGGAGAGGGGATGTTAGGAACCTGTGTGTTCCTTCTGTTTATTTTGTTAGAGTAGTGTTGTTGGACGCATATGCTTTGTAAGTCGTCCCGTGAGTATATTTTATTATCCCACATGCATAGGTAGTATTACTTTTCTAGATCGTACCCAGTATATAAGAATAGGTTGAGGCCCTTGATGGGCACGGACGAATTTATTATATTGAGCTTGCTCAAAGGAGGTTACCCCCTCGAAGTGGCCTGCGATCAGTAGATTCATTCTGAGTTCTGCTATCACTTTGTATTCTGTTATTTCGAGCATTCTCACGATATTGCTATAAGGAGGTTCTTCACAGATCTTTGCCCTCAGCTTTTCAATACTTTTGCTCAATCAAGACCTCCCCTACTTGGGAGGATGACCCCTAATCCTAAAGGACCTATCAAATCCTTAGCCAACTCTGCTAACCCTACTTCGATGACTGTGGGGCTTGTATCCCTTTCCATGTCCTCTACTTCCTAGGTTTTAGAGATGATAATAGATTTTTGTAACTTGAGTTCCTCCTCATCACAAATCTCATTAATGAACTAATTCATAAGATCATCAACTACCATATTATTCAAGGCTCCTATCAAGATGTTAACTTCTACTTCCTTTCTTTCTGGGGTTTCACTTTGATCTTTCTAAGAGTGAATCACCGAACTTAATAAATATTTTCTCTACAAATTGATTTGATTACTTAGACTAACATGATTTTGGGGTGGAACCTCTAAAGTGTCAACTTTCATGTCTAGATTCAAGGTAATAATGATCTAGTTTAGGTAGAGATGCCAATCTCTAATTTACCCTTATTATTCCTTATCCTCATGGAGGATGGAGAAAATTTCCTCTTCATCACTTCTAACATTTTGATAATTTTTCACCTCATTTGGATTACCTCTAATGTGAGGTTGAGGCACAAGTAAATCCTAATAACTACTGAAGAGTCCTTGATAAGCTAATCGTAGTTTAATAGAAATTATTTTATCATCAACATTAATATGTAGGGTTTCAAATTCCATGGTATTAACATGTATTTTTACTATAATAGTCAAATTGGACATTAGGTTAAGGAATTTAATAGGGTAACCCATAAAAAATAAATTATTACCATACAAAAATTACTCATCTTTATGATCAAATTTATCACAAGACAAATACATAAATTCATTTTCCATTACTATTATATTAACATGCTTACCCAAAGCACTTTTTAGCCAATTCACCACTTGACATGCCTCTATTCCTAGACCTATCTAGCGAGTAAAAAGGCCTAGGTCTTGACATATTTTCTGGATGTATCCCACTAGATTGCTAGATAAATGGATTGCCTTCATGTCTTGTTGCAATTTTTCCTTTTGGTAGATGAGATTATCTGAAGGTCCCAGAGTTAGGGCATCCTTCTTGTTCTTAGAAATTTTTTTGTGTTGTGGAAACATTTTTTCTACCTTCCTCCATTTTCTTCCACAACAAGCCAAAGTAATTTGAAGATCGATGTTTCCCCAGTTGATACTCTTATTTCCTAGAAATATGACATTTATGATCTGTTATGGATTTGCTTTGATTCTTCTTTGATCTATGAGATCATATCGTAGTTCATCCTTCATTCACATCCTTGATTTATAGCAAGGCTTTGTTCTCCACAAATGTTCACTCCATCTTTGAAAACACTAAGTTATTGGACGAGGATCTCCTTGATCTGCTAAGGGCCCGTTTGGTTGCTGGAATAAGAATAGAAAAGTTGGAATATGTTTTCCATTTTCTATTTGGTTTGTCACTTGGAATAGGGAATAGGAATACGTATTCCCATTTTGTCTCTAAAATGAGCTTATACCCATTCCAAAAAATACCTGTTATTGGGATAGCCATTCCTATTGCCAATATTACATGCCTATTCTCCATTCCTATGCCCGCGACCAAACGGACCCTAAAGTAGGAGCATTGCACATTTCTGAATATGAATGACGCTAGAAACGTTGATTGGCTTGAATTTGAAAATGACTCAAGCTGAGATTAAATACCACTAAAATCGGAGGGGAATGCTACTAGAGTGAAGTCTCAGTCGTATGCATATAGTAGGAACTCGCTAGTATTTAACTACAAAATAATTTTGGATCCAAATTTAAGTTGTCGGAGCCTTCAAATATTTTAGTTCATACAACTTATTTCAATATGTAGGTGCCTCAATTAGCTTCCCGTAACTATTCTGTTGGTAGAATTACTGTCTCATTAGAGATTAAAATCACTGCTAAGTCAATGTGTAATTCGTTGTGCTTGAAACTAGGGTTATATCCAATGATTTTCCTTCAAATTTGCCCCTAATATGATCAGATCAAAGTATTATGCTTCGGAATTCACTTGATATTTGTTGGTGTTTATTCTTCAAATTTGACTCTTCGATTGAATTCTGAAGGTTTTCTTGGATATTATTCACTTGGTTTTTCAATTTTTGGAATCCCAAACTTTATTGATTCTTGCCTGCACTTTTTGCGTAGAAACGGTGATACAAGCTATCTAAGCAAATCTTAATTTGATGAAGTCGACTTCAGGTTCGATGGAAATTGCATCTGTTGCGGAAGCACTTGGTATGGATTATATGCCACTCTCGATATGGATTACATTAGTTCAAATGTTTATGGATGACAACCTTTATTTGCTGCCACCCTGAAACCTGTTTCCAATGTGTTTGATTTGTCTGTGATTCGCTAGACAAGTCAGAACCACTGACATAAAGAAGAGGGCCTTAATGTTTCAATGCAATGTTGGTTTGTATGTGATGATAATTGCAATACAAGAATTTTACAATAATAATGATGCCAGGTGTTGGTGGATCTTGCATTTTAACTACCTTGGTTGAAAACATTGGTACTTCGTATTTCATTGAGGTGTATTATACCTAATAAATATTTGATACATGAAAGTTAGAATTTTATTTTTAACTCTTATTCATTGTTGCCTTATATATATTTTTAATTAATAAACAAGTAGACCTTTATTTTATTAATTTCAAATGTTGATTTTTCTCCCATATGTCTTATATTGCCCTTTCCCTATAAGAGACTTTGAGAAGACATACTTTCTCTTACATTTCTGAATTTTATACAAATGTCTCTTCTATTATTTGAGGACTTTGAGAGGGCATGGAACCTTCCTTATATTTTCAAATTGTGCTTCATCTTGTTTGCGTGATACATAAAATTATTATTACAAATTAAACCCCTTACTATCAATCATTTAAACTTTAGCTTGTCCACAATAGTTGTATCTTTTCAATGAATCTAAACCCCTTGTCTCTTTTCTTATGCAACCTACACAATAATCTCAATATTTTGATTAATATTATTTTTTATTATACTAAAAAATTACCCCATCTATATATGAGAAAATCATTCCCAAGATAAGAAGTACTCAAGGAAAAATACTCCTAGTGACTTATTGATTTAAGCACAGTGTATGATTCATATCACAAAGAGAAACAACCACAGATTCTCTAACTTGGCATCCTTAGATTTCTAAGGAGCTTCTTTGAAGTGAGGAATACGATTTACAAAATCATTAAAATTTTAAATAAACCGTACTTTGGTCTACTTAGGATTGCAGAGGACAAGTTCTTATGAGATGGCCTAAGTGACAAATTAGAAAAAGAATATCCTTACAAAGATCTCCACATGACTAATAAAATCACCATGATCATGTTACCATCCTCCTACCAAGCCAAGAAAATATACATATAATATTTAAATATGCAATCATCAAAATGGGAATCAAGTATTCCATACCAAAGAGATAAAATGTAAAGAAAAATTAGCCACTTTGGAATTGTTATGAAAACAAAGCAACATAATCTGATTTCCAAACTAGAACACTAAGGATAGAAAAGTAAAAACTTTATAAAGGCAAGATTTAAAAAATTATCATCCAGAATTAAAAAGACTCCAAAAGATCATTATAACCTTATTTCCAAAAACCTCTCTTATCAAGATGACACATTGAAGAGTTTCCATAAGAGATCATCATAGAGGAAATATAATTCGATGGAGGACTAAACCTCAACAAGAAACCCATTATTAATCTCAAAGAAATAAACAAATTAACACCCATAATAATCCATGATATGAGGTGTAAAGGCTATCCAACATAAAATCTTGGTGCTAGAGCAACCAAAGAAACCCGCCACTCCAAAATGCTAAACTTATCTATTGATTGGCCAAAAGGTTTACTAGTTCAAGGTTGTCCTTTAAAGGAGGAAATGTTCCCCTCTAGAAAGACCACATTAGAAGAAATGGTTAATCTAAGCTTTCTCTTTATGCAAGGTCCATAAAGGCGAGCGGAGAGGATTTAGATATTATTGAATCACGTGCATCACTTAGATTAATAAGATTTTATGATAAAATGACTCAAAAATAAGTAAATAATGATAAATACTTCTTCAAACACTCAAGAGAAATTTCATTACAAATTGAACCTAGACTATAGAAACTAGTGTGGCTAAACATACATATTCTATTTATTTCCCACTCAAACTCTTGAAACATGAGTTGATTCCTAAAGGTATTAAAGATTGGATTTGTTAAATTTCCTTAAGTGA
The DNA here is from genome assembly GCA_028749045.1 of Cupressus sempervirens. Taxonomy (NCBI): domain Eukaryota; kingdom Viridiplantae; phylum Streptophyta; class Pinopsida; order Cupressales; family Cupressaceae; genus Cupressus; species Cupressus sempervirens. The sequence goes on from CM053783.1 coordinate 723,561,970, forward strand.
TTCAATATTGAGTGAGGTTTATTATCCTTAAAGAAAAATACACATAAATTCCAAGACAAGTGGTTGATGCATACAAGTTCATTCCAAAAAAGTGGTTACTTCTCTAAGGAAACCTACAAAAAAACCATTAGTAGTTTTATGGCTCCTTCAAATCTACATGTTGCAAATAATGAAACTAAATTAATAACACAAAAATACAAATGAAGTTTTGATTTTTTATTTATTTTTGTCTTAGACTGGAAATGAGGATTAACAGACAAAGATGGTGATCTGTGCAAACAATTATCTATGGAAACGATGATCTACATACATGATGATCAACCCAAAAAGTCAAAAACCCAAGATTGATATATTTAAGGCAAGTCATACACACTTTAAGGCACTGAGATGGTGGATTTACTTCAAAGATAATGATCTGCAAACAAAGAAATTTAGTTGACTATGGAGGAAAAAGTTAAAATTTTCACAACATCTAATGTTAGTCTAAATAATTATTATTTACACTTTACTTAGGTTAATGCATTATTTTATTATTTATTAGGTTAGACACCTAGGAGTATGCATACTCATATGAGTTGTCATGTTGACAACACAAGAGTTAGCAACTCTCTTTTAGCACATGGCGTCTACAACATAATTTTACATGACAAACCTACGTACGCTTATCCTCTCATCATCGCACTAACTCCTATGCTCAATGGAGGATAATCCACTCTTAGTGGATATGTGCTTAGTTGTGAGGCTTATCGTTTTGCTAACTCCTAGTCATTCTAGAGGCTTTTATAGAACTTCTAGTGTACTTGTACATCAATTGAATTTCATATTGTTATTCTAATCATACTTTATTGGTCCATATTGTGCTAGTGCTTGAGCTTCTTGATCTTGGGTGATTTTTCCCTAAAGAAAATTATTACATAGTATTAGAGCCATAGGAGTGTCATTTCATAGCCATTAGAGACCATTCTTGCTTCACCTCTCTAAGGACCTTGATTCAGATCCAAAGTATCATAGTTATTGGGAGCATCTAGAGCCAAAGTAGACCTCACCATTGCATTCAAAGCATTGATTTGGTGAAATTTGGCTATAAATTTGCCTACCTTAGGCCATAGGCAAATTTGAGGCAATTTTTTTTGCAAACCAACACTCGAAGGCCTGATTTGTAGAACTTGGTATGATTTATTAGATTTGTATAATTTATTTTTTAGATCTATATTTTCTCTATAATATTTTTGAATTTTGAGATTTACATATTCTGTATTTTCGGATCTGCAATTTTCATATTTTTTTTGAATTTTTTTTTGGTCTATTAAGCCTGTAGAGGAAATTCTTTTGTGGGAACTAGGTGGTCAAATCTCGGCCCCCACGTGGAATATTCTATCATAGAATGACATATTCCATATTCTGGCAATGATACGACAAATTGGGGGTTACCACATTCTAGCAACCACACACATAACTCTCGGTGGATCAAAGACCAACGAATTTCAAGCCAAATAACCTTCCAAGCACAATGGTTTTCAAATTCTTAATAACCTACCAATGGCATACATGTGAGATTAATTCCCACTACCCTTGTCGGCTTTCCTCCCACCAGCCTTCTTCTTGGCCACCCTTGCAGCTTTTTCGGTGCCCATTAAACTCCTATCACCGACGTCCTCAGTCACCACCAGTGACCACTTTGCTGGCACTGACCGATTAGAAACTTGTTGCCAACCATCTCCTCAGCACTACCATGACTTGCCACATTAGCAGACATGTGGCATTGCCACATCATTAAAAATTCATACATCCACATCAACATCTATACTTGCCACATCATTAGGCAGGCCTTTTTTTGCTAATGTAAGCATTTTACAACATTAAAATTGACCATAATTAGCAAGCTAGATTGCACTACCATGATGACCATTTGGATGTCAAATTTAATCTTTCAATTTTCTGATTAGACCCCTTACCATATTCAATTTTGATTTGACAGTCCGACTTTGGGAGTCATATCTCAATCATCCGGACTCCAAATCATGTGCAATTTTTTTTCATCTTGGCTAGAATTTCTTGAACTTTTTAGTGATTCTATTATTTTCTGGTTTTGGGGCATATATTTGTTAGAAATTTCAATTTTTGGTGACTGTACCTATCCAATCCTGCATTTTGCAACTTCAATTGCTCCGTATGAGCTCATTTAGACACATTTTCAGGTTTCATTTTTTTATTTAAAGTGAATTATTTTTTATCTACTTTCCAGATCTGCAATCAGATTATAGGCTTGTGTGGACAAAAATACTACTTTAAGAAATAAGTCATTTTTTGCATTCTAATGCTTTGATCAAACTTTAGAATTGTTGTATATCTGAGCTACACTGCTTAGTACTAGATTTGAACTACAAGAGGAGATTTTAAATAGAAAAATTAGAAGACCACTAAGGCCAAAATTGGCAAGTGACTATTTTAATGACCCTAAGTATAAAGTGCCAAAATCTTTCATTTGGGGGTGGGAGCGGGGGCAGGCACGGGGGGGGTGTCTCTTGGTGTTGTGTTCCTCTTTCCTTACTGTTATCTTTCATTTCTTGCATCAAATTAACACCACATAACTATGCTACATGGTCTATTAAAAAATGGTGTGATTTGATGAAAGAAGAAGTTACTCAATATGCAGATGGTTCTTTTCCTAAACCAACATGTGATTAAGTATCTAAAAGTGAAATTAATGCTTGGAAACAAGCAGACAAGAAAGCCTTAAGTATTCTTAGGTTAGGGGTTGAAGACAAGATCCTCTATCAAATCATGAAGTATAATACATCCAAGGAAACTTGGGATGCTCCAAAAAACCTATATGGTAAATTGACTGAGGAGGATGTCTACAAAATTGAAGATGAGCTTATCTCCCTAGATCTTAAGAGCTTTGATTCTATTCAGGATTTTATCATTAAAGTGAATGAATTGAGAGCAAAAATTACTGATTGTGGTAGTCCTATTAAAGATGATAGGTTGATTTATCTCATTCATAATAAGCTTCCATCTAAGTACTCCACATTTGTCTCTTCTTCGAACACCACAAAGGCTACTCTAGGGTCTTCTTATTAGAAACTCACTTTTGTTGATTATGCTTAGTTGTTATAGGATGAACAAGCTAAGTTGGTAACAATGGGGATTCTCAAGTCTTCAAATTCTAAGGCATTGGTGGCTAATAATGAGGGTTCTAAAAATTCAACTAGTGAAAGTTCAAACAAAGGAAAGGGAAAAAAGAAGAAGTGGAAAGACAACAAACAAGGGGATACAGAAAATGCAACACTTAATTCAAATCAATAACAAGGCAAGTCTTCTACTAATACCAACAAAAAGGGGAACAACAATCAGGAAAAGAAGAAGTGTGCCTATTGTAAGAAGATGGATCATGATGAACATCAATGTTATCACAAGTAGATTGATGAATTGAAGAACATCATGAAGAAACACAATGTTCCATTGCCTAATGCTTATAAGGAGAAAGGGTCTTCATCTTTAGATTCTAAGGGCAAAGGGAAATCTTTACTCACAAAAACTATTAGTTAGGGAGAATGGATTATTGACTCAGGTTCCACACATCATATGGGTGTGTCAAAGAGAGATTTTACTTCGATGACACCTTTAGAGGTACCACACATCTTCATAGGAGATGATACTAAAGTGGAAGTTGAAGGAAAAGGTGAAGTTGAGATCCATTGGTAGGGAATCCTTCTGATACTAGGAGGATAAGATCACAACATAATTTACTCCCACATGCTTGTATTGCATTTACTTCTAATCCACAATCATTCAAAGAAGCATCAGGTATTCCAAAATGGGATAGAGCAATGGAGGAAGAATAGAATTCTCTTATGAGAAATGATACATGGGACTTAGTCTTTCTTCCTAAGGGAAGAAAATTGGTTCAATGTAAGTGGATCTATCAGACCAAGTTTATAGTGGATGGAAGTGTTGATAAACATAAGGCTAGACTTGTTGCAAAAGGTTTCTCTCAAGTACCTAGCATTGATTACACTGAGACCTTTGCACTAGTTGCAAAAATGAACTCCATTCATTTGACACTAGCTATAGCAATAGCTCAGAGATGGATTGTTCATTAGATGGATGTGAAAAGTGCATTCTTGAATGGTGATCTTCATGAGGAAATTTATATGGAGCAACCACATGGATTCATATAGGATTCTAATTTGGCTTGCAAGTTGAAAAAGTCTATCTATGGACTTAAACAAGCTCCTAGAGCTTGGTATGCCAAGATGGATTCTTTTCTTCTCTCAACAGGGTTCACCAGATGTCATTCTGATTTGAATGTCTACATTCTTCAGAGGGATGATTCTCATTTTCTTCTTGTTCTTTATGTTGATGACTTAATCATTACAGGAAGTACTTCGTCCATCATTGACAATGTCAAGGCTACTTTGTAGGATAGGTTTTCGATGATAGACTTGGGTCTACTTCACTATTTCCTTGGTATCTAGATACATCAATCTTCATTAGGGATCATATTATCACAACCTAAGTATGCTCTTGATCTACTTGCTCAGTTCCAAATGAGTGAATGGAAGGCTGCATCTACTCCCTTTCTTTTAGGTGTTAATTTAGAAGCAAAGTATTCCACTCCACTTGTTGATGCTACTTTGTATAGACAGTTGGTTGGAAGCCTCATCTATTTAAAACATACATGCCCTGACATCTCATTTGTAGTTGGCATGGTTTCTCACTTCATGCAAGAGCCACATGAACTTCACTAGAAGGCAACCAAACACATCTTGCACTATATCTAGGGTACACATACATATGGGATATGCTATGCAACTGGTACAAGACTAAATTAGTGGGTTATGTAGACTCAGACTATTCAGGAGATCTTGATTCTCGCAAGGCTACTTTAGGATACATGTTCCATCTTGGTTATGTCCCCATTTGTTGGGAGAGTAAAAAGCATAACACTATTGCTCTTCCATCAACTGAGGCTAAGTATTGAGGAGCTCTGACTATAGCGACATAAGCTATTTGGTTGCAGTAGATTCTAAAGGAGTTTGGTTTTGATCTACCTAGACCCACAATCATCCATTGTGATAATTAGAGTGCCATTGAAATCTCAAAACATCCAGTCCAACATCAATGAATAGAACACATTGAGGTTCATATGCACTACATCAAAGAGTTGATTCATGAGCAAGTCATTGCATTGCAGTATTGTCCTACAAAGTAGCAAATAACTGACATCTTCACCAAGCCCTTCATAGAGGTCAAGTATCTTCATTTTTTTAGATCTCTTGGGGGTGTGGGATTTTTCACCAGGGGAGTCACATGACTCTTCTCTACTATATTGTACATATCTCTCTTTTTGGGGGAGGGTTTTTCCCATGAGGTTTTCCCTCTTTCTCAATTTTCAAAGAGATTGTATTTCATTTCATTGCATTGTGTGTACAACATTGCATTTATACTTGGGTACCTAACATGGCCTACTATCCAAGACCCATTATGCATTTCATCATAGCTTTTGCGAGCTTAAGTACATTCCCCTAAGTTGGACTTAAGTGGGGGTGTTAGTGTAAATAATTATTATTTACACTTTACTTAAGTTAATGCATTATTTTATTATTTATTAGGTTAGAGACCTAGGAGTATGTGCACTCATATGAATTGTCATGTTGACAACACAAGAGTTAGCAACTCTATTTTAGCACATGGTGTCTATAACATTAGAGTTTGCATAATCAACTAAGTTGTCATGTAGACAACACAGTTTTTCACACTCTAATTAAGCACATGGTGTCCACAACATAATTTTACATGAAAAAACTATTTAGGCTTATCCTCTCATCATCGCACTAACTCCTATGCTCAATGGAGGATAATCCACTCTTGGTAAACATGTGCTTAGTTGTGAGGCTTATCATTTTGCTAACTCCTAGTCATTCTAGAGGCCTTTATATACAAGCACTTCTAGTGAACTTGTACATCAATTGAATTTCATATTGTTATTTTGACATACTTTATTGGTCCATATTGTGCTAGTGCTTGAGCTTCTTGATCTTGGGTGATTTTTTCCTAAGGAAAATTCTTACATCTAATTTTATAAAACCAAGTCATAACTATTAAAAAACCAAAAATTAGCCTATACCATTGAAAATGTTATATTTTCTTTAGTAGACAGACAAGACGATATGCCATATGATGATTTGTATAGACATTGACCTGCATATATGTCAATCTACATAGATGTTAATCTACACAAATGTCATTCTGTACAGATAATGAAACTAGTGCGAAGACAATTTTGTAAGTTTGGAAATGTCGATCCATGACCCAATCATGTGAATGATGAAATTACAATAATTTTAAATATGTTGAAAATTATAATAGAATCTTTCTAGACATAGCCTTGACATGGTACTTTTGTTTTCCTCCTTATTCTGTTGATTCCTTTCACAATCTTTTTAATGCTTTCATTCAATAATATTGGTCATAATTTTTAAAACTAATTTAATTTATCGTAGAGAATGTACTAAATAAAAAGGTGATACAAGGATGGTAGGGATGGAAATCCTATCCCAAGCTACCCTTGCTAGAGTTACACATGAAACCCAACAATATAGGAGAAACCACAAGAAATCAAAGAGACATTAATGCAAATATAACAAGACCATCTTAATTCAATATGCCAGGCATAAGGCCTACCTGGTTGTAATCATATACATTCAAAACATAATCAGTGAGTTTAGGATCTCAGGCTTATAGAGCCAAATCATTTTTATCTTCCTTCTATCTAGCTTCATTCTACCCTTCCTAATCCTATATTTCTAATTATATAGCCAACATGATCACAAGTCAAAATGTCAGGTAGATTTTTACAAAATATAGGTCCCACCTCAAAGGAGAAATTAGAGACCTCACAATTTTGCAAATTAACTTCCACAGGGACACAAATGGGTCAACACGTGATCCAAGAAGATATTCTCAAGGCTGTGGAAAGCCTTGATGCAAAATAAAACCTCACCAAAGCCAAACCTGCACATTATTTGAGCTCCCATGAAACAAGCACACCTCAAACAAAGATTGGAAGGCTACAATCCAATGTAAATAATTAGTCTATTTATCAACAATATATACATATAAATACAAGAAAAATATTGAGAAATGTTAATCATTCATTTTAATACATATAAATATATTCACTTTAAAGTTTTAAATAAATTTATAATCATTGTTTCCTTACTTAAAGTAAATATAACGACTTATATTTTTGGAATTTAATATCAAATATAATAATTTATATAGTATTCAATTTGAATAAAAAATAATTGACTTATTTACCTCATCAATTGATCTAGTAGAAGAACCTTGCACACTCACTGCTTAGAGACATTCAACCACGACTGTATAGCCTTGTCTGAAGGCTAATTTCTTGCCCTCTTCAGAAGTTGTTTTTTCAAACTCCATGGCCTACATTTTTGTTTACATGATTTTTTTTTGTAATCAATTTCATCAAAGACCAAATTGTTTACAATTTATAAATATTTGCATAAAAATTTCTCATTTGCTTATACTTACAATCCATGCAACAAGTGTTGAATATCCACCCGAGTCGAGCTTGTGCTACTCGTGCTTTTGTTTTCTTGCTTCGATTTTCTTTGAAGTGTCAAGAACCTATGTGAAGTTTGAAATATGTTAAATCAGATAAGTATTAAGAGTAATTCTTACATAATTTCATTCTTAATATTATGACATACCTTCTTTCCTCGGGTGGTACTATATCTCCACCATCTTTCTTTTTTTCCTTAGTGGCATCCTTTTAAAGATTCTCCCACTCAATAAAAAAAAATAGTTGTACCTAATATACTTCAAATATTGGCTTTCTTTCTCAAGGAGCCTAAGTCTTTGAAAGATGTTGGGTCCAAAAAGTGTTGTCATGGCATCAATGAGTTTATCCTTTAACTCTTTAGTTTGTAAATTCCACTTTTTAAGAAAAGAACAAAGTTGTTAGATTCATAAATGAAATGAAGCTACCTTTTTATTTACTTGAATAAATTGATCAAAGGAAACATGATCTAGAAATAAAATAAAAATATGTTTTTTGACATTATGGTCAAGTTTGTTTATTAGTGAGTCACATTTAGTCAAATGGTTAGCAGCTACCAAGCTTATCTTGTAGTTTATAGTGTTAACTGAGTAATCTAGGTTCTACTGAGTTCTACAGTTGCTACTGAGTTCTAGAATTAGTATTCAATGTCAACCGAGTGATTTAGTTTATATGCCAAGTTTCGTAGTGTTCACCGATTCACCACATCTGACCAATTTCAAACTACTTGGAAGTGATTAGTATAAACTAAGATTCTACGTCTACTGAGAGCATGATGATGCTGAGTGTTGAAAATGGTTTTCAAGTGTCAGAACCTCACTGAGTTTGTCTTTAGAACTCAAATGCTAGTAGTTGAGCTGACTTTGTGTATTTTAGTAAAACTTGTATTGTAGCTGACTTTAATGAATTGTAGTTTGGATTGATAAATATGTAATGTATTGTATCACATCCAAATAATAAGAATGAATATAGAAAGCAATCATATGAGCATGTGTGCAAATTAAGAAGGCTAAAAGTAGTTTAAGGAGCAACAAAGATTTATCTATCACAATAAGGTGATCATTACACTTCAAAGGAATCTCAATCAATAAATCAAAATTGTAGATTAGAGATTAGCCACTGGTTCATCCTAACAAGTGTATCAGTTAAATTCTTTCACAAGGTAGACTTAACAGTCTTTTGTAAATCTCTTTACTGAGTACATACTTCATTGTATGTTTTGTAAATCCTTTAACAAGGTGGACCTAGTAGTCCTTATTGCTCTTAACATGGCAGACCATCAAAAGTGATCAATTGTAAGCCTTAATTGGCCAACTTAAAGCTTGTGAGTATCATCCCTGCCTTAGTTTTATTTTCTATTTGGATGATTTTTGGGTCACCATATTTTATCTCAAAGTGTTATGAATGTTTTAATGCTTTCAATTTTTCATGCATGCAATTAGATCAGAATATATATGAAGGATTAATTGGTGAACTAAGAATACATTTTATTAGTTCCTAATTCACCCCTCCCCTCTTAGTAACCTAGCCTATCCTATATTTACAAAAATTGGCATCAGAGCATTATGGATCTCAGAGAAGAAGTTTAACAACTTGAGAAAAGATCAGAGACAATGGAGGTATATAGGCTAGACAAGGCTATTGACAATGAAAAGCTGGATTTGAAATTGGATATTGGGAAACTAATGAAAGAAAAGGAGAAACTCTCTCAATCCTTGAAAAGAAGAAAATATATTGCAGAACAAATGAATGACAATCTCTACACTAAAGAAATAATTGAAGACATCTATCCAAAAAGAAACTTAGATGAAGCTAATGAGGCAATCAAAGACCTATTGAAAAAGAATTGCAATCTTCAAGATGAAGTTAGAAAATTGAAAAGAGAACAAGAAATTTAGTTAGTAAGAATACGTGAAGTCATGGAAGAAAAAGACAAAGCTAAAGAAGAGATAGAAGGAAACAACAATGAAATTCAACATCTATCCCTTCAACAAGAATATTTCATTAATCAACTTATTAATACAAATGAAGAAATCATGAATCTAAGATTAGAGAATGAAAGATTGCAAAATGATCTAAACAATAAAAAGAAAACCAATGAGAGGATGATGAAATCTAAAGTAGACATGAATAAGTTGAAATAGAAAAGTCAATATAGATAGAAAGAAAAAGTAGGAATAGGATACATAGAAGAAGGTGAATCATCCAAGCAAGGAGGTCAAAAGAATCAAAGGCCTACTTGCAATCACTGTGGTAAGTTAGGTCATACATCAAACAAATGTTGGAGTAATGGTAAAGCAAAATTCAATGGAAAGTGCTACAATTGCATTAAACATGGTCATAGAGCAAATGATTGCAAGGGGAAACCTAAGTTTGAAGGTAAATATCACAAGTGCAATAAACAAGGGCACAAATCTTTTGAATGCAAAACTAAGATATTGAACCTAGCAGAATAGATTGTGAATGACATATTTCATTGGGACTACAATACATGGTGTAGATGCCACTACTATGGAGAATTTGGGCACATTGGAGAAAATTGTGTGAAACATCACATGAAGCTAAGAGACAACACTAGAGGATGTTTTATTTGTATAGAACTTGGACATCTTGCCAAGGATTGTATGAACACTAGAAGGATTGATGATGAAAATAAAACCAAAGCTGACAATATCAGAAAGTAGATGAGGCAAAAATAGATTCCAAAGTCTTCTGAGAATACAACTCTAAGCCATGAAGCACACATTACTCAAGAATTGGGTGACTCAAGAATTTCAACTTGATATCCCATAGGAATGATTGAAACATAGACTTTGGAGGAGACATCTTACATTAGTTTTAGCTAGCTAGAAGGAAAGATCCATATCAACATTCAAGATGCAAAGGGATCATCAAGTGACTAAGGAAAATCTAGACCTTATTGAGATAGGTTGGGTTGCAAGACCCTACCAAGCAAGGTTAGGATACACTAAAATATTGTATGGACACCGAGCTATGAATGTCTCTATCAAGCATTAAGGTTGAACCAAGTGGAAGATAGTCTGTCACTGGATGAGAAATTGTACCAAGTATTTATGGTGATTGAAAAATGAAAATATGATAAAAGGAAGGAAATCAAATTCATTTATTGTCGTGACTTTTTAAATAGCTATTTACAAAGGGCAATTTATGTGTTTCCAAGTGATCTGTGTATTTGTTGTCGAAGATTATCATGTTTTCATAAATCCTACCAAGCAAGGCATCTTCCAATAGCAAGAATAGGAAAGGATCTAAGATGTTGGTTCGAGGAGTTGGTTGGAAGGCATGTCAAATTGAGTCTGACGATTGTAGAAGTGCTTGACCCAACCAAAGCTCAGTTACACATTCCACCAAAGATATTACGTGTTGATAATATTCGTTCACATTTTTGTTGTTCGATACAAGATATTGGAACCCTAGAGATGGATAAGACTATGGAAAAGTTATGTGTGAATGGTATGTTGAAACTTGAGCATCAACATTTGGAGACCAAGGATTTAACACACATTATACATATGCCTCGAGAATTTTAGATAAAATCGATAAGGTTTATTCTTATTTGTGTACACAATGGGCAGCTATGGTTGGAGTAGCCTATTAGAATAACAAAGAAAATGATTCACCAAATCACAGGGCTCCCAATGTTGAACAAATCAAACTCTACTAAAACCCTATGTCAGTTAGAACTAGAAAGAAAAACTCTTTTTGAGTGGGATGGAATAGGTACAAAGATCAGCAATGTGACTTACATGGAGCTAAAATTTGGAATTGATGTGATAGCTCATAAGATCTATAGCTCTAGTCATCTCAACAATGTGTCATGTGAGGTAGTTGATCTAGCTCTCAAGGTGGTGAAGAACAACATGTCCTTCGACCTTGCCAAGCTAATGCTAAATCAATTCAACAAGAACATGGAGAGCATCAAAATTTCAAAGAATAACTCGTGTAAGTTTGGTTCACTCTTGACTTTTTTATTCTTGATTGTGCAAAAGTTTTTTCCTTCAAAAGGTACAATAGTATAGAGAAAAGATGTACAAATACTATATTAGATTAATGAATATATAGCAAAGATGGGTGAGAAATTTGTCAGTATCATGGACAATTACTTTGATTCATTCAAGAAAAAGATGAATATCAGATATAGAATTCCAATCAAACTTATAGAAGATTACAAGGATGATGCTTGCTTCATGGTAGACTATGACAATGTGTACATTTAAGTAGTCAAACCTAGAGTGGTGTGGGTTAAGCTTCTAAGCTATGAGGTTAACATTGATGACACCATGGATATCATTGAGGCACTATTGAATGAATTTGTGGATCCCAAGGCCACATATTTTGGTACTTTTGATGAAGCCAAAGCTAGAATAGAACTTGAAATCAAGTTTCCTCAAGTAGTTAGTAAAGGAAAGAAGAGGATAGAAAAATTAAGGAAAGCAAGTTCTACTATCCTATTGATAGAAGGAAAAGGAGATAATATGGAAGAAGATGAAGTAGAGGATGAAGAAAAAGAAACAAAGTTAGAGGAAGAAGAGCCTATAAGAAATAAAGGTAAGGTTATCATAACCAAACCTACCAAATCATCCCCAACTATGTTTACAAGAAGGCCAGTTAAGACCAAAAGGAAGTTGAAGTTAGGTGAAGAAGATACCAAGGAAATTATTTTCAAAAGTTCTCCTCCTATACTTCAAAAAAGGTTGAAGAATTTAGATGAAGGAACTGGTATGTCATGCTTTAGATTTCTCAAATATGAATCAAGGAATGCAGATGAGAAAAGGAAAATTGAGGATGTTGTTATGAATAAACTAGGAAGATGGAAATACTCTCCTGATGAACTTGTACAACAAATTCCCAATGAGCTTATGCAATAAATCAAGCCAAGATGGGAAAATGCTAAGAAAACTACAAAAGATATATTTGAATAGACTCTGAGGCAACTCATGTCAAGTCTTAGTGACAAAGAGGTGAAAGATTCCATGAAGAAGAATGAATAGAAGTTCACTCTCAAAATGAACACATGCATGATTCTTCTCACAAACATAGAATTTATAGTGAAGTTAGTTATAGCTACATTGAAGAATTAGTTATAGCTACATTGAAGAATATCTACAAACTTCAACAACAAAGTGATTTTGTCATTCATGTTAGTGACATAGATGACGAAGATGACAAGGAAGAAAATGACATCAATGATGAAGAAGATATAGAAATAGATGATGTAAATCTAGATCATGAGGAGCAAGAATAGGAAGCTACTGAGGAGAATCTCCCTAAGATTCAGAGTATTAAGGAAACCAAGCCAAAGAAGATTGCAACAACAGCAATGATTTTATTTTGTCACTCTATAAGAAAAGCTTTAATGTCATCAAGCTCAAAGAAAGCTTCTGCCAAGTTGGTTGTGGCAACCACTGCAACACCTTGCACCCAACCTATCTTTGCACTTGTTTAGCTGAGTACCATATTGACTAAAGTGATCAACACTTCATCTACCAAGTAGCTAGTGCTTCCTCCATCATCAAATTTGGCTAGACAACAACAAGATATTTCTACTATCAGTGCAATATATACTTTTTTTGCTAGCCCTTCTATTTCTACTATTGTTACAATTCCAAGTATGCAAATAGTAAGTACAAAGATAGTTGAGAGAAAGCCTCGAATATGTACTAAAGTTTCAAGAAAAGATAAAGGTAAAGAATAAGACATTGATCTTGATGAGGATATAGTTATCCCAAATTGGTATATCTCTACTTTGACTCCTACTCAAATGAACATCATAGGTGAACTATTGCAAAAGAAAGCTAAGCAACAAAAGCTTAGAGAAGAGAAAAGTAGAGAAAACCAAGAGCTTGAAAATGTGAAGAACATACTTGTAGATGCACTAAGTACTGAGGTTGATAGTACACAAGCTATTTTGGTTCAATTAGCAGAAGTTGTTCAAAAATTCAATGAAGATCTAAATGGACAAGAAAATTTGTTATAAAGAGTAGAGAAGAAATTTGAGAACAAAGTATTGGAGCAAGTTGCACAAAAGATTGCAATAAATCAAGTAGAATTGACTACTATTCTTAGCTCATTGGAAACTTTTGTAAATAATGTAACTTCATTATTCAACAAGTTATGTGATACATCTATCTTCACTCAGGAAATCAAAGATAAACTATCTAGGATAGATAAAGACTTGAAGGCAAGTGCACACCAGTTGTCACTTGACCCAGGCTATAGTTCTACTCACTACTCAAAGAACAAATTTTTGACTAATATGCAAGTAGAGTTATTAAGGGAAGAAGCCAGGATTAGGGCCACACTTTTAGACATCCAAGGCATGATTCTCCCAGACATGGATGCATTGCAAAAACATATTGCACATGTCAAAACCGTCATCCATGATAATAACATCTCCATAGTTGATCACATGATGGAGTTATCAACAGAAGTAGACTACACTTCATGCAAGTAAGGTGTTAGAGGAAAATTGGGACAAGACTATGGAATTGATTTTGAAGGTACATTATGACTTCTTATCATATTTTGGCATTACCATGTAGCATACACCTTTGGAATTTATGTCAAAAAGGGGGAGAAGATGTAATATATAAAGATATAAAGGGAAGGAAATAAGATATGAGATATATGTATATAGTGAGTAAAGTATAATATGTGATATATCTATGGAGGAGTAGCATAATATTATACAAATACATGTACAATTAATTGCAAAACATCTCTTACGAAAGCAATTTTTAAAAATCTCAAAAATAGCGTATGTTACCAAGTTGAAGACACATGATGGAGACAAAAGAATGTTTTGGACTTGAAATTTTGAGAATTCAATTTTTGATTCATAAGTGTTTTTGTCACTAATGCCGAAGGGGGAGATTTTTGACATTATGGTCAAGTTTGTTTATTAGTGACTCACACTTAGTCAAGTGGTTAGCAACTATTGAGCTTATCTTGTAGTTTATAGTGTTAACTGAGTAATCCAAGTTCTACCAAGTTTTATAGTTACCATCAAGTTCTAGAATCAATATGCAGTGTTAACCAAGTGATTCAGTTTATATGTCAAGTTTCATAGTGTTCAACGTTTTACTTGTATTGATCGAGTTCAGACTACTTGGAAGTAATTAGCATGAATCAAGCTTCTAAATCTACTGAGAGCATGACAGTGTCGAGTGTTGATAATGGTTTCCAAGTGTTAGAACCTCACCAAGTTTTCCTTCAGAACCAGAGTGCCAACAGTCGAGCCGAGTTTGTGTATTTTGGTGAAACTTGTATCGCAGTTGACTTTAATGAATTGTAGTTTGGATTGATATATAATTAATGTATTGTATCACATCCAAATAATAATAATGAATATAGAAAGCAATCATATGAGTAGGAGTGTGAGTTAAGAAGGCTACAAGAAGTATAAGGAGCAACAAATATTTATCTATCATAGCAAGGTGATCATTACACTTCAAAAGAATCTCAACCAGCAAATAAGAGTTGTAGATCAAAGATCAGCCACTGGTTCATCCTACTAGGTGTATCAGTTAAATCCTTTCACAAGGTAGACTTAATAGTCTTTTGAAAATCTCTTTACCAATTGCATACTTCATTGTATGTTTTGTAAATCCTTTAAGAAGGCAGATCTAGCAATCTTTATTTCTCCTAATAGGGCATATCATTATAAGTGGTCAATTGTAAGCCTTAACCAACCAAATTTATACTATAGTACTAAATCTTGTGGGTATCATCCCGACCCTAGTTGTACTTTCTATTTAGAAGGTTTTTGGGTCACCATATCTTTGTCAAAGTATTATGAATGTTTTAATGCTTTCAAATTTTCATGCATGTAATTAGATTGAAATATATATGAAGGATTAATTGGTGAAATAAGAATAAATTTCATTGGTTCGTAATTCACCCCTCCCCTCTTAGTAACCTAGCCTATCCTATATTTCCAACAATGATACCCTGTGCGTATGGTCGGCCCAATTATACGCAAAAATTCATCATTAATTTTTTCATAAAATAGATTATTCCCTACAAAATAATAATGGGATTAGTAGTTATTGCAAGGGACTACACGAGAGGTTAGTGCATTTGATTATGAGTATAAGATTTTATAGTAAAAGAAAAGATCAATCTTTAAAGTACTTGGAAGTTGGGCTACTCTTAGGGAAAGACCATCTTCATTGCTCATGAGAAATTGATCACAAATATTTAGTGTTCATTTACATCTAACACAAGTACACCCAGAATATGTTTATTGCCTCTTGCATAAAATGAATCCAATATTACAAAATGCCCCCTAATAAATAATAGTTCAAGTGAAATAAACACATGAAAAATGAAAGAGAAAAGGAGGAATCTACTTACCAGTAGGCATTGCCATTGCATGTGTGGCCATGCTACATGTTGCCGAATTTATAATCAGCATTACCTCTTTGGTTCTATTACTTGTAGTAGGTAGTGTAGTGAACATAGGATTAATGGTAGGAGCTGAAAAATGAGATTGCTAGAGCACAATAAGACAAGATTGTTAGATCTATTAAAAAAAATATTGTTTGAGAAAAACACAAGCATAGGATAGAACATGCAATGTACTTTAACCACCTAAAGTATCATCCTCTGGAGCATCATCCTTGTACCTCCTTAGCATCCACTATAAAAATAACACATACACATTTTATTCAATAACATAAATAAAAGAGTATACTATAAAAAATCGTTATTGAACTTTTGTTATAATAAAAAACTACATTAGACTTATTGTATATTTCTCAACTAGGTGCATCAACTCATCCTCCATCTATTGTATTTCAGGAGTTTCAGGTCAAGTTGATGCCAATTTCTTTAACCTTATTGCTAAATCATGAAGCACCTTTTGCACTGCAGCCATAGGATCAACGAATAGTGTAAAATCAATAATGAATTCATCCTACTCATTGTGCAGCTCTTCATGGACTACTTTTTCCTTTCCCCTTTCT
Organism: Cupressus sempervirens; assembly: GCA_028749045.1. Classification (NCBI taxonomy): domain Eukaryota; kingdom Viridiplantae; phylum Streptophyta; class Pinopsida; order Cupressales; family Cupressaceae; genus Cupressus; species Cupressus sempervirens. The sequence continues at coordinate 723,578,548 of CM053783.1, forward strand.
TGATCAACACTCATTTGTGAGAATAATATTATTAGAACTATATTTAAAATCAATCCAAAATATTATTGAAGAACAAAACATAATAAAAAATACATAGTTAAAATATTTCTTGTATCTAGTTTGTTTAACAACAAAGAGTTTTACCTATCAGGAAGAAGAAGTCTCATGAAAACCATTACCGTCGCGCATATCTTGTGGCTATTGATCCATACTATAGCCCTATATTTCACAAAAAAATTATTGAAACATGTTAAAACACATGTTATTATTCTAAGTTAGCAAAAAAAATATAAAAATATAATGGTGTGTTGGATTCATTGATTGGAGTTGATTTTAAATGTGCATATACTACCTCACACATGATAGTGGCTTTGTTTGTATCTATGGAATTTAAATTGTAATCAATAAGAAACTCTTTACCTCCATGTATTGATTTTATTGCACACACAAATACATGATTTCTCTCATACACCTCAAATATGCAACTGGATCACTTCTTGGTTGATGCAGGTTGTGTACTATTTATAAAAATTGCAATATTCCCTAATGCTTTGGCCTACCATCAATGTATATAGCTATTTCTTTACTTTTTTCACTAACTTTTTGTTGTCTATAATTTTCTACAAGCGCATACCTACAAATACTTTTTTTATATCTAACAATTTGCATCGAACTACTTTAATTATAGAAAGGTCTAACATACTCGATCAATTCAACAACCTTATTGTAAGATACCTTTATGTCATCCATGGAAAATAGGCTCAAAACATGTTATGTAATATATCCTCTCTCTAACACAAAAATCAATGTTTATTGGAGGAAGTTCATCAGGGACCCATTGTTTCTTTAGATGTTTATGCCTAAAGGACACATCAAACTCGTCTTCACTCTCATCATCATAAGAACATGACCCCTCTTGAGCAAGGAAAAATTTCATGTGCTTATTGAATTTCTTTATGATATTTTGACCTCGAGTTGATCTCCTTGATTTACACATACTAAATGTCTCACTTTCTTCTTCCATTCCTACATTTTCCTCACTTGAGGAAGACACATCTAACAAATAACTATTAGCTAGTACTTGCACTCCATGAAATAAGGAGATAGGTGGCAATGAGAGATATATTTTACAAATGGAAAATGATATTAATCTCTATGGGGTGTATTGACTTATACCTAATGATCCATTAGACTGTGTGGGATGTTTATGAAAGGGCTTTGGGTTTCTTCATAAATAAATCAATTATATTATTTTAGCTAAAATATTCATGATACAAATACTCAAAATAAGATCAAATATTAGCATCACATGTGAATTATAAATAGAAAAAGCTACATGAAAAGTTAATCATCATCATCATCATCTTCATCATTATCATGATCAGTAGAAGCATCATCACTCTGATTAGTAGCAACATAATTTGCATTAGGAACATCATTGACTAACTCTCGATCATGATCCACTTCTTCCTCTTCCTCGATATCTTCTTCTTCCATTGTACTATACCTTATCAACCTTCCTCTTGGATCACATCTAACAAAAAATGACCAACCTGGTTTATGTGGATCCTCTGAGTAAAATACCTTCTCACATTAGCTTGGAAGAACGTATGGTTCATCCCCAACTGGTTCAAACAACCTTGTATTAATCATTGGAAATCCATTCTCGTGCTCAATAACTTCTCTATTAGGATAATTTTGATTGAGTCATAGTTTGTACCATTTGATGACAAAGAGAAATAATTTGAAGGAATTAAAGTCATAGTCAAGTATATCAACCAAAATGTCATGGTATAAATTTTGAGATTCTCAAGGATGTAAGTCATTTCTAGGTGAAATATTGGTTGCTTGGAAGACTATACTTATCCCATAATCATAAGTTCTATTTGTGTCATCAAAATCATTGATGAAAAAATTATAAACATTGGATAACATAGCCTTGTGGTGTTTCACCTACAATAATGTCAAAATTGTATAAATTATTGCATCATGAGTTCAAAAACATAGGGTTGATTAACAAACTTATAAGTACCTAAAGATCTCATAAACCATATGCTAAATCAATGCCCTTTTCTATAACATTGGAATCTCCATTACACTAAGATTTTTTAATTAATGAAGACATAGATTCCCATTTTAATCTATGACCAGAATGTTGACATCGTTCAATCCATACCATCATCCAATCTTGAGTGTTTTCAATAAACAAATGTATTGCATCCCACTCTTTAGCAACTATACAAAAGTAAATAGATGAATTAAAATAAATAAATTTTGAATATTAAGAATTAATTAACTATAATAACATCTCACATTTTATTACCTTTCACTTTTCTAAATCTCTCGTTCCCCACCAAGTACTCCCATTTGAATTTTTTAATAGAGTCAAGATCCCAAATGTAATCTATAAGGGTTTTTGCTACAAGATTAGGAAGATATTGAGTAACATAAACCATCATCTAGTTTATAAATTTCTTTAGATGAAAACCAACTATAAGGGATTCAAGACACAAAAACATATAAATATGAGACTTTATAATATTACTTGTTTGATATATTGAAAAAATATCACTACTTACCTCATCTATTTTCCAAGATCATATATTGCTTGTTTGATAGTATTGTTGAAGTTATTTAGGAGTGATAGGGGTAGCACATACTACAACAATTGTCAATTGATCATTTCATTCTTTTCTAACATAATACAATAAAAATTGAGTGCACTTTCACAAATATATTATAAATACAAAAGATTGTGACTTAACTTGATGAAGGTATGTCAATCATGCTTTTTTAGCCCTGGCCCAAATTCACTTTTCTTTGATATGAGATTGCTTGTATTTGCAACAAATCCTATAGGAAATTGAACTTTTTGTATGAATTATTTTATGACATTACTTTGCTCATTTGCTAATAACCAAGGAAGGGCACTTGCATTAATTCGGTCTCCATTTCTATTTGATTCAATGATATTTTTTATTGCATGATTGGAATCATGAATGTCGCTACAAATTTTGGCAATTTTTTCCTTTTCACTTTTTCCATCCTACATTTTCCATATTGTCTCTATTACATTCTTTCCAATATGCATAATATCAAACAAATGCACAATTTGTAGCTGCTCATCATAGGCAAGCCTACTAAATTCTCTAGGATAACATTTTAGTCCTTTGTGAAGGTGGTTAATGATGCCTTGGTGACCTTCATGATCATCAATTACATAATTATCCAACAAAATACAATCAAAATATATAATTTCCAAACATCAACCATTAGGTGGAGCAATAAGACTTTGATGTGGTCTCTTGTTTTCCATTGAAAATATGTTTTTTGACACTTCGATGCTTATGATTTATGAGGAGAAAGTGTCTATTCTCATCAAACACCTATTTTTTTAAACTTTTGGAATGCTGAGATTTCATCTTTGGACCACACTTTAGACATGTGAATTTTCTCTTTGTTTGAAGACCTACAAGATAACGATATAGTTGGATTAAATATGTTCATTTTTTGAATTAGTATTATCTCGTACAACTAGATTTTAACATAACATACCACAAAAATGTGTCAACCCTAGGGCATCATGAATTGTCCACACAAGAATTGCATGGAATTGAACTTATTTTTGTTCAATTACTCTAGAGATATCATACACGTGAAACCATTCCATAATGCCATCAACTCATCGATAAGAAGCACAATATATACATTCATATCTTTCACTTGGTACTTACCTAGTTGGATAAACAACATCAAATAATTATTGTGGTCATTTCACTCCAAGACTTATAATTAGATGTAGATAAAAATAAAATTCCTAGAACAATCATTTCCAACATAATGAGATCCCTCCTTATTGACATTCATGGAGGCAGGTTATTATTGATAACAAAAATAGGCCACACTGAGTAAAAAAATCTCATCTCTCCAAATGGATTGACATCGTTAGTTGTTAGAGAATGCTTGAGATTTTGAGGTTCTTCTTTAAAGTGTGGCCACTTTTCCTCTATTTTCATAAATGTTGAACCATCTATAGGCATTCAAATAATTTCATCTCAACTTCTATTGTATGCATGGTAATCCATAAATTGTGCCAAGCTATTGCACTTGAATAATCATGTAAGGCATGGAATAATGAGGATGTAATGAAAAACCTTGCAAGGCACCTTTTTTGTCACTTGATCATCTTGATATCTTCTCATATGGCATTTGGGGAATTCTATTACATTTTTGTGTTCTTTAAGATAAATAACATGATCCTCAAGACAAGCATCTATTGGTTTATACTCCATTCCAATATGTTTCATAGTGGCACATAATTCTTGGTACAAGGGAGGGAGAAAATTTGATGGTGGTAACAAATAGTCACCTATCAATCTACATCAAAAAATATAAATCTTTAATATAAAAAATCTTAATGGTACATATTTCATCTTTTATAGACTATAATGATGTATATGAAAAACCTTAGCATACGTGACATTGTTATGTTGGATACACCATTCATAGCCTTCAAAATCACCAATGACAGTACAACATAGAGAAAAGTTGATTAAGATCCTTCATAAAGGGTCATGTTTTCCTTCTCAAGTAGAGGTATATCATGGACAACCTCAATGTCATCCTCATCATCATCATCATCATCATCATCACCATCATCATCACCATCATCATCACCATCATTAGCAACATGACCACCACCAGTGCCAAATGTGTCATGGATCAATGCATTTGTACCATCATCTTCAAATGTGTTTTCTAGCACATGATTTTCATCTTCCATGGGATCATGATCTTCTCCTTCAATACTCACACCTCCATGTTCCTCCATATTCACACATCCATGTTCCTTTGAGATGTGGTGGTCCATATCACATACTACCCTAGGAAGATTGACCTATATAAAAAGGATGATAATCAAACCCCCATTCCATGGTTCATATGTATATTAATTTAAAAACAATATAACAAACAACTTACCAATGGATGATAATCAAACCCCCCTTCAGTGGGGTCATTCTCCCTACAATGTATCTTAGCTATTTTGATTTTGATTCTTCTTGTCTTTAAGTCGTTACAACTCTTGCAAGGACAATAACATTTGTCATCACCTTCTCTTGAAAGTTAGACAACAATATAGCAATTATCTCCCTATTTTGATCAAATTCCCTTGCATTATTTGACATGATCCTTCTTTGTGGGAATAACTTATTCTTGTACCCTTATTGAGTTGGTTGTACTTAATGTTTATATCTACACATATGGTTTTGAAAGGAAAATTTGGTGTAATTAATGTGTATATCTGTAAAAATATTGGACATGTTGTACTTAATGTTTATATTGCACATATGGTTTTGAAAGAAAAATTTGGTGTAATTAATGTACATATCCGCAAAAATATTGGACATGTTGTACTTAATGGTTGTATCTGAACATAGGTTTTGAAAGAAAAATTTGGTGTAATTAATGTGTATATGTACAAAAATATTGGACATGTTGTAATTAATGTTTATATCTGCACTTATGGTTTTGAAAGAAAAATTTGGTCTAATTAATGTGTATATCTACAAAAATATTGGACATGTTGTACTTAATGTTTATATCTACACATATGGTTTTGAAGATGGTAGAATTATTGAACAAGGTATTTCTTCACTAAACTACATAAAATCACCATGTATTTCTTCATTGAATTGCATTAAAATTTTCCTACGAGCTACAGGTCCCCTAGCGTTTAAATACAATTTGACCATACGATATCATTTGAGTACTTTTTGTTGTAAATATATGTTGTTTTTGTGAATCCCAATAAGTAAGTTGGCAAACTTGATATAAAGATGAAATATATTTTATCTAGTTTATCACTCTTTTCTTCTTCACATTTTTCACCCAATGATCCCACCTCACCCCTATAAATATGCTCCATTTATATCTCAATCTACCGCATCAACACAACTCTCATTTCATATTGATTACTTATTTGGTCTATCTTTCTCCCATTCATATCTCCTCACACATTTGATCATTTGAGAAAATGAACTATTCAATTCCTTTTGTATTCTTGAGGAAGGTCTTATTCGATTCTATTGTTGTATGAACCATGTGTGAAGATTTTCAATGTGCATATCATTCGTAGAATCATCAAAGATTTTTGTGTTGGAATTTCTTTGTGTGAGTGTCTTAGTGTGCTTGTGTTTCTCAATTTTAGTATGCTAACTGTATTTATCTACAATGGTTGATGTACAACATAACATATGAAAATCTTGTGAATTTGCCTCCCTTGATGGGACCATGTGAGTACTATTCTATTCAATTTTTTCCTCTACAATTTAATCACTAACCCCACATTAATACCCACATTCGCCTCTCACCAAATCAAGTTATGGAACTAGGTCTACTCTTGTCTAACTTTGGATCTTTGTGAACTCCATTTAAATATTCCAAAATAGTAGTTGGTACAAGAGATTTTAGAACTTACACTTGACTTTTAATCTCCATTTCCCCTTGAGAGATTCTTTCATGACATTTTTTATGTTTCTTTTTCTTTTTTTAACCTTTCAATCAAACGATACATGCTAACTCTTAATTGTATGTGGATCATTGGACTAGTAAACTTTATGATTAAAATCTAATAGATAAAAATGATATGTAGGTCTAAATCATTTAGATGGATGGAAGGTTCTCAATGACATGCCTTTGTGGATATCTTTGATTGCAAATCGTAGAAAGATTAATAGATTGTGGGCCAATAAGTAAATGAATATAAGAAACATACATGCACACACATATAGACATATTAACATGTGCTCACATACATAATATGAATTGATTATTATTATAAAATAATAGACAATTTCTATTTATATTTATATTTATATGAAATAACTTATTAATTTTCCTACCCATTACATGAGGAATTTATTCTATTAAAAGCATACTAAAATCTATATGTAAATATTTTACATTAGTACTTCTATTAATAAAGTTATTTATTATTAACATTTTTTCATTGATTTTCTTTTCCATTAACCAACTATTTTTTTCTATTAAAATCAATATTAAAGCCAAAGTGACATATTTAAAAACAAATTCATCTAATTTTGTCTATTAAATTCAATACTAAAGTCTATACAAGTGACATATCTCAAAACAAACTCAAATAATCCAAATGATCACAAGCCATACACATTCTCGTCCCTATTTACTTAAATTGTGAAAATAGAAATAAAGGCTATCGAGGATCAAACACCTATGCTAGAGTTACAACACAATATGAAGTTGATTTTAGATATGGTAGAGGTAGATATTTGGTAGTTTGGTCAAAATTGAAGGCACGAGAGAGAGTTTGTGGTAATATACCAAAAGGAGAAGGAGCAACTTTAGAAAAAAGATTGCATGGTTGAAACAACATCTAGACCACATAGAGGATATTATAGGAGCAGTAGATAGAATCTATGAAAGTGTTTTGGTAGGTACTATGACATTGGAATCACTTGAAAGTGTCTTTGAAAATTTACAGTCCAAATATTGAGAGGACTAAATGTTGTGCAATTTTTCATGTATTGCATCTACATTTACTTTGCCATTGTTTCTAAGACTGTTTCAAGGTTTGGAACAATGTCAACATCATTTTCATGGTTTAGAGGTAATGTCATTGTGGTAGAGGCTTTTGCAAGAAAATGAACCTCATGATTATGCAAGAAAATGAACCTCATAATTTTTAGTACCCCATTACCAGATCAGAGAGTTTTTCAAGATAAAGACGTATCTACTATGGGAATTGCTTCACCAAGACCAGGGCCTGTAGCAGATATAAATTGTAGGCTAGGATTCAGGAGTTCATCTGATACCCTTTTTAATCCCAGAGTAGCCCCATATATGGAACCAAACCTTATAGATCTAGATGATCCTGCTGATTTCGAGGCAACCTCTGCTAATTCTAAAGAAGTGCAATCTGAAATAGGATTTTTGAAGAAATGGATTGCTGAGGAAGAAGCTAAGCGCATCCGTCTTGAAAAGGAAAGGGAGCGAGCCACTTTGGATGCAATAATAGAAAGAGATAATTTGCTAAGAAGGATGGCTGCTTTGAAAGAGCAAAATAAAAAATTAGAAGAGAATACCCCCACTCTCCATCAGGACGTCTTTGGAAATATTGATAATCTAAGAGCTAAAGTTCAACAACAGGAAAAACTCCTAAATCAAAGGCAAGAACCAATTATTGCTCAAGTTCAAGCTTATAAACCCATTCAAGTTAATCCAATAGAGCCCACTGGAACAGTTCCAGATAAAGGGAAAGGCAAGGCTATAGGAATCCAAATAAATGAGCCTCAAGCCATACCGAGCAAACCTATACAACCCTCCATATCAAAATTAGATCTAGAACTAGAGAAGGCTCGAAAGGAGAGGGAAGACCTTGCAAAAGAACTTGAGAAGGTTGAAAATGAAGCTCAGGCTGCAGAAACCAGAAGGAAAATCCAATTCATAAAGTCTAATTCTACATTGAATTCATGGCCTAGTTTGTCTATCCCACCTACAAATCCTGCACCAGTTAATGCTCCCATAATCCCGACTCAGAAAGCTTTCCAATATTGGCACTCAAGTCCCATTTGTCCCACCACAGCTATCCCAAGCTGCTCTCCTAACTCAAGCTAATGCAGCTAGTACCTCTAACGCTCCTAGTTTCCAGAAGAAACCTATATACCTCAAAAAATATAGACAAATATCATTTGCCGGTATTCCTGGTGCCTCCCATCCCATATCTTTTGATTTAAGGGATAAAGTGATTAAGTTTTCTGGAAATAATGCTATTACTGGTGAAGAACATTTGAGAATTTTCATTGACATGCTCAATGATTATGAAGTTGAACATGAGGACATGGTGATGAAATTATTTGTGCATTCACTCATAGAGGATGCAAGGGATTGGTTCAGGAGGTTGCCTGATGATAGTATTACTTCATGGAGTGATTTGGAGAAATTGTTCAAGGAACAATATGGGGACAATACCAATGCAGGATTCATGTTGAATGAGTTCAACAATATCAAGAAGAATCCAAATGAATCCACATTTGATTTCAATGTGAGATTTCAGAAAGGGATGTACAAACTATTTCAATTTATGCAGTTAAATGAAGATGTCTGTCTTACAACCTATTTTAATGCCTTTGATAGCAAAATGGCCTACCAACTGAGAGATAAGGATCCTAAAACTCTGAGAGATGCCTATAGAGTTGCAGTGAATATAGAAAATAATAGAAAGGCCTCTGGCAAATTAGGGAGGAGGGATGATCCTAAGCTTTTCAACCCTAAGAATAATAATAAAAGGGAAGGTGACAAAACTCCCATAGGAAAAAGGCCTGAAGAACCTACTATAGGCCATGTTTTAGAAATGCTTAAGAAGATGAATCCCACTAATTTCAATAAGACAAATGTTACTGAGAGAACCCCTGTGAATAATAGCAATTTCAATAGACAGCCTAGGATGCAGAATTACCCTTACACCACCCAATGGAAAGATGGTAAATCAGTTCCTAACCAGATCCAAAATATGAAAGATAAGGGTACCCCAGACCCCTTGCAAAGGAACACTGTAAATATGAATGATGATGTACCTTGGTGCATTATATGCCAATCACCTCATTCTGCTGATTATTGTGCTATTGCCCAGTCGTTCGCCCAAGCTCAAGGAGTGCAAGCAGAAGAAGAAACAGAAGAAAAAAACCATGATGATATAAGCTGCAATATGGCGAACACATCTGATGATTTGATAGATTCTGATTCAGAAGAACCTGAGAATGATGTTACCAGCCAGAGAATTGCTTACCAGTTACATCATCAGCAAATATTTTCAGATGATGAAAAGAATGATACAGATAAAGTATGCAATACATTTTCTGAAGTAGGTTTCACAAACCTAAGAATCCCCTCCAAGGAGGAAATTGATAGAATTACAGCCGAAATGATTTCACAAGTCCACAGTAATTACAATTTGAGAAATAGAGCAATAAATAATGAGGCAGGAAGGCCATCTAGTATGTTCATCAAAGACACCACTCATAAGACAGATGATCAACACAAGAAAGTCAGTATAGATGTGTCTAAGATTAAGGAGAACAAGGGTCAGAAATGGGAACCAAAAAGGAAGGTTCAATTTCAAAAAGGTGAAGCAACAAAGACCGTAGTGCAACCAGAGAAATCAGAACCGGATGTTTTCAAGCTAAAAGTGGTACCCACTACTCAAAAGACTCCGATTCCAGGTACTATTGTAAAACCTACTGTGGTTGAACCTGTTGATATGATTGCCATGTTATCTCAAATTACTGTGAAAGTACCCTTGTCTGAGCTTTTTAGAATTGAAGAGCATAAAAATAAGGCTTTGTCATGGTTGGGTGGAATAGCAAACAACAATAGTATTGATAATCAAGCTGTAGCCCAACAGACCCCATTAATAATAGAGGACAATGGTATTATATCCCAGATTCCTCAGATGTTCTTAGATGATTCATCAGTTGCGTTCATGCAAGATATTGATCCCTTTTTCCTTAGTCTAATCATAAAAGGGAAAACCTTGAAAAATTGTATGATAGATTCTGGAGCTTCCAACACTATAATGCCTTTTAAAGTAATGGAAGCCCTAGGATTGAAGGTGGATACTAAGCAAGGTAGATGCTGAGGGATGGATGCTAGAGAGGTTCCAGTAATAGGTACTATAAATGCCTTACCATTCAAGCTAGCTGCATTTCCTGAGGTAGAATTAACCATGTCTGTCCTTGTAGTGGATATACCCCCACACTACGGGATGCTACTTTCCAGAAAATGGAGTGCCGCCATGGGGGTAAGCCTACAATGTGACCTTACTTATGCCACCTTCCATATAGGGGACAAAGCTGTCAGGGTAAATAGGGAACCAAGGGTTAACCACATCTTAGGTGAAGAAATTGACAAAGATACCACCTGTTTCCTAGACACTGGGATTAATGCTTTCAGGGCTGAATTAATTATTCAGGAAGTGGAAAACTTACCTAATATCATTGAAAATGAGGTTGAATGTTGCATGAATTCACCAAAACTGTGGACAATGTTCTTTGATGGGGCTAGTTCTAAAGAGGGTGCAGGGGCAGGTGTAGTCTTTGTGTCCCCTGAAAATAACACCTTCAGGTATTCATTCACCTTGAAGTTTTCTTGCACTAATAACATTGCTGAATATGAAGCATTGCTGCTAGGTCTCAAAGTGGCCACACACCACAAAATTAAGAAATTGTGTGTCATAGGGGATTCTAAATTGATCATCTCTCAGATTAAAGGAACATACTCCTCAAAAAATAGGAGATTAAAACAATATAGAAACGCGGTCTGGGATCAAATAGAATTCTTTGATGCATTTGGGATCTCATGGAGAGATAGAACCCAAAATAAAATGGCTGATCTTCTGGCCAATGTAGCTATCAAACCAAAAGAAATATCATTTGCAGGAATATCTCAGATTGAGGTTCAAAACAGACCTTCTATACCTGACAACATTGACAATTGGCAGGTGTTTGAAGATGACAAAGATATCACAAATTTTTTGCTAAATGAAGACAAATACCATGGGTAGGAGATGGACTGCAATGGACTGATTGAATCCATGAATGGGAAGGAAACCATTTTTGGTCAAGAAATCATGCAATTAAAAACAAATAAGATGCCTAAGGGGTTGGTAGTCTTGGAGAATATTTTTGATAACCAAGACAGAGTAAAATCGGGAATAAAGGACCCCAAACCACAGGAGCTAGAAGAAATGAATTTGGGAACGGATGAAATCCCTAAAAAGGTTTACATCGGCCAAGATCTGCCAGTTCAAATCAGAAAAGCATTGATTGACCTACTTAGAAAGTACAGGCATGTTTTTGCTTGGTCATATGATGACCTTAAAGCTTATAGGGAGGACCTTTTCTAGCATGTCATACCGTTGAAAGAAAATGTAAAACCTTTTAGGCAAAAACAGAGGCCAATCAATCCTACCCTTGCCCCAAAAATGCAGGAAGAATTGACAAAACTGAGAGATGGTGGAATAATCAAACCAATTAGGCATTCCACTTGGGTTTCAAACCTTGTTCCTGTAAGAAAAAAGAATAGAGATATTAGGCTTTGTGTGGATTTTAGAAATCTAAACATTGCATCTCTAAAAGATAATTATGGCTTACCTAATATGGAAGCCATGTTGCAACAAGTGACCGGCTCTGAATTGATGTCAATGATGGATGGCTTTTCTAGATATAATCAAGTTCTGGTAAAAGAAAGTGAACAGTTCAAAATAGCCTTCACAACCCCTTGGGGAACGTATGTGTATGTGAGGATGCCTTTTGGCTTGATTAATGTAGGAGCTACTTTCCAAAGAGCCATGGATGTAGCATTTCATGAATATATTGACAAATTTATGGTTGTGTACCAGGATGATCTTACAGCGTATTCTAACAAGGCTGAAGATCACTGCAAACATTTGGAAATTTTTTTTATAAAAGCCCTGGAATATGGGGTATCCCTAAACCCAAAGAAATGCTCGTTTGGGGTCACAGAAGGAAGGTTATTAGGACACATAGTGTCCAAGCATGAGGTAAAAATAGACCCAAAAAGGGTAATAGCTATTGATAAAGTCCCTAAACCTAAAAACGTGAAAGGTATACAGTCCTTTTTTGGCCAGGTTAATTTTCTGAGGAGGTTTGTTACCAACTTCGCTGAAATCAGTAGACCCATTTCAAAAATGCTCAAGAAAGGAGCTGTTATAGATTGGAATGGTGAACCTTCACAGGCATTCCAGGATATAAAAACTGCGATAAAAAATGCTCCAGTGTTGAGGACCCCAGATTATACAAAACCCATGCATATTTTTTCTTTTGCATCATTCCATACTGTAGCTGCAGTTTTATTACAGAAAAACCAAGAAGGGTATGAACAGCCTATTGCCTTTTTTAGCAAATCCCTGCAGCATGCTGAACTGAAGTATGAAATAAATGAAAAACAAGCATATGCTTTGGTAAAGGCTATAAAAGCATTCAGAAGTTATTTGGTAGGTGCTACTATTATTGCCTTTGTACCTAGTGCTGCAGTTAAAGATATTTTCTCTCAGCAGGAAGTGTCAGGAAGGAGATGCAGATGGATTAATAGAATCCAAGAATTTAACATTGATATGCAGATAACTAAGTTAGTAAGAGGTCAAGGTTTGGCCCAACTTATGGCCGAAACTAACCTGGAAGCTAATCAGATAAACCTAGTAAATGATGATTTCAGAACTGATTTATGTGACATGGACCAGTGTGACTGGTACATTAATGTTATACATTATTTGCAACATATGGAAGTCCCTCCCCATCTGCCTGATAATGAAAAAAGGAATATTAAATTGCAAGCCATCAGGTATGTAATTGTTCAAAATAACTTATGGTGGAGAAACTTTGAAGGAGTTCTGTTGAAATGTGTTGATAGAGAAAGGGCAAAAGAGATTTTGAAAGAAATGCATGCTGGAGTATGTGGAGGACATTACATGGCCAAGACTACTGCACATAAGATAATGAGAGCTGGTTTCTGGTGGCCTACTTTGTTCAAAGATGCTCAAGTTATGGTTAAAAAATGTGATCCTTGTCAGAGATTTGCTGGGAAGCTGAAATTCTCAGGAAATACTCCACTGAAGCTAGTTGAAACTAAAGCACCTTTTCAACAATGGGGTCTGGACTTCATAGGAGAAATTTTTCCCAAGTCCAGTACTGGCTATTCTTGGATTCTGGTTGCTACTGACTACTTTACAAAATGGGTAGAGGCTATCCCTACCAGAAATGCAACGAGTAAAGTAGTAAATAATTTCTTATTGAATAATATCATTTCCAGATTTGGATGTCCATAGAAAGTTGTCACAGATAATGCTATGTGTTTTAGGTCTGAGGAATTCATCAAGTTTTGTGATAAATATGGAATGACAAGAACAACGTCTGCCCCATATCATCCACAAGGGAATGGACAAGCTGAGTCCACAAATAAAAGCCTGTTGAAAATCATTAAGAGAACCTTGGACGATAATAAAAGGGCATGGGATTCCAAGTTACAGTTGGCAATATGGGCTGACAGAGTAACTGTAAAGAAGGCAATTGGGGTGGCTCCATTTGATTTAGTGTATGGAATTCAAGCTAGAATGCCCCAGAACAATTTGATGGGATTATACAATTACATCCAGTCATATGATGAAGATACTACTGATGAAATGAAAGAAAGAATGAATGAATTGGTAGGATTGACCGAAGCCAGAAAAGAAGCATCTCTGAGAAACCAAAAATTGTAGTTACAAGTCAAAGCACTCTATGATAAAAGAACTGTAAACAAGAAATTTGAAAATGGAGACCTAGTCTTAATGTGAAACGCCAGAATTGAAGATAAAGGAAAACATGGCAAATTTGATCCCATTTGGTTAGGCCCATATCTCATTGAGAATGCTTGGGGTGAAGATTCCTACATAATCAAAGATGTATTTGATAATATTCTTGAATTGCCAGTTCATGGATAGTTCTTGAAGAGTTATTTTTCTTGAAAAAATACTTAATTTCTTCCATGAACATTAGTTTTAGGTTTTCCTAGCGTCCTGTTTTCTGTAAATCCTTGTACAGTCTGAGTTTTTGTTTTTGTGTGTTGCTCTGTGCTCTCTGAAGAAGTTGTCATTTCTCGGATGTGTGGTCTACTCTCCCATAGATTCTGAATCCTTGCATACACTCAAGTAGTCTATCATCCCCAGACAGAGCCACTGTTGGTCTAACTTTTTCTGCAGTAAAAATTTTTTTTTCAGTTAAACCATAGAAAAGTCAGATGTTCTATGTCTAAGTGAAGTATAAGGTTTTGGATAAACCATCTATAAAGAAATATTCACCATATAAGCCCTATATTCATCCCTATTCATAAATGGTCGGGCGCAAAATTTTCAATTTTCAAAAGAAGCGAATATGCTTTCGTATTCTTTTTCCTTTCTCCCGGGTTACCTTTTTTCTTATTTGTCCCAACTGTCAGATCTGATTAGATCTACCACTGGCGTTACCTCGCTATTGAGAGTTGCATGCTCATTAAGTATAGCGAGATAGCGAGTGTTGAGTTTTTAAGCGGTGGGACCATGAAGTGAAGGTGCGGCGATTGGAGATTTGCTTAGTAAATGCTTTATTGTGCAGGTACACTTTGCAATTCGCCATAAAAAAGGGGGAGAGGGACCCACTAGAATATCTGACATCAGAGCTAGAATGTTGATCTTTTCGGAAGTTCCGCCACCTCGCTATCGGAAAATTCAGGCACTTCACCGTTAGCGAAGTAGCGAGGCCACGTGAAAATCTAAAAATGATGACATTGCATCTTGCTTGTATCATAATTACACCAGGTGGCATGACCAGTCATAAATACCGTTGTCAAAATCAGTTTTAATTAACAGAAGTAATTACTGGGTACCCCTTGCATTTTCCGGCATGAAATCCTTTAAAGTGCTGAAGCTCGCTACCTCGTTATCGAAAAATTGAGGTGCTTCACCGTTAGCGAGTTAGCGAGGCCCCGTAAAATGGCAAAAGATCGGCAAGATCTATGATGACGTGTAATGACAGATGACTGTGATAAATTTTGACATGTGCCAGCTATGCAGAGATCCGATTCTCATTAATACCTACCTGACTAAATGTACAAGAAATCTGGAACGTCAGCTTGAAGTGAATCAACGGAGCTCGCTACCTCGCTATGAAGAGTTGCAAGGAAGATAATTACAGCGACATAGCGAGTTGGGCCCACCACCTTCTTTCTTAAGAAGTCCTGTAGCGTATCTTTCAATCATTTCTTGATCCGATCAACGGTTGTCGCCGCCTCATTATGGCAAGGTGCTTGTTCTTTATGCATAACGAAGTAGCGACATGCTGACATGTGTTCTCCGTTGTCAGTGGGTCTAAAGGTAAGCTCCATCAAAAGAAAGAATTATGTACGTGGCAAGCTCTCATTGGGTAATATAACTGACATGGCAAGTATAACTCCTAGTTGTTCTCTTTGTACCGCATGATTGTAGGATCTTTGAAGATCAACGGCGCAGTTTTAAATAAAAAATGTAGTGCCACTCTCTGTATTAATTAGACAAGAAAGCTTCGTCCGTGAAAAAAAATAGAGTATAATACAGAGAGATTGCATCAGTTCCATTTCACGCGAGAAAATATTTGAAGCCATTCTTGTGCAGAAGCTATTACTGAAAGAAAAGCGTGCCAAGGTTGATAAAAAATTGTCAAGTTATCTGTTCGCTGAAATTTTGCAAGAATACAGAGGAGAATTGAGACAGAATTCAAGTAAGTAAAACTGCCATCATCTTTGTGAGCTTTTAAGTTTTAAAAAGGATAGCCCAAGATGCCTCCTAAGAAGGGATTTACAAGTGCAGTAAACTACCTGGATAGAAATGTGCATGATGATTTGCTTGAGTTACTTCCTGAGTCCACTGTAGAAACGGTGCAAGTTAAGAGGTTGACCTCACTCAACCCTAGGCTTAGGGTAGCTGATAGATTGTATGATAAGGGTAATTGGGTCCGGGATGCTCAAACTACTCAAACTGGTTTGAGTTTATTCAAGAAATGGTTTGCAGAGAGAAAGTTATATGCCCCTCATGCCAACATTTGGAATTTTGATCTTGGGAAGCTTGTTGTCCCCAGCGTGTTTATGGATTTTGACCTGCTTGAAGCCATAGCAAAAAACTATGACCAAGCCACTAAGGTAGTGAGGAGAATAGATGGTGAGGCTTTAGTTACCATCAGTCCCGAGGAGATTAGGAAGGTTTTCAGTCTGGGACCCCTCACCATGTATCATGTGCCCATTAATCTGATAGATTTAGAAAAAGAATATATATCCAAGAGGGATGTAGTTAGATAGGGTGCATTGAAAGCCCACATAGGCCGAATTGGAGGCCTCCCAACCATAACATCATCTTCTAAAGAGCCCTTCAAGAAATCATGTTTTAATGCCAGGGCAGTGGAGATATATAGGACCCTGTGCAGAGTCTTCAGAGAGGGCGAAGAAGACTTTATTCCGGTGAGCTTCATGTATATGATCACCCAAATCTCTTCTTTTGGTGTGGAAATAATTTTTGATTTTGCATCTTACTTGGCAAATGAGATTCATCATGGATTGGTGGGGATTGCACAGGGTAAGGTGGAAAAGGTTTGGGGTCAGTATTCCTTACTGATGCATATGTTTCTTTTTAAAGGGGCCACTTATTTTGGTAAAGAAATGGTATTAAATAGAAAACAAGAAGGGGAAGCACTGCCAGTCCAATTATGGAGTGCAGACATGACCTGGGAAGCAGAAAATGCTAGCTTCGTTAGATTTGATAGGCACTTTGCCTCCAAACTAAGGTGCCTCATATTGAGTGACAATCCCAGAATCCCTAAGGCATTAATGCACCTTATCAGGCCTATGGACAAAACCCACAATCTAAAAGTTTCACATAATTGGGGAGATATTATCCCATATTCAGTCTCAATGGTCATCAGGGTCTATGGTTTCAAAGGAACACCCCATGTGTTACCCTATCAGGTACCTTTAAAGGTAGGGATAGCTGAATTTTTGTGGCAGTTGGGAGGAGTGGAGGAGGCCTTTTTGCACAAAAGGGGGACAGGATCAATTTTTCCTACTTGTACTATAGCCCACCAGTTTGTGATAACTAAAGAAGGGTGGGTCTTTCTCCATAAATTTTTGGATCAATACAAAATGGCAGTGTCTCACTCTCGTTTTTGTGATACAAAAGGTTTCTTTAACTCTGCCCTTAGATTGAGAATCAAGCTGCGTCCAGTTCAGCATGAATTCTATTTTCCAGAAGATGTAATAAGAAATGAATATTCTCTCCATGAGCAAGAAATAAAGAAAGAAAAATGGAGAGTCTATTCAAAAGTTTTGGAATTCATTAATTGTTTTGATAAAAATTTCAGTCCTCTTAGTAATGCTGCAAACAATGCAGATAAAGTACATAAGCTCATGAGTAATTTCTCTGAGATAATGGAGGTAATGAATGAGAAGAAACAGCATTTTATTAATTCTTTTCCAGATAAAGCCAGAGAAATTATGAGAAAATTGGGTTTCACTCCCAACATTGGAATAGGTCCACTGGTGGTACGGAAGAAAACATGATATACTATTGTCCGACAGCAGGTGCCCGTTGTGCATAAAGAAAAACAGATTGTTGGATCCTCCAGCACTGTCCTAGAAGAAAGACCCCCTGAACCTTCCCCCAAAAGAAGGAGAATAATAAGGGAGGAAGAATCCCCTGATGAAAGTGGCTCACCTTCTCAAACCCCAATAAGAGTTGAGGAAGAACAGCTCACCAATGACCAATTCGAACAAATGGGGTCACAAGGAGAAATTTTTGTTACACAAGCAGAGATTGATGAAGGGAACCCTCAGGAACCCCCTGTACCAAGTTTTGAATTAACTACAGCAGATTTCAGAGGAAGGGAATTGGACCCTGTTTTGGAACAAGCCAGTCAGCATTTTTTGTCTGATAACAATTTTGTAAGATCTAGGGCTTTCCATCAGTTTGCGTGGAGAGTAAACATGCACATTTTTGAGCAAAGGTGCAATAATATGAGAGCAGAACATCCAGAAATGGATGAGACCTCCATTCAAAATCTAATAAAGGAACAAATGGTTCAAGAGTTCCAAAATATAACCCCTGATGAGGGAAGACAGATGGTAAAAAATGCTAATGTTTTATTATTGCCCAATTGGGACATTGCTGACGCATTAATTTTTAATTCTGTTTCAAATAATTTAGGACTCCAAGATCCAAATAAAGAGGAATTCTTGGGTACAGCATTCAGCAATGATCAAGCTGCCCTTGTTATGTGGTCCCTGAGAAGAGGATCCAGAGTTACTTCATCACAGCCTGATGATTCAGGATTAACAGGGAATATCATTGTAAGAAGAGTTGCTGACACTTCAAATGTACAGGCAGCCCACATGAATGTGGATTATTCTAAATTTTCCCTGGCTACTGCGGAAAGAGAAGAGAGGGAAATGATGGATATGCATAATAAATATGAAGTAGTGGTGAAAGCCTATAATCAAGAGGTAAAAAGGAGAATTGAGTTAGAAAACAGGGTATCTCAATTAGAAAAGGTACTTGGAAAGAGAAAAGTGGGAGAATCCAGTACATTAAGAATTGCATATCCCCCACAGTCATCCGTGGGATTAACCCCTATTATTGAGATACCTGACACCCCTGAAAGACCCCAATTCTATACTGCAGAGGAATTTGAAGCAGAAAAAACCAAATTGCATGAGTGGCAGATAGAATTTAGAAATCAGCAGGAAGAGAAATGGAGGCAGGGTGTGACATACTTGAGGGATAAAATACAATGGTCAAATTTTTATGATCAGTTGACAAGGATTGTAACCCTCATAGATGAGTTAAATAAAGAAAAGAATGGACTAGATTCTCTTGCACAGAAGTGGAGACAGAGGAATAATGATGTTACAATTATTTGTATATCTACAGTTCAAATGCCCTATCATCAGGTTGAGAGGATTTTTGATTTATTGAATCAATTAGATAATTTTGAAAATAAAAGAGATTCTTTACAGAGGAAATTGACACTCTGTTTTTCAAGATATCTTGCTAAAAAATTCACCCTATTTCCTTGTGCCTTAGAATCTGTTGATACAGTAAAGGAAAAGGACAAATGGAAAAAGGAAATGGATGAATTATTTGATAACAGAATAACAAACATCATCAGTGAGACTGGCTATTGGTTTTGGGCAAAGACAAATGAAGAGCTGGTAAAAATACAATTGTATTATGCTGATATAAGAAAAGAATTCGATGATTTAGAAGAAAATGCCAATTCTTTAATAAAGATACAAAGAGAAACCCTAAGTTTTGATTGGCCAGATGATGATACTTTTAACAGATGGAAAGATCAGTTTAGTGAACAGATGTCAGGAGAAGATGACGAGGAAGATGTAAGAGTAATAGTTACTCTTGTAGTCAGCAATGATGACATAGAAAATCCCCAAGTTAAAGTGATTTTGCATGTAACAGAAGATGATACATCACTTGCAGACCTTATGGGTATGTACTCTGAAGATGAGGAATGATTGCGAGAGCAGATCATAACAACCAAGAAGCATAACAGAAAGGGACCCGCCAAGAAGTGCTGTTGTAATCAACCTTTCTGTTATTCTTGTTTTTGTTTTTCAAAAGAAGGACACCTGTCACCTACTGTAGCCTGAAGCTTGTTGCATCTCACATTATTTAAGTGAGATCCCAAGGCTAAAGATGGGTCCAAATTTGGTTTTCACTAAGTATTGTGCTTAGTTCTATTTTTGGTCCAAACATTTTGGAAAAGAAATTTATAGTATACTTTTTCTGTCAAAATTTCTGAGATATGGATGAATGTAGAAAGAACTGTGCTTCTTCTCTGAAGGTTTTTCTGGGTCTTTTGTAAAGGATATATCATTTTCAAAGGAAATGAATACAAATTATGAACTGTCCCCATATCTGTTCTTCTCTGAATTTTGTCTCCTTTTTAATACTAAACTACCTTGATGTTGTGTGAGTAAAAGCTTATGCAATTGATTGCAATTTAGTAAGACTGTACATCCATTTGTTATTGCTGTTAATTCAATGGATTAAGTAAAGGCTTTGATGAATGTGATGAGGTTGCTTGGGTGTTAATAAGGATTGTTGAATGATAAATTCTGGTAAGAATTGCTGATGAAAATTCGTTGCAAGGCAACAAATTAGATCTAAGAATTTACTTGACTCTGAATTCCCAATGGATTAGGCACTGATCGAAAGTATTTCAGCCAAAAGAGAAGTATATTATAACTAGCTTTTTCAAAATACATCATAAAATCAATTTTCATTTATCTTTCCTGTAAGATTTTCAAAGTTGGCCAGCACTTGCCTGCCTGGATTGTTTTAGCTTCATTTAGCCATTGTTGTTGGAAACATCTGCAGAGCTATAGAAGATTTCTTGGCCATATCTGTTCAAAGGATGTGTTTATCAGTTACTTACCTATATGTTTGAGGATGTAGAGATGAGAATCAAAATGAAACTAAGGATAATTCTCATACAATTATTCCATCTTTGAACCATCCTCGGGTGCACCCGCCCTAGTTTTACAGAGCCAAAAGAGTAGAAAACCTTCTAAGGTTTTGTTGAAGTTGGGCCCTAGTACTTTGCATATGCAAGTGATAATGAGAATTGGCTATTCTTTAGGTTTTGTATGTACTAATATCTAGGTACTAAGCCTTTTGTCGCCTAGTAGTTTTAGTACTGTTAACATCAAAATAAAACACCAACAGTTTCTAAGACTGTTTCAAGGTTTGGAACAATGTCAACATCATTTTCATGGTTTAGAGGTAATGTCATTGTGGTAGAGGCTTTTGCAAGAAAATAAACCTCATGATTATGGTATTTACATGGAAGTAGAACTTGCTTCTTTAACTCCTTACAATCAACTCTTTGTTGAAGTTATTCTTCTAGTAGTGGGAATAGCTACTACAAATTCCTAGGAGCCAAGGGACCCTGAACCTATGCTAAATTTTTTGGAGACATGGGAGAAGTTACTATTGGATTCATTACTTCATAACATTCTAGATCATATAGTGATGCCCAAATTAACAACAACAATAGATACTTGGGATCCTCACAGGGAGATTGTGCCAATACATGTATGGTTACATACTTAGCTTCCATTATTGGACCAATGTATGGAGAATTTATATCCAACCATTCATTATAAATTGGGGAATGTGCTTCATGTCTGGCATGCAAGTGATGCATCTATATATGCAATTTTATCACCTTGGAAAATTGTATTTGATCTTGCTAGCTGGGAACAACTAATTGTTCATTTTATTATACCTACTCGAATGATAGTTCTATAGAAATTTGTAATCAACCCAACTAATCAGCAACTAGAGAAATTTAGCTAGATTATGGCTTGTTTCTTTCTAAAAATATCTTCATGATATGTTTTTGTAAAATTTCTTGTGAACTGTACCTATTTTTCCTAGTCTGCATTATTTTGGTGAAGGATTTTGAGTTAAGTCACTAAGTACGGGTTCAGTGATTTTAATTGCTTTATTATTTGGATTCTAGAATATGTATGTAGCTGGGTCAATTTTTTTGTTTTTGATAATCAATTATAGATTAGGATTCAAAATGTTGTGGGAAAATCATGCACAGGTAGTATGATCTCTACAATCAAAATAATGAATCTCCTAAAATTATGCCCTTGTCTTTGTGCTATTCTTTCTAATCATTGAGATCTCCATGAATTTTTTTTATTAATTATAGATGCCCTCCAAACTAAAAGAGCTACAAATTTTTGAATGTTTGGAGCTTGAAGAGATAAGACTAGAAATTCTGAGCTTCCTGGAAAAAGTTTACATTCGAGACTGTGGATATTTTAGAATTGTGTCAAGAATATGTAATATTGAAAGCCTTGTAGAATTAGAAATTAGTGATTGCAGCCATCTAGTCTTTGAGAACATAACTCTCAGTCATATGGAGTGTCTAGAGAAGATAACAATTGATGGAGAGGTGAATTTGAAATATTTTAGGTTAGATGGTTGTCCAAAATTGAAAACAATAAGGTATGCTTACAATGATCTTGTAGTATTAAGCATTCATAACTGTCTGAAGCTTAATGGCATGCCATAATTTATAAGTACAAGTTTCCTTGAGAGGATTTTAATTGATGGATGTGGGAAGTTACAATATCTTCAGTTGAATGGCTGTGAAAATTTGAAAAATCTATTGGTTAGCATTAGAGAGTTATATATTAGTGAATGTCTCGAGCTTGAGGAGTTGCAAAGCCTTGCTAGACCAAAATGCTTGGATAAAATTGAGATTAGCTATTGTGAGAAATTAAAGAACATGATTCTCCCACCAACCCTCATTGGTCTATCTGTAAAATACTATAGAGATTTGCAAAAATTGAAAGGAATTAGTGACTTTCTAAGGCTTACACACCCAACTATTAATGAATGTCCTGAGGTGAAGGAGTTATAGGGTCTTACCAAATTGAGTTACTTGGAGTGAATTGAAATTGAACTTTGTGAGAAGCTACAGAACATGATGCTCCCAACAACAGTGTTTCGTCTATCTATGAAGTCTTGCAAAAATTTACAAAGAGTGGCAAGGCTTGGCAATCTTCCAAAGATTACATGGTTAATTATTAATGATTTTCCTAAACTTGAGGAGTTACCATAGCTTTCCAAACTAAGCAACTTGGAAGAGATTGGGATTGAATCTTGTGAGATGCTATAGAGCATCTCAGGAATCAAAGAGATGCATGCATTCAAATGGACAAGACTTTATTATTGCAACAATGGGTTTATAAAGAATTGCATTCCTAAGTTAAGGTAATGATTTCAATACTCCTTTTGAAAAGGAAACCATTAATATCATTTTTAATAGAGCCATTTTTAATTATATTGTTGACCTTGAATATTGTTTTTGATATTTTCTCTACTTTCTACATGATAGTGATCCAAGGAATTTTTGAAGTGAGGTGTAAATAAGAAGAATCCGTCATGAGTGAACTAAGAGTTTTGTGTGTGTTTATTTCAGTGTATGCCATCGAAGGGAGTGGATATGATTGGGATAACACTAGCAGTGAATGGAGTGGTTGAAATTGATGCACACAAAACCCGTTTGAACTGGTCAGAATTGAGTCCAATTGAGATGATTCTTAGTAAATGGCTTGCAAAATTCAATCAATGTCATCATAATCCTCCTTAGAAATAAGTGCAGTTATCATATGCTTGGTCATTTTAGTTGATAGCTCTACTTTGGCGGAGAATATAAATAGAGCATTTTATAACTATGGCCACTATCTTTAATTGAGTTTTCTAATGTTTCATTTGCATAGCATTTTCTTTCCTCTATGGCTGCCCCCCATTTTTTCTCTGATATTGTGGTGATCGGTAGGGACTTATGTATTAGATCTTGGTCCTCCCCAATGTTTTCCCCTTCTACAATGTCTCTTTGTGAGGCATAAATTTGACTAGCTAATTGAGTCTATTTAAAAACTCATTCTTTTCCTCCCCTATTAATAGTTTCTTTCATTTTTAATGTATGATGTGTACAATAGAAATATCTTCTACACTCATGAGGTTCTATGAACATAGGTGATTAGCTTTATGTCATTAGTGTTCCTTGAATCCTCATATAATGCTATGTTTTGAATGTGTCCTTGGTATAGTTTAGGAGAGAGTACATAGATGGATTTTTTGGTAATAATTCTAATAGGTTCAATATTATTACTATTAGCTCTAAGATTAATAAGAAGTTTAACCTCTTCAGAGTCTATTTTATTGGTTTCTATCCCTTAAACACCACCTAACACATTGTCTATCCATTTGAAGATGTGTCTATGAATCAACTCTACAAAAAGATTCCTAATCATTAGCCATGTTGGTATTAACTCTTGGTTTAAACCATCTAATTGGGTTTCCATTCCATGAATTTGATGGTGTGCCCTTCTTAAAAAACATGTTTCCATTTAAGATTTCCTTTCTAATATTCCTATATTTGCATTGAATGTAGCATAAATTAATAGCTATTGGTGATATACATGTTTGTAGAAGGCAATTTGGAGCCAATTGAGAAATTTTAGATGCAATTTACCAGGATTGCTCTAGTGAGAAAAGATGCGAAAAGATTTACATGAGAGCCAACATTCTTCTAAATGTATATTACTTATGATTATCGTATTCATTCTATTGCCTTGATTGTTAAGGATATTTGATTGCACTTACTTATTTATAATATTTTCATAAAGTTTTGTTATTTTGGTTTGACAATTCCCCCCATTGAAGAATTTGATAGAAATCTTGGTTTTGGTACTATATTTTTCTAGCACCAAGCATTCAAACCCTTATGTTGTATGTGGTTTTCATTAAATGTGTTCTTTTCTGGATTTAAATTTTGAGGGATTTTGTGCTCATATTAGGTGTGCCCTAGAGGCAATGAATTTTCTCTCAATTTTAGGGGGAACCCATAGGAAAAACTTATTTTACCCCTCATTTTATTTTTTACAACTTCAAGATTAGTGTAGTGAAATTTTTCAAACAATAAGGTGAATCATAAGTCATTGCAAATAGCATTACAATATAGTCAAGTTCATTCAATGCCATGGACAATAAAAAAATATTTTGATAAGTTTAAGATCTCATATAGGAAGGAAGATATTGAAAGTGTGAAATAATAGAAAGATTAACTAATGAGGAGAATGCATTATAAGAAAAATACCATGGTAACAAAATGCAGAGCAAGGGTACGACCACGAAAAAAGTAGAGCAAGGGCACGACTAGGAAATTGTAGGGCATGGCTAGGTAGCTTCTCTATACCCTTATTCAGAGCTCTCCACAATCAATAAAATGGGAATGATTAATGTCATGTTTCTTTCTTTTATTTATAATTAGGCCGACGTTGCAATTATGACACCAATGTCAATATTGTGATAGTGTCAGGGATAATTGCAAAAAAAATTACAAAATCACCCCAAATTACACCATCACAAATTGTCATCTCAGTTTTCCCAAAATATTTTAGTGTATAAGATGTTTTAATGTTAATGTTTTACATTCTACAAGATTGTTACTATCATGACAATGAATTGAAAGTTTATGTTACTGATTGCTTACTATAGAGACTGAGCTAGTAAATGATTATATATGAAGTATTTGAAGTGGTTAAAAGTTCAATTGGTGCATAAGGACTTGAGGATGATTGATTCACCACCCCAACCCCACTCCCCACCCCCCCAAGTTATTCTAAATATTATAGCACTCCACAAGTTGCAATGGATCTACCATAACCACATCATCAAAGGCATAACAACATCTATCTTTTCTAATGTGTTTTATAATATATTTGATATATATCTAAGATATGAAATATAAAGAGCTAGCTTGTTTATATAGGAAAGAGCTAGTAGAAGGCCTGGACAAGGTTGAGAAAACTATCTCAACTTGGAGGAAGTAGTTTCCTTATGGAATAAACCACCTACCAGCCACCTATAATCTAGAAGGGTGGCGTCCAAATTGGATTGACCATATCTTAGGAGCAGTTGACTCAAAAGAATGATTCAAAAATATACTCCTAATAATATCCAAAATAAATAATTCCTCCTACTAACTGAGTTCACCTAAATAAACTCAATTAAAGAGTTAAACAAAAAATAACCATTTACTCTAACACTCCTCCCCCTTAAGTGCAACTTAGGGAGAACTATATTGCAATATATAGCTTAAGTTTCTCAGAAACAGCACCATGTTAGGTACCCATGTACAAATAAAAGCATGCAATCTCTAATAAAGAAGAGAAAGAGAGAAAACCACATGGGAAAAAACCTTTCCAAAAGAGACAAATTTAAAAAATAAAATGGATGGAAGGTATAATCGAGACCCCCCATTATAAAATACATCATGCATATATTATCACTCACTATGAAAAGAAGATATACATAGTAGCTCTTATTCAATGTAGAATGTAGATCAATGGCAAGTTCTCAAGAATTGATGTGGAAATTGTATTGAGACTTACGAACAACATTCTTCCCATTAGGAAGAAAGAAAATAAAAGGTGCATTAATGAAGCCTCCCCAATTTAGAGGAAGAAACCTCATAAAGTATGGAATTGTTGGAATGTACTCAAGTGTCCCCATGTCAAGGATGAAAGAATATGTCATGAACAAATTAGGATCAAGCCCAATAGAAGAAGGTGACAAATAAGGAACCAATGGTAATTGATCCATGTGAGAATGTTTACCAATATCCAAAGGTTGAAATGTCTTCTTAGAAGATAAAGATGCCTCCTACAAATGTTGTAAGAAATTATCCACAATCATGTGAAACTTGAAAGAAGGATCAAGTGAAGAATGATTAGGGCCAGAGTGTTCCCTTGCAACAATAGAAGAATGATCATCCTCATCAAAGAAATGATGAATGCCATGAATGTAGTCTCCCAAATCCTCAGTGTAGGACTCTATAAATAAGCCTATAATATCTATCAAGAAGTCCTCTAAAGGAACTATAATAGGAAGACAAGGAATATCTTGTGATATTGAATCACTAGAAATATCTTGGTGTACTAGATCATTGGAAACAATGAATGAAACAATACAAAATTTATGAGGAGAAATAATAGGAGTGATTTCAACTCAAGAAGTAGAAACTGCACTTGGAGATTATAGAAAGTTTGGGAGTGAAGGAGCACTTGGATCTCCATACAATTGTGAGAGACATGTCCAAATATGACTAGGAAGATCTATCTCCTTGATATCAAGGTTGTGATAAATGGAATCCATAACCTCTATAGCCATATGTGAATAAAAAAATCTTAAAAAATTGCTTGAAGATTCCAAGATTTAGGGATGAGGAATATCTTTCGCATATAAATATGACAATACATTATGCTCTCTAAGATGAGCAACAAAAAATATACACCATTGCATATAGTTTCTTTTTTCCAATATAATTTGACCATCTATGATGTACTTCTCACATGAAGTATTGAGATCAACAAATCAATGCACTCCCCTAAATACAATGAACCAAAGAATCTCTCCCCGCCCCCCCCCCCCCCCCCCCCCGCCCTAGAATAGATGATTTTGGCACTTTATATGTAGTGAGTGTATGATTTCCACTTGCCAGAATGGACCTAACTAAACTTCTAATTTTGATATTTACAACTTCAAATATGAAGTAATAAGAGACTCATACAATTAGGAAACTAGATCACTAAATGATATAATAGAGTACAAGTGCCAAATTAGGCCAATTTTGACCAAATTCTTAAAGTACCATGTCTACCCACAATATCTCATAATTGATACCAAAGCTGAGAAGTAGATAAAAATCATACACTTATAAAAGAATAGCACTTGAAAAAAGTGTCTGTATGGGCTCAAATAATGCCTCAGAAGTTACAAAATTTAGGATTGTATAGGGACTATCATCAAGAACTATAAGAAGGACCCATAATAGATAGGCTTCACTCAATGTGGGCGAGGTGGTGGTGGGACCTGCTTGATGTGGGCCTCGCTAAATGTGGACCATACTTGGAGTGAATCTTGTTTGATGTGGACTCTACTTTATGTAGGCCTTGCTAGATGTGGGCCCTACTAGATGTGGACCCTACTTGGTGTGGGCCCCATTTGATATAGGCCCTTTCTAGAGGTGTAGCTCACTAGAGGTGGGCCCTCGATTATGGGCCCCACTAAAGATGTGCCCTATATGTAGATGGACCCCACAAGAAGGTGGGCCCCACTAAATATGTGACCTATATGTAGATGGAACCCACAAGAAGGTGGGCCCCATTGGCAAAAAAATGCTCTATTGGCATGTTGTCCTTAAGATTTGTTTCCTTCAAAGTGTTGCAATCAATAGATCAAGAAAAACATTATATATGAAAAAGAGATTAATGTACCTTCATAAATCCTTTCTGACTCTCTAGTTCATATAGAAATGCAAGAGAAGAGCATATGAGATTTTCCAAGCCCACTAAAAATAATCTTATCTTTCAATAGCTTCTTTAATACTGTGTTGGAATTTGTGAAACAAATATAAATGCAAAATCTAATAAAAGAGTTCACTTGAATAGCAAGAAATTAAATTAACATAATAATAATATGAGAGCAATTTTTGATGTAAATTATCAGAGGCATAATAGTATCAATATTTTCTAATGTGTTGTACAATATATTTTATATATATCTGAGATATGAAATACAAAAAAATAACTTATTTGTATAGGAAAGAGCTAGTAGAAGGCTTGGACAAGGTTCAAACAAGTGTTTGGTGTCCAAATTGGATTGACCCATATCTTAGGAGTAGTTGAGTCAAAAGGATGACTCAACAATATGATCCTAATAATATCCAAAATAAATAATTCCTCCTACTAAATGAGATCACCTAAGTAAAGTTAATCGAAGAGTGAAATGGAAAATAACCATTTACTCTACCAACCATGGATGTCAATGTGCATCAATAAAGAAGATGATGATTTCCTCAATGTAGATCTCCTCCCTTGATGGAAAAAAATGTGCTAGATCGTGAAGAGAAAATGCTCACAAACAATCCTTCAATGCTTGATAAAAACTCCTTTTCTTGAATGCATTGATTACAAAGTGTAAGTTTAACTTTCTTGTATGTGTGTGTTGCAAAATGAAGCCTTCAAGTCTCCTTGTATACTAATTTTTTTGGTGAAAAAAATATTCAAGCCTACTAGATAGTGGGAGCTTAATATTTAGAACCCTGAGACATTTTGGGCCTCAATCCTCACAATCACAAGGAAACATGTTGACCTAGGTTAACCTCTTTTGGAATAGGTCAACCTAAGATTGACCAATTCCTAAACAAGAAAACTTAGGTTGACCTAATCCTAGAGAGGGGAAGAGACATGTCCTCTAGAAGGCTTAGAGGAAGTGCATATAATTCAAGAAAGGTGGAAGAAAATAAGAGAAAGAGAACATTGAGAACATATACATCAATGGTTCTAGACGTTACTATGAGACGGGTGCTAAAAAAAGGCCTTAAAGGTAGATGCTTCCAATTAAGATAGTACATTTAGCCCCCACTTTAGCAGGATAATGAGTTTCCTTATACTCGTGGTAAATTAGATCAAAAGAAAAAAAAATGACCTTATCATGACTTAAAGACAAAGAAACCATCAAGCCCCTAAGAGACCCAAGTCTTCATCATACCCAAAATTACAATAAGAGAGATAACACTAGAAAAGAGGTCTAATTACTTTTCCAATAAGGTTTGTGTGCCTAGTGAACCACACAAGAAAAATGAAAAGGAAAAGAGGGTTTTCTACTATAGGAGATGATGTTGAATGGTCTAGCAAGTATCTGTGACATGCTAGTCAACCCATCAAGATAAACTGAATAGTCTAGCAAGTGGGTGTGGCATTCCAATCAATTTATTGAAGGATCCAACCTTAAGCAAACTCCATGTCCCAAAAATAAGAGCCATAAAATGACCCAAGTATAAGGATGTGTCTATCCTAAAGGGATAAAAAATATGATTAGGCTTCTCGAACTGTTAATAGTCCAAATAAGGATCACAAGAAAGGATTAGGCCTACCAAATAGTCAATAATTTAGAGATAGATCCAAAGAGACCAAGCCCTTGGGAACTGTTAGTAGTTAAAAGGAAATCAATAGTGTGGAGAGAGAGAGAGAGAGAGAGAGAGAGAGAGAGAGAGAGAGAGAGAGAGAGAGAGAGAGAGAGAGAGAGAGAGAGAGAGAGAGAGTCTATGATCAAAAGGATGAGTGTATGTAACCACATTAAAGTGATTTCAAACACCTTAATAGGAATGATAGATTTAATGAAAACATACATGCATCCACTAAGAATATTTCCACTATGAGATGTCACCAAGGGAGAGAACATATCAAGGGAAATGAACACATGAAAAAGAAAGAGAATACAAAGGGATCTAGCAATATCTAAGTTTAGTATGATAATATGTAATATTATATCAATCTTGAAATATCATCACTCCCTAAAGGAAATAGAAATACAATACAATGGAGAAAAAGACACATAAGAGATATAAATAAGAGCTTTTTTGGACCAACAATGTGGACACCAAAAAGAATTGGTGCTACCATATCGTAAGAAATGAAGAAGACTATACAAGGGCACAAGTAAAAACAATAACACATATACAACATAACATGCAATAACACACAAAAGAAGAGAGATAAAAATAGAAGAATGCATAGCATAGGTTTGATTAATTTATCCTCTTGCAACAATGGAGCAATAAGGATCATTTAAACAAATCTAAATAAAAAATATAACAAGAAGCACAACACTAGGGAAATACAACATGAGAACACAAAGACTATCATGCTAAATGAATTTCACCTCAAGGGTTTTGCGTCCCCACACCCCCCCCCCCCCCAACCAAATCTTGGTCAAAAATTATAGGAGAAGGATGGTGATTTGTGAGAGAAAAACTATCTAACATGGAAGGAATCAATGTCAAATTTAAATAAGGACTATAGTGGGAGTTGTTAGAAAGTAAAGTCCACAAAAATAACTAAGAGGGGGGAGGTGAATTAGTTAACTATAACTTTAAACACTTATCTTTATGCAACAACCACATAAAGATAATTAGGCACAATGACACCATATCTATTAACTATGGAAACCCTTGATCAGAGCAAAACTCAGTGAGAATGATGCCCACAAGTTGATGTACTAATATATAAGTTCATTGTAAGAAGATGGACCTTTTTAGGAATCAATGAATTACATTCACTACATACTAGTCCCTATTAGGAGACTTTGAATACCTATTTGGAGTTGTGTCAATCTTGTTTAGAGTTGTAGAAGGCAGCATGACCCACTATCCAAATAGCTTCGACTCATTGCTAAACTAGTCCTAATATTATCCTTTATAGAATAATAGAAAAAATAACTATACACCATGCCTCAATTGTATCAAACACTTGTACGATCTCAATACCAAATACTCAAACTCATATTACGCAAATCCCTTAGATCACTTACTCACATATCTGATCTTCATGATGATTAACTACAATAAAACCACCTTTCCTTTATACCAAGTCCTCATACTTCTAATTGATTCTATCTTGAGTCTTTCCCAATTCATAATTACAAAATAATACATGTTACATTACATCTTTTCATAATTGAATAATATTGTCGGCTCATCTGTTCCACAAATACTCATACGTGCAACCTCATATTTCACACACTCAACCACATCATCAATGTGATGTCTTCTAACTTCACCAAGATCAATTCCATCTTTGTGAAGAGATAAAATCCGAACATCAAAAACTTTTATCTATTAACTCGATCTATATGTTTTCTTCTATAAATCTCAAATAATTGTTACTAGTCTTTGAATTTCTGCATGTGCACTTAATCATATCATTAGGAATATTTTTATAAGATTTCCATAACCTTTCATAGCCTCACCTTCAATCTACAAACCTCGTGATCTAGATCTATGTCTTCTACTCTATTATTCTTCCTAGAATAACCCATATGTTGACATCAATGACAAACACTACCACAAATACAACATATGATCATACTAACAATCTCTCCAATGCTCTAGAAATGCTAAGATACTCCCCAATATGAATATCATTAGCATTCATGATAACATGAGTCACTATGCTTGTTACTAGAAGCAATTATAAGTTGCATAGAAAGAATTTCAAGAAAATCATAATTCATATCAATATATTCATCGTTACTACTAATGTGTTCATCATCAAGATTGTCTTCCATATCAAGATTAATAGAATATAAAATACAAATAGTTTTTCAAATTATAATAGTAAAGTAAGATACCGAGGAGTTGAATCAGGATCTATAAAACTTTTATCCTTTGAGACAAATGTCAAATTTGACAACTTCACCCTTAATTCTTATCTCAACAACATCATAAATCACATATAATTTACTACAATGATGTATTAGTTCTAACAACTAATCATATCCATAAAATATGTAATCAAATGATCAACACATAACACAAATATTTTGGTTAACCTAGAAACCCTCCAAGGTGAAGGTAAAACTAGGGTGGGAATGACACCCACAAATCTTTACTACTACAAAAATAAAGCATGTTAGGGATATAGTTTTGATCACTTTTGATGGTCTACCATGTGATGGGTCTTCCCTATTAAGAGCTTACAAGAATTATAAAGTATACCTTGGTTAAAGGATTTAAAACTTACAACTAAGTAAGCACTTTGCTAAGATATTTACCCCTATACACTTGCTATAATATATCAGTACTTATTCCTTTGGTTTGCACTTCAAATGTTCATAACAGATCTCCTCTTTTCAATCTCTCTATTCTCTAATTTGATATATTTGTATTCTATCCTTCACTACTCTTCTCGATCCCTCTTTCTAGTTTTCCTTTATACTTCACCTCTAGCATCCAAACTTGGAACCTCTCTTGCACACATTGGAATTAGGGTTTGGATCCTCTTCTTATAACCATCTGTAGAAATTTATAGATCAAAATCAATTATTTAGATGTGATGGATAATCACCTTGAATAGGTATTAATGATCCATAAAAGAATGTGTGATCACCTCCATAATTGACTCCATTCCAAACAATTATGTCAAAACTAGTTTACTTGGCACTTGACTATTGTGATGTTCAGTCATAATGTTCTGCATGCTGCCACTCGACATTCACTTACTTGGCTTATACTATGTAGCTCAACATCTATATGCTGGGCATGAACTACCTTCTAAATGAATCGACATGTATTAGAGTACTCGACAACCATAGGCTTTCTCGACAGTCACTATTGCTCGGTCATACATGAAATATATACAAGTTTAGTTGTAATGCTTAGCCTATATAGGATGGATCTATCATAGTGATGCCCAACCCACTATTCCAAATATATATGACTAAGTATTTTATAGTAATAGACAACATGCCTTAGGGATCAACAATCTCCTCCTTAGATATTAGTGGTAAAAATACTTTGTCATGATCAAACATTATATAGCAATACAAAATGGTACTCCCTCGCCTTACACTATAATCTAGAAATCTTCTCAAAGTTTCAACTTCTTATAACTCCAAAACTAATGTATACAACAAAAAAATCTTAAACTATATAAACATGATCAAATTTCTATATAGACATTTGCACCATCTTATCTTTGACAATACATCTCACTAATTGCCGCTTATTTTTGTCATGATTGTTCTAACATGTAGTTGGGCTTCAAAAATTACTCCATATTTCTCCAAAAATGATTTGTGGGGCATTAAGAACCATATCCATCGTATTCTCCCAATTCTTTTTAAATTCATCAAGAATGTGATTCTAAATCTCCAATTTAGCTACAAGATGAACCATATTATCTCCAATAGATAATTGTTGATTTCTCTGAATTAAATCTTTAGCAATCATAATCTGCTTTTGTTTGACTACCAAACATAGAGTCAACAAATCTTGGATTATTAGTAGCTTAACTCACATATTTTCCTCTTCATATAATCATTCAGACTGCTTGTTCTATAAAAAAATATTAGCTTAGATAAATGAAAGAACTAGTAATAGCATTGAAGGTCAAGGTACCTACAATCTATCGCATGTCTGCATCAATCTTATCCATTTGTTCTCTTACCTCCTTTGTAAATGCTGGTACATAAAAAAATAATTTGAATAAATAATTAATGTTAGATTCTTTCTTCTTGATATTTGTAACTTTTTTGGATAGCTCAACCATTTTTACAGTTATCTCAGCTGAGATTTTCTCCATCACTTTATTATCATATCTCTTCTCAACTCTATCCATCATCTTTTTTTGTACACTAGTATATGGCTCATTTATTTTATCTACAATATATACAAATTAATCAAGAATGGGGGATTATTCATCTAAATCATCAATAAAAATCATATCCAAAATAATATATTTTATTTCTAATAAAAATTGTTTCTTTTGATGCTCCCTTCTAAGCTTGACTTGCTTATATTTTTGTGCAAAACATTCACTCAAAATTATCATTTTCTCTTTTGTAGTTAACTTATCCTAGTTAGGTAGGACAATATCCTCATCTAAGGCAACTATTTTACCTTTGATTCCTTGGGGTGAATGTTTAAAGTTCTTCTTCAACTTCTTTCCTTTGGAATCAAGAGTACTATAACATCCACACTCAATCTCTAAACTATCATAGGAGTGACCTCTACCTCCTTTGGCTCACATCTTTGTTCTTCAACTCTTGTGGCACATGGTTGCATTTTCACCTTTATTCCCTCACTAGAAGATCCTGAGATGTGTGGTTTAACTTCACTTGTAGTATATTGTTCTACTTGAGTGTTCTAGCTCTTTTCTTTATCTTTAGCTTCTTCATTATTACCATGTTTAGTTTGATCTACCTTGTCAAGATCTTTTGACCTTTTTTCTTAAAAAAATTCCACACTCTACTAATTGACATCTATTATGGTTGTGTTTTGTAGTAATAGTGCATTATCATCAATAGTAACTATAGGTTCTTATGTGATAGTGATGTTTACCTATTGACTCTAATCTTTGTTGTCATTGGTAGAATATTCTTTTATTTAAACAATTAAAGGATAGGTCTTGGTTAATATATACTTAATTTATATTTTGAAGCTTGTTCTTTCTCTTTCTCTTTCTCTTTTTCTTTCTCACTCTTCATAATCTTTGCCAACTCCTCTTCAAAAGTAGTCACATTTTTCATTTCATCTTCTAGTGACTCATCTTCAATTATAACATTCTTAATTGGCTTCACAATTTCCTATGCCATTTGTTATACAATTTCCACAATCTCTCAACATCAAAGTAGATATGTTTTGTATTGTATATTTCAAATCTTGTAGCTTCATTTTCTTTTTCCTGTTCTATTGTAGACATCAATCCATAAAAAATCTTCCAAATTAACTTGCTCTTTTGTACAACATCCTAAATTTTGTTCCTCAAAACTTTCTATGCCCTTGTTTTGGGCAAAAATTTCTTTGTGTAAGCCCTCAAAGCTATAGTCATATGTGTTTTTCCTAAATTAGGCATTATTTGAGCCATGTAGCTTCCCTTATTTTCCTTTTAGTAGTCAAATCCCATTTCCACTTTGCATCAATTTTATTGTATAATTATTCTAGAAATTATTTACCTAACTATATTAGTGTATACTGAAAATTCATGATCATATCTACTACTTCCTATTCTACTATCTCTTTATCAACTTTATCTAAAGTTTCATATTTTACACACTTAAAACTAGTTAAGCCAGCTAAAAATTTTATATTTTCACATACCTTTTCAATGTCTTGAGGTGCTTTCCTTGGTACTATTTGAAACTGACTCAAGTTGTTTGACTCAGTCCTCTCAGCCTCATCATATTCTTCATTATCTAGTTTAACAAATAATTTTCTTATGGGTTTCTTCTTTTGTCTCTTATGTTTGATTGGCATTGTGATTTTCACAAGTCCTTTCCTAACATATTTTGTTGAAGCTACTATGGTAACAAATCTAGTCCTTGATCTAGACTGGCTGGGAGGAGTACAGGTAGGTGCAAGTCTAATATTATTCTTCTTCAAGCTTTTCTTAACCTTTGGCTTGGCAACAATGACTTTTTTACCCTTCCTTGCCTTAGGTTCAATAACCACTATCTATTTCCCTCTCTTCTTGGCATCACCTTTCTCCTCCTCTTCATCTTCATCACTAATTATATCTTATCATAGGCCTTGGGTGATTTGTAGGGGTAATTTCTTTTCATCTTGTTCACCCAATTTTCATTCCAAATCCTTGATCTTCTTCTTTCTCTTGTTATTAATTGAAGCAATCTTTACTTCTAATGTGATATTGGCCTTTACAACCTCATTTTTTTCCAAATAGCTCAACCTTTGAATAAAGTTTTTTAGCCAACAATGTAGTTATGATGGAAATTATTTTGTCTATATTAATCTCATAGGGAAATGGTCTCAACTATGTTACCCTACATATTACTACTTGAACATCTGTGTTATTAGTATCAACTAGAAAATATACGCCATCATAATACTTTTCAACCAGTGACTTAGGGGTCCTTGTCCCCTTTTTCATCTTCTATTTGGAACCTTCAAAATAATTTTCCATTACATTCTCAAAAATCTCACCAATTTGCTTAATCAAATCACTAATTTGTCAGGTCACACAATTTTCTTGTTCCCATACCACATCTCCAATTGTAGGGAAATAATTTTGAACATAAAAGAATATACATACAATGAGTGATCCAAACTTATAGGTAGAATTTTTTTCCTTGCAAATATAAACCAAATTCTTAGCCAATTGTGTCCAATAAAGCTCATAAAGGCTATATACATGGTCCTTCTTAACAATCTTCCATGCTTTATCAACTATAATGCAAGGCACATTCTTTAGTTAGCTCAGCTGATAAAACTTGTGCACAATACCTTAGACAACAAAATCGATAAGAGGGTTGAATTAATGGTTTTAATAGTCAACCCCTTCTATTTCATACTACTTTTGTGTTATTCTCAATTACCTCTTTTCTTTGGCATCACATTTTGTTCAATCACACATAGGGTATCCAATCATGACATGAATAATTTCTTTTGTGACCTTGACTAGTTTAGTCTCCAAAGACAATTATTTATTGTGAATTCAGCTAAGCACAACTTTAATGCATTAAAATATAAAGTTCTCTGGGAAATCTAGTCCAAAATTTAATCCTTTCTTGACAAAAATTTTGAATTCATCCTTCAAAATTCCTTTGCATAGCTTCTCATATGCCATTCTTATCTCATAATCTTCTAATTCACCAATTTTGCACATATAACAAGATCATAGATCATGTATCATTATGAACTTAGGTGGAATCAGTGATAGGGCTCCTATAGAGTCTCCCTTCATCGCAATTTTAGGTACAACCTTATACTTTAGAGGTGGACAAGCATCATTCTTAACTAATTGTACATTACTTACCTCAATTTCAAGTTTATTCTTTGT
Organism: Cupressus sempervirens; assembly: GCA_028749045.1. Taxonomy (NCBI): domain Eukaryota; kingdom Viridiplantae; phylum Streptophyta; class Pinopsida; order Cupressales; family Cupressaceae; genus Cupressus; species Cupressus sempervirens. The sequence continues at coordinate 723,616,096 of CM053783.1, forward strand.
GCTTACAGATGAACTAGTTTCTACTTTGCCAACTTAGGGTTTAACCACAATCTTCCGTGTAGCTCTATAACAAAAAAATTCTATATTTTAATTCACTTTACTAACAACACACTTCAAATCACTTCAAAATCTCTGCTCAAAGCTCTTTGAATGCTCTTATCTTTAAAATTTGAATTCAAGGTATGAGAAATGACTGTCAAATCACACTATATACCTAAAAAAAATTGATTTAAGGCATCATTAAATGCATGGTACAAATGTATGTGGTATATAGTTGTCTTGGAAAATACTAGACAACACAATCACTATTCTCCACTTTTCTCGCTCCATCAACTCCTTGACTCAGTTGCAACTGCACTTCTATTCTAAATCTCAACTTAGTCAATCATCTCAGCTCGGTCGATATGAATGCTCGGTCCACACTATAAATCGGTTACTACTGTCATCAAAGTTGATGCTTCACACCAACTATGCTCCAACTCTGTGCATGTATTATTTTCTTGTTTTGCACCTCAAATCTATCCTAGTGTATCTTTTCTCATATGGATGTTGACTTCACTACATCATATGTTAGGAATTGATATATGATATATCATTTAAAATAAAAGTCCTTATGTACCTTCATTGCTTAGTTTAAGGTGGTGTGATCACCTGATCCATGTTAGATTGGGTGATCTTGGCATCATTTGTCATACTTTTTCTACTTTCTTCCTTCTTTCTCCATGTTTGATTCATCTATTTTTTCACTTGTTCACCATTAACAACCTCTTTCCTTTTATTCTATTCATTTTTAGGTGTTGGTGCTTGGATCATGCAATTTGTGCTCAAATATCCATTCTTATGACAGCTATAATAAACTATACTTCCATTCATCTAACTCTTGGGTTCATTCCTAAAATGTATCCTAATATAATTTGCTACAACATAACCATATTCACTAAATAACTAAAAAAATTTACCATGTTTTGTATTCCCAATTGATTGTACTACATTTCTTAAGTACATTTACTTGCTTTTTGGGTGTCCAATTATGTTTTGCATTGGATCTGTAATCTTGTGCTCTATGACCATACTTCTAACAATTGTAGTAGTATCCTTCAAATATAGGTGCAACTAGTGTATTAGTAGCTTTTGGTTTGCACTCATGTTCTTGATGTCCTTGCTTCTTAGAATTATAACAACATCCATTGAATTTGGGCTTAGGGATTTTTTTACCAATCTTTCTTCTACAAATATTTTTTGTGTGACCTATTTTTCCATAATGATAAAAAATAGGTTTTTTTATTCTTTTCTTTACATTCCTTTGTTCTCCACTCTTTGATGATTCTCCTTCCTTAGTAGATGATTGGTGCTTAGAATAGCCTAGTCCAGAGGTGAAATTCAATCTTCTTTTTGTTCTTATTGATTCTTCAAAGTATCTCATAGCTTCTTTGGGTTGATTCATCCTCTCAGTGAATTCCTTTTTATAACTCATTCATTCTATGATCTTAGATTTGTAATCTCCACATCTTTCCTATTCAACTCTTGATTTACACTTAGCAATTGGTTGAGCATATCAAATTGCGTGTGTGTGATATTCTACACATTAGATGTCCTTTCATCAAGTCTTGTAGCCATTTGTCTCTTGTCTTCATCAACCATTGTATTTTCTTCTTCAACTTTATTTTTCTGTTCAATCACTTTACATAGTCTAACTTTTTATTTTTCATGTTCTTTCTTTAATCCTCTTATCTCTTCATTAAATATATTGTTCCACTCCAATAGATCTTCTATTGTTGCATTGCTTTCACTAGAATTTCTATCATCAAATAGAACTTCAGTATCTTCTTATTATTGTGTGTCATTCTATAGGATTTTCATCTCCTTCATTCTCTTTAAGGATTTCTCCAATTCCTCTCTTGCTATTGCAAGATGTTGCAGTGCAAATTTTATATCAATCTTCTAATTTTCAATGATCTTTCCCAACTTGTAGGTCCCTGTCTCCAAGATTTTAACTCTCAAGTGGTTAGAATTATTCTTATAGAATAATTCTCTAATACCAATTATTCCAATTCTAATGGGAAAGTAAGATGCTGAGAGCGAAGGGTGAATTCAGATCTATAAAACTTTTATCCTTTGAAACAAATGTCAAATCTAATAACTTCGCCTCTAATCCTTATCTCAACAATATCATAAATCACATAAAAATTTACTACAATGATGTATTAGATCTAACAACTAATCATATCCATGAAGTATGTAATCAAATGATAAATACATAAACAAAGATTTTATTTACCTAGAAACCCTGCAATGTGAAGATAAAACTTGGGCATGGATGACACCCAAATTTTTTCACTACTGCAGCAATAAGTTTTTTCCTATTAAAGCTATAATTTGGATCACTTCTAATGATCTATCTTGTGATGGGTCTTCTTTATTAAGAGCTTACAAGTCTTATACAATCTTATTTGATTAAAAGGTTTAAAACTTACAACTAAGTAAGAACTCTATAAGAGGTTTACAAAGGTTTTTTAGGACCACTCTATTAAGAGATTTACCTTAAAGCACTTGCTAGAATGTATTAATAGTTGATCCTTTAGTTTTCACTTCACATGGTAATATTCTCCTCTTTTCAATCACTAATCTAATCCCCAATCTAATTTATCTATTTTCTACCCTTCACTTCTCTGCTCATTCACTCTGTCTAGTTTTCCTTCACACTTTTCCTCTAGAATACAAACTTGCGACCTCTCTCACATGACACTAAAATTAGGGTTTGGATACTCTTGTTATAACCATATGTAGAAATTTCTAGATCAAAATCAACAATCTTGATCCTTCAGTTTTCCACTTAATCCTTCCATTTTTACAATTTTCTAATCACCTTACATATGGATTAATGATCCATAAAAGAATGTGTGATCACCTCCATAATTGACTCCTTAAAAAAAAACATACATCTCCAAATTTAAAAAATAGGTTTATCTTGGTGTTTGTTCCATTCTAAACAATTATGCCAAAATTGGTTTACTCATCCCTTAAATATTTTAACACTTGGCCATAATTGTTTTACATGCTAGTAGTTGACATTCACTTGTGCATCTTATACTATGTGACTCGACATCTATACGCTCGGCATAAACTATCTTCTAGATTACTCGACATGTATTGTAGTACTCAGTGATCATAGACTTTCTCTCCAATTACTACATCTTAATTCATACATGAAATATATATAAGTCTAGTAACATTGCTTGGCCTATATAGGATGGCTCATTCATAGTGATGACCAACCAACTATGCCAAATATATGACTAAGTGTTTGAAACTAATAGACAAGATGACTTAGGAATCAACAATACCATTGTCATGTTTGTCCATTTGAAAATTTTTAACTTGATTAAATTCTTATGAAAGCTCAAGTATGAGTTTATCAAAGGAAGGTGAAGGTTGAGATTTTTGGCACTCTCAAAATTCACAATAATTTTGAAGTGCCATGTTGGAAATTTTGTAAAATAAACCTCTATGTGATCTTTTTGTGTCTATGTGACTAACTAATGTTTAGAGATTGGTCATGAATTTTAAGTTTTCATTTAGTATTTCCATACATCTTAGGTCATTTTTTTCAAGTTTTGAGTCATTTGGTGAGATTTCATTTTGAGTACTTGTTAATTCGATATTTTTGCCTAAGTGTCAAATTATTGTAAAATCCCTACTTTGCATTTGAATATATTGTGTACTATTATGTGTCATGGATTTCCTCTTTATGGATGATTAATATGAATATCAGATAGCCTATGTTTCATATTTAAGGTCATCATGATGATTTTTGATAGGCTTTTGAGTTCCCCAAACTTTGGTCTTCACTATTTTTCTTGATGTTCTACTTTGTGCACTATTCCAAGGAGCCGTGATTGAATTTAAATAACTTTGACCCAATTAATTACAAAAAAGGATTTTCTTTTACACTATGTTTTAGGGGTTGGAGAATTTTTATGTTCAAAGTTTGAGCTTATGATGAATTTGTTTGATTAGTTTTCAAATACGATTCCAAATTCATTTTATCTTGTTTGATATTTATCAATGTTGTAAAGTTCTTGAAAGTCATGTTTGTGATGTCATAACTTGCAACTAATGATTGGTAAAACTAATATGATTGATGCCTTGCATTCGACACTTGAAAAATGTCCACCATGTCAGCCTACAACTCTTTATGAATATGTTTGCATACTTTTCAAGTCTCAATCCATTTACAAAAATATTTTTCTACAAGTTTGTAAAGTTTTGCAATTCAAAATGGTCAGCTTCATGAGCTCGCAAAATTTTCCCATATAATCATCATCAACTCACAATCTACTCACGTATTCTCTATGTCAAAGATAACTAATGCCCAAAGTCTCAATTCCCCAACTTACCATTTGACTTGTTTGGTAGCTTCATTAGATTTTATATATTTTTTAAATCACTAAATTGTGTTAATCTGCTATTTTGAGTGGCCAAGTTTGGAATGTTATAAAATAAATGATATTGGTTGTCAAAATCCCAAATTACAAACTTAAACTCTTCACATTATAGACACCTAGTATCCCAAGTTTCAAGCCATTAGGTGTCCGCATGGGGAATTTTCAAGATTGATTTAGGATGCAACTTATTGAAAATTCAATATTTATATGTATTTGCATTTGCAAGTACTCTTTTTGAACTCCCTATATCTTAGATCTTATATTTTTTTATGAACTACTAATTAGTGATTGTTAATGCCTACACCTTCATGTAATCATATACAAAGTGGTGGAGCTCCATGTGTTTATCTAATATTTTTATCAGACTAATTTAATAAATAGATTATTTCATTTCATGTGTCTATTTGTCATTTTAAACAAGGTGAGTATGTTCAAAGTTGGGAAACTTTTGGCCAAGGTATTATTACATGGTGAAAATTTTAGCAATGAAGGTATGTGAACTAGAGAATGCAAATTTAAGCTTTAAAATCAAGTTATTTGCTTATGTCTAATTTTGTGGTCAATGAAGGTCATAATCGCATGTAGTTGGTTACTTTGTAGAATCTAATAAGATTCATAATCTTCAGTTGAATTTCATGATTCAATTTGACCAAATTGCTCAAGACTAGATATTTAGTGTTCTTATGGGATAACTAAATGAATTCAGAGTTATGACTAGGTTCCCTTTTTGAATTTGTAAGAAAGTGCATATATGGACATTTTGTATATTTAAGATTTTAATGGAAAAATGATATTTTCAATATAGATTCTTTTTGTTTTGTGCCACTAAATTTCAAAGAGGGTGAGGGGCTATGAGTAAATTTTCGAATGAGTAGGGTAGATCATAGATCAACGTATAATAAAATCCATGCTTTCAATTAAAGTGGGTGTTGACTTGAATTTCCAAAATAATGTTTTTCTTTTTAAATGGAGATCTTTGGGAAAATTGAATGAAGGGGAAGGCTGATTTGGCCAATGGAATTCAAAGGGGCCTATCCAAAATATAGAGGGAAAATTATGCAAAGAAATGCCTTTTCTTGTAGAAATCAACAGAGAAACTAGTTTATAGAGAGGGTCATTTTTGTTTTGTTCCTTGCAACAATCATTGCAGAGCATAAATGTAGACCTATTCTCAAGATGGCTTAAATACCACACACTAAGACTTGATTCTAAGGTTAAAAGTGTTAATCAATCAATGCTGATTATTGTTCTCAACTAAAATGTAAATGATTTGTTTGGGCACTTTCTCAATTAAGTTTGACATCATTTTAATGCATGCGAAGCACCATTAAATGGACAAGAGTGCCAGCATAGCATAGAGGCCCAATTTCGGGTGAATGTCAAGCCAAGGGGCCATTTTTAGGGTATTCATTAAACTATCAAAAATTTTTATAAAACTGTGGTTTTCTTACTCTTAAATTGTCTATAGAATCATGGTTCTGTGAAATTAATTTATAAATTAAAAAAAAGTGTCACATTCAGTGCATATTTTTCGCTATTTAGCCAAGGACCATTATGTGGGAGGAATATCTAATGGTCAATTGTAGGGTATTCATTAAACTATAAGCAAATCCACAGTTATCACATGTTCACTGATGAAGATTCTTAGATGATACAATGGCAATGCAAGATCATGCCATGTGTCAAGATGGTCTAGGAAAGTCCTAGCTATGGTGGTACATGAATATGTTTTGAGTAGTCAAATAGCTAGTAACACATGGTGGTCCAAGCTATGTCTCTTGTGATGTGGTGGGATGATGACAATGATGACAAAGCAAGTTAAATGGGTGGTGCAACATATTTATCCATACTATTAACCTTAGCATCAATAGATTTAGAATTAGAATCAATAAGGTCTTGAATGGAATTCTTCAAAGCATAACACCTTTGAGTATCATGACCTGATTGATGATCGTATTGACAAAAAAAATTTGAATCAAATGACTTAGGCATTGGTTTGCTAGTGTTAATAAGACCATTAGGAGAAATCTTAAGAATTCCAACATGAATCAATTTAGTCATCACCTCGAGTAAATGTTTAGATAATTGAGTGTACTTATGATTATGATGATATACAAAGGAAAAAGTAGTCATACCTCTAGATTTAGTAGCCACTTGATCAACAACTATGTTGGTTGACTTGATTTTGATGAAGTTCATAGATTTGGAAAAGTTGTTTTCATTATTGGTGTTATCACTCTTAGCACTAAAACATGAACAATCAGAACGGAGCACTTAAGTTGATGCACTTGTAACTGGTAATGGAGAAACATTGTACAAATATGGAAAAAGGAGATATACTCAATAAGGAAAATCGTATCTCTAATGTCTTTCTATAAATTAGAAATAAAGATACATTGAATGTAGTGTCTCTCCCATTTGATTCTTGTTAATTATCCCAATGGATGCAATCTTGTTGATCTTTCTTTGTGGAGTGATCATGATTGGGACCATGAATGGTCTACACCCTTGAGGTGATTAGATTTATGCTATCATATCAATTGCTTTGATGATGCTTATGGATGATTTATGAGATTATGATGTGCTAGATGGTTTGACTAAGTTTTGTGCCAGTGGTTACTAGGATTGATGTGGTATCATGATGTTGTTCCATTATTACCCTGAGATCTGTGCAAAGATTGCACTATGTATTATTATCCTACTACACTAGACTAGGTTCCTATAGTAGTGGTTAGTCATGTATTTGACCATGTTTACGTATGTGTTTTAAGTTCATTTTTATGTTGTTTAACAACCATTAGTAAATGCTTAAATAATTAGAAATGAATTTTCCATGTTGGATTCATTGGTTAAGTGCTACAAATAGTAACCTTGTTCTATTAGATTTCTGGGAATGATTGTGTAAGTATTTTCTACCATCAATGTTTTAGATCATACTACATGATCCATCATCGGGATGCATGAGAGTTAAGGAAAACTGAAATGATGCATGATAGTTACCTTGTTCATTTCAATAATTTATGCAAATGGGCTATTTAAATAGATGATTTTTAATGTGATTAAATAAATGGTTATTTAATGTGATTTAATGCATTTATCACTTCGCCTATGTTATTATATGAAATTGCACTTGATCCTCTTGTTCAGTGTGTAGGATTTATATCCCCAATTGTGGCACACACAGTTAGTGATTCAATCATTCTTAACTAGCCAATGTCATCCTTGTATGGTCAACTCAACCTATTTAATTAATTAATTAAACCCTCCAATGACTTAATAAATTTGGACTCATTTGTATTATGTAATTAGACCCGTGAGTTTGTATGTGCATTTAGAGGCTCACATTTGTCATGAAAGTTATTTTGGGAATATTGTGATCTATTGGTTAAAGGGAATTTTGGGCTCTATCTCATTTTATTTTATTCTTGGAAACTTTGTTGTAGTTGAATTCAAATTACTTGGAACAGCCTATTTTCATTTGGGTTGATTAAGGGTTTAACTATGTGATCTGGTTAATTACCCTAAACCTTTTATTCACTTAACAAGTGAATATATATGCAAAAAGGAATTTTATTCCTCACTTCTCACTTTTTAAAATAGAAATTTGAGAGAAACTTCCAAATCCTCTTCAAGAGAAAATATTGTTATGTTCATTATGGGGGCTACGACCATGGGATCGTCATGAGATTGGTCTCATTAGATCCAACTTAGGAAGACCTTGGATTGTCGTGACTCTTGGTAGCTTCTACGGGGTTTTATTTTACTTCTCAGGTTCTCATATTTGCCATTTTGGTTGTCAGGTAGGGCTCTCCTCTTTTACTATTTCTGCTTCTAGTTTGGTAGTCATTTTTTAGGAGGTTGGGAACTAGTGTTCCCCTCCATTTCTAGATGCTATCTCTATCCAGTTGGGCAGGTATGAGCATTTCCCTATTTTTTGAGATGGGGTTTGGGGTTTTGCACCATTATGCTGGTTGCTTTTGCATACAAGGTTTAAACCCAATTTTTATTTGATTTATGTGTCTCATTTACCCAAGGGTAGAATGAGTTTTATTTTCATTGAGTTTCGTCAATGTTGGGTTTTTGAGGATTTTGCCTCGATTTTGTGTTGCCTAGTTTTCTTAGGTTTTCTTGGCATGGTGTTGGTCATGGATTTAGATTATCCATAGGATTTCAATTTGACCACTGTTTCATCTTTATGTTTGCATTGGGATGCATGTCACATCTGTACTCCCAACTATTTGTTTGGTTGAGTGATTTTGTACTTGGTTTTTTTGTATCTAATCGAATTGTTGTTGTTATCTCATTGACACTAGGATTCATTTGGAATTTGTACTCCTAGATTTAGGTCAGTTGAGTGAACTCATGATGTCCAATATTTTTTTGTATTGTTGGGATTTGTGTAGAATCCATACTACTAAATTTAGGTTGGTTGAGTGAGTTCATGATGCTAGGGAATTTATTATGCATTAGGATTTGTATAAAATCTATACTCTTAGATATACATTAGTTGAGTGATTTTTTATGCTTTTGTTCCTATCCATCCCTTTTTTTTTATGATCTTTTTGTACTTGGTGTGCCCACACACAAGCACGTGTGTGTGCATTTATCAGTTCTTGCGAGACATAAACTCATGGGTGATTCTGGTAGATTTATATTCATTCGAGTTAGGTTGGGAATATACATTTCCTATGGGCACTCATCATGTGATGAGCATGGGTATGTAGGGTAGATAGTGGAGGGGCTTCTCTTGTAACCCTTATGTCTTTTCCTAGTTGGTTGGTGTGAAGAAGTTTTTAAATGAGTGATAACTAAAGAAATAAATTGGGTAAAAAAACTAAGATAATTAAAATGTGATACCTTGTACAGTTTGATCCTAGGGTATGATCCTATATAGTTTGTCATAGGGTAGGTGTCTAGAAATTTGATTCAAGGACACCTAGAAATGGCCTCCAAGGGAGTACCTTGAGAAAGTTTCTGCACTAGTCTGATTGCCTTCAAGGGAGTACCTTGAGAGAGTTTCCACACTAAGTTTATCTTGGGAGTACCAAGCTATTTACTCTCCATTATAGTCCCTACATAGTTGACCCATAGAATTTTTGACTAGGACCTATTGTATTGCATTGTCTCATGATCTTGGTTTCAATCCTCTATATTGTTTGGTGTGAGTGTTAGCTATGGATGACTGTGTTGTATGATCATGGTCGGATCATTATCTCCATCAACATGGTGAGAGTGGACCTACAGGTTCCACTCGGTTGGGAGGCACAACCACCTATACCACTACTAGGGAGCAATGTATAGAGATGGTCTATTTCCAGTTTGAGGCTGATGTTGGATATTCACTTGGTACTTCAGTGCATCCAGAGTATGTTTCCTTGTGATTTATGTTTTACTTTGGATGCATTTGATATCATGTTTAGATGATAGTAGTTTTTACTTGATGCATTCCTTATTATGATGTTATATCTTAAGGTTTAGATGAGATTCCTTATCATTGCTTTGGGTAGTGTTGCTATTGATAAATTAGCATGATTGGGTGTACTTTTCCCTTATATTTTTATTCATAGTATTGGTAAGAATGATCTCATGATACAACTCCAACTATCTTGTTGGAAATTTGAGATTCATGCTTAGGGGATGGCTAGGGCCTTTGAGGTCTCATGATGCTATTGTGGATGGGAGGAAATGAGCATGGTTGTTGTTATCTTGGCTTCATTGTTGGTTCTTTTCTTCTTGTGATATTTGATTAAAGCACATGTATGTTCATTGTGATGTTTCTTTCCACATTATTACATTAGATGTTATGGATTAGATCTTAGATATATTTGATCTCTTTTATGCCCTTGAGTGATCATTCCTCAATTTACGTGGATATGGTACTCCCCGATGTGGAGGTTTCATGTTTTAATGCATTTTTTTTTGTCTTACCTCAATTTTGTGTTGCTGGCATTCCTTACATAGGAATGGAAGTTTCTTTTGCAAGAATGTATTGTCTCACATGGACATAAATTCACCCTTGTGCGAGCATGTACTTCCTCATGCGAAGAAACAAAGTCTCACACAACGCATGTACTTCATCACATGCATCCTTCCACTTCCTCACATTTACTAATGTACTTCCTTGCATGCACTAATGCACTCTCTCACATGTGGTAATGCATTCTCTCACACAAAACATTGCAAAGTCTCATGCAAGACTGGAGGGTAGTGTTTCCTCATACAAGAAATAGTAGGCATTTCGGCTTGGCAGAGGAAAGTTTGGGTGTTGGTTTTGGATACCCTTTTGGGTTTTACACCTTCCTAGTTACAGAAATGTTTTCTTTGGGGTTTAATATATATCATTTAAGTATAAGTTGACATCAACTTATACTTAAGATATATTTTAATAAATGTGACAATTCATTTGAGATAGATTTCAGACCTTTTCAAGTTAAGATAAAGATTCTAGGAAAAATCAAGGCTTTAGAAATTTAGACTTAGCCAAATTTCAAGAGTCAACATTTATCTTTCATCATGGTGTCTAGTAGATGAGTGGTTGTAACTTTGAGCCCTCATCTTCTACATGATCATTGTTGGTCTTTGGTTGTGATTCTTGATGATGATATGATTAGTGGAAACTCATGATTCATCTGATCTTTGGTTCATGAGTTACAGTTTAGAGCTTGGAGATCTTCGGAAGTAGTTGTAAGACTTCCACTGGTGTAGGTGAACATGTGATTCTTTCCATGTTCATTATTCTTATCACCTTATTTTTATGCTTCACTCTTGTAGGTGGTTACTTTGTTCTGTTGTTAAGCAACTTATCTTATGAAAAAAATCACTCACTACATGTTTTACCCTTGTGTTCCAAGAATCTCTAGGTGGGGCATTACATTGAATATTATGATTAGGAATAAAATAAGAAATTTGAACATGCAATTGTTTAAATCTACTAATAAAATCAATAACATTTTTTTTTCAATGCATTAATTCAATTTAAGAAATTTCTAGACCAATATTATTTTGAAATTTTTGAATGAAAGCATTAGCAAAGGTTTGAAAAGAATCAATAGACTAAGGGGGTAGAGAGAAATATCATTGCAAGGGTCTATCCCTAAAGGTGCACAAGAAAAATTTAGCCATGATCCTATAGTTGTGAGAAAAATTACTACATATAGATTGGAATGTCTAAACATGAATCACAGGATCACCCACCATTATAAGTCTCAAGATGAAGTACCTCAACATGTTGTGATATAACAACATGAAGGATATATAAGGAAAAGAGATTAACAATGTCACATGTAGGAATGGTGTATTTAGATTGAGCAAATTGAGTTACTTTTCATTGTAACATAGTGGCAGTTTGAACCAAGATACTAACAGTGGGATCAAAAAATTCCATAATAGGCATAGATATGCTAAATGTGCTAGGAAAATTGTAGGAATTGGAAGGAAGATGTAAAGATTAATGGAAGACTGGAAGGAATGGGTAAAGGATTGGAATATGTGAAAGGAACCATATTAAATGAAGGTATAGAAGAAGGCATGGAAGAAGGAAGAACACTCATGAGAAGTGAAAGGTTAGGAAGACCAAAACTTAGAGGAGTGGAGACTTGTGTAGAAGTTTTCATAAGAGGTGACACATAAATAGGAATGTTAGAAATAGTAGTGGAAATTTAAATAGAAGTTTTAACAATTACAGAAGGATGAGTGTATCCTAACTCTTGAGCACATTCCATCAAAGTCTTAGCATGAGTATTCATAAGGTGAGATATACCACGTAAGATAGATATATTATTTTCATCATTATTAATAAGCTTCTTTATAGCCTCAATAATAGAAACACTATCAATATTTTCATGTTCTTACACAAGTCAATTCTCCAATTTGTCAAAATCATGAGAGAGATTATCAACTTGGGAAGGAGTAACTCTTAAGCCTTTATCTTCATCATGGTGTGAGTGAAAAGAGTTATAATCTATTATAGGATTGAGATCTTGAAAGATATTAGTGTCATCATGAGTCCTAAGTGGAAAATAGGAATCATGATGAAAGGATCCCATGAGTCTACGACTTCTCCTAAAAAGAATGATATAAGTTGAACTTAGTGTAATTAGGCTCATAAAAAGGGATATTAGAAAAGGAAACCATAATGAGATCTAACCACAAAAATTTAAGAAAGAGCATAAAAAGATATACCTATCACACACAAAATATAGCTAAATATAACTCCAAGATCAAAGTGTTGGAAATATCAATGGGAAAGTAAGTTCTGAGAGGGGGGTGAATCAACACTTTAAAACTTTAACCTTAATAAAAATTCACCTTACATCCATCTCAAAACTTCTCATGTAAAATAAAATAACTAACCATACATCATATCTATAGCATTAAGTAAATCAACACATAACACATAAGATTTTAGTTACCTAGAAACCCTCCAAAGAGAAGGTAAAACTGGTGTGGGAATGATACCCACAAATCTTCACTACTACAGTTGTAAAGTGTGACCTATTATAGCTAAAAGGTTTTGATCATAAAATATGATCTACCCTTTGAGGGCTCTACCTTATTAAAATTGATTAAAGGATTTCAAACTCACAATTAAGTAAGCACTCGGTTAAGAGATTTGCAATGGCATGTTAAGACTACTCGGTTAAGAGATTTACTCTATATCACCTATTAGAATGATTCAACACTTGATCTTTGGTTAGCACTTTTATGCTTAATGTTAGATCTCCTTTTTTTTGGTTGTTTCTTGATCCTTCTGATTAGATCTATCCTTTCTAAAGCTCTCACTTCTTATCTATGTTCCTCATAGATTGATTCTACTTTGCATAACTTTGGCATAGCCATCATAGCTACTATGAATGCCTTCCAAAGTCTTAGCATTCATCTCCTTGTGCACAGATAAACAACTTAGGGTTTACCTTTCTTAAATAAGCATTGGTGGAGATAGATTAGGTCAAAATCAATGGATGTGGTTGATCCTTGTTTCTATCTAATGCTTCCCTTAATCTAATTGGTTGCATGCATTGCATAGGGATGCGTCATATGATTCCATACTTATCTCTTATAATCATAAATTCATGATTATGTCAGCCCAAAAATGGTTTACATTGAAGTTTGTTCTATAACAACTATCTATACCAAAAAATGTTCACTTGGCATCATTAGGATCTGATGCTCAACCTTCACTATGCTCTAAATGTTATTATTTAGCTCTTGTATAACTCAACACTTACTATTACCTGGCACCTAAATCACTCATCATGTATAGACTATTCAACATTAGAGTGACTTGGCACATACTATCTACTCGGCACATACTAGTGCTTGGCATTAACTAATCATATTACTTGGTATATATTGCCTAGAAACTTATGCTCAACATACTTTGATCACTCAGCTTACATTGATTCCTCAGCTTGCTCTGAACACTCAGCATGCACTATACACTTGGATTGCACTATTCTTTGCTAAATAATGAGTAAGTGTTTTTTCACTATAATGTCAAAACCAAAATTAGATTAAAAATCTCCCCCTTTGACATGAGTGGAAAAAAACACTTTTTCATGGCATACACATTCCTTTATGCATAAGTTTGACAATGTCTCTTCTTTGCTCGACTTCTATACAAAATCTTCAAAACTTCAAAATTTTCAAAAACAATGAAGTTACCTTTGTGTTTTACTCCCCCTGAGTAAACGTGTCATTTTTGTTTTCAGACTCCTTCTAAGTAGATATCTTCCTTGACAAAAATGCTTCAAAATTTTTATAATCCCCCTTTTTTAACACTATGTCATGTGGGTGCTACACTTATAGTGTGTTTGTCCAAAAATGGCTTGTGTAACTCCAAAATGATCTTAAAAGTTGCATCCCAACTGTCACTTATTGCATCTAGTGAATGAATCTATATTTCAAGATTAGTAGCTAGGTGAACTAAGCCTTCATGTGTAGAAAGATGGGAATCTTTCATCATCAATATTTTTGCATAGTTTAGTTCCTTGTGTACTGCTTCCATGTGAGGTGTCAAAATGGAATAATACTGATCAAATTAGATTTAATATTAACATATTTTTCTTGCAACTCAACAAGCCTACTCTAAGTTGTCAGTAACCACTAAAAATGTAATTGACTATTACTAGGATATTGTTTCAATGTAGTACCTATGAGTTCCAAATCTCCCTATAGCTGGTCAATAGCCTATTGGGTTTCCTTGGTAGATATATCAATATTGCATAACTTATTGTATAGAGAGAAAAATTTCTCTAACACCTTCTTTACATTTCCATCTTGGTTGCTAGATCAACCTGTCTAAGTGAATGGCACTAGATATCTTTTCTAGAACTTTTGTCTAAAACTTCCTTTAAGACCATTCTAATAGTTTTGCATTTTTGTCTAGGTATTTTGTTGGATACAATTGATTAATTGTGTGTTGTCTTTAATGTTACACAATTGTCATATCAGTTAACAATCAGTGCATAACAAGCTCACTTGATCAATGAAGATAGTTTTCCTTGTCTACCAAGTGTTCCTGAGTCTACTCTGTATAGAAGGTTGTATCTACCGAGCTCACTCAGGCATCAAAGGAATTTATGCAGAAAAGAGTGTTAACTAAGCTCACTCAATTAATCAAGGGAAATTTAACAAAGCTAGTATTAACTGAGTTCACTCAGTTACCAAAGGAATTTTTTAAGTTCATAGTATTAACCGAGCTCCTATTGGTTAACATAGGAAATCACTTTAGAATTATTTTCTACCGAGCTAGGTCAGCTACCAAAGGATTTTCTTATTTTGGCATGTAAAGCTTAATTATTTTACCTATTGATCCTAGCTGACTATGGTAATGAATATTGGTTATTCTAATTTGTATTTGAGCCAACTTGAAAATTTGGAAGGTATAAGTAAAAGTTCAATTTGTAATTTCAAAGTATGCAAGTTGAATGAATTGGAAGAGATAAGAAGAGAGGAAGCAAACTTGAAGGGTAAGCAGGTATCCTTGTGGAGAAGAAAAGTGGTATTCAATCAGGAATGGTGAAGTATAAGCTAGAAAAAATATGTGTAATCAACATTCAATTGCATCTCAACAAGTCATTCAATTGTTACACTCTAACCATTCTAGCAATGATTTAAAATCTCTTAACAGAGTTGGTTTAATAACCATTTGTAAATCCTCTAACAAGGTAGAAATTCAATTGAATTTTTTTAAGACCTCTTACAAGGCCACTCCTAATAGGGTGATTAAATACTTTAACAGGGTCACACCTAATAATTATTTTTGTAACCTTTAACAACGTTGGCTCCTAATAGGGCTCACTTCAGAAAAGTGAAAACAATATCTAGTTACAATTGGTGGTTTTTCTCAAATTGGTTTTCCACATTAAATCCTAGTGTTCTATGTGTTCATGTTATTTATTTCATGCTTGTAAGTACATTACTAATAATATCTTAAGATCTACTAAGTTAAACACATTCTGCATTTTAGTAATAACTAATTCATTCCTCCCCTCTTAATTACTCCTCTTATATTTCCAACAATTGGTATTAGAGTTTTTGTTGCTTGCAGAGAAGTTTTGAAGGACCTAAGCTAAAGATCAGGATGTCTTACAAAAGAGAGATTCCAAAGTTGAATAGAGACAACTTTGTAGCATGGCAAGGACTCATGAGGCTTCACCTAGATACCATCAGTGATTCAGGCTAAAAATACCTTAATGAAGAATACAAAACTCCCACTAGAACATTATCAGTTGGAGATATTGTTGAGAAAAAGAACCATAACATCATGATGATTGATATTGCATCTGCTCTTAGTTATGCTAAATTTGATGAGGTCAAAGACTATAAAACTACTTTAGATATGTGGAACAAATTGAAATAAATCTATGGAGGAGATGACAATTTAAGAAGAGCCAAAGAAAAAATCCTTAGAGGAAAATTTGATCAAATGAGAATGAGAGAAGATGACAACGTTGCAAAATATTTTAAAATAATTAAGGCCAATGTTAGCACAATCAAAGCATCTAGAGGAGAAATCAAAGAGGAAAATGTTGTAAGAAAAATACTCAGAATTCTACTTCCCATCTATGCAATCAGAGTGTTTGCTACTTAAGAAAAGAGATGTGATCCAAATAACAAGATAGGCTTGGATGTCCTAGTAGGAAGATTGACAACTTTTGAACTAGAAAACTTTGAAAACTATGTTCTTGCTTCCAAGAATATTGAGTCTACATTTGAAGCTAAACTCTCACTCAAAGAAAAGGAAAAGAAAATAAAAGGCAATCAATCAGGAAGTGAGGAAGAAACTGAAGAAAGTTCTGATAGTGATCTGGAAATTGTTGAATCCTTACTTGCAAAGAAATATTCCAGGAGCAAAGGAAAGTACAAAGGTAAAATTCCTTTAATCTATTTTTCTTGTGAAGAAATTGGTCATATTGTTGCTAGGTGTCCAAACAAAGAAAGAAAGGAAGAGAAGAAAAGCCACAAGTACAAAGGCAAGAAGCAATTCAAAGGTCACAAATCCTACAAAGACAAAGGTAAGAAAACTTGTCTTATGGCTAAAGATTCTAATAACTGTGAAGATGAAATATTGTATATTGTTGTAAAAGATGAATCTATAGATGAAGGAGATAAGATGGCACTTGTCTCTTGTGTTAGTGAAAATGATACTTTGATCATAAATAGTGGATGTTCACACCAAATGATTGTAGATAAAATTAAGTTTGAACATTTTGAACACTATGATGGAGGTAGTGTAAGGTTTGGAAACAATGATCCTTGTTGCATGAAAGAAAAAGGTTGTATCTCATTAACCAATGAATGTGTATGTGATAATTCCTATTGGATTGAAGGACTAAAACTTAATTTATAGAGTTTGGAATAGTTGAACAACATTGGATTCAAGGTAGAGGTCATGAATGGCAAGGCAAGATTGTTGGATAACAAAGGAAATCTGATTAGATCAGGCAAGCAAAGAGAAGGTAACCTATTGTATCTTGATCTTGGTGATTGCTCATGTTTTATTACTGAAATAGAAGAAATTTGGTTATGGTATAGAAGACTATGTCATGTAAACTTTGATAATATGGTCAAGATAAGGAAACTTAGAAGAGTAAGAGGTATCCCTAGTTTGAAGAAACCTAATGTTGGACTATGCAAAAATTACCAAATTGGTAAAATGGGAAAGACTATTTTTAAGAGAAAAAATTATCAGTCAAAAGAAGTCTTGGAAATTGTGCATACTAATTTATGTGGACCCATTGGAATAGAAAGTTATAGTAGAGAAAAAAAATTCTTTCTATTTGTTGATGACTATTCTAGAATGATGACTGTTATGTATCTGAAAGAAAAATCAGAAGCTTTTGAGAAATTCAAATGGTATCTGGCTAGAGTAGAAAAAGACCCGAGGAGACTTGGTGAAATTCAAAGGCTACTAAGTTAGTGCATACCAAGTCTGAAGGACCCGAGCCATAGATAGAAGGACCTAAGCCTAAAGTTGAGAGTCAAAATTAAGAAAGTGCAATTCATTCAAAAGTTAAAGAACTTTTATTGGCTAAATATGTCAGAAGGCATCATGCACCTAAAGATCATTAGAGACAAATCAAATGGAATAGTGACAAGAAGAAAACTAAAAAGGTACATGTTTACTTGTTGAATTTAAACCTAGAAGTGTAAAGGATACACTACAAAATGAAAGCTAGATTGAGGCCATGAACAAAGAAATAGAATAGATAGAAAAGAATAAAACTTGTACTCTTGTTCCTAGGCCCAAAGATAAAAATGTGATTGGTACAAAATGGGTATTCAGAGATAAGTTGAATGAAGATGGAAAAGTGTCAAGAAACAAAGCAAGGTTGGTTTGTAAAGGCTATTCTCAAAAAGAAGGTATTGATTATTGTGAGACTTTTTCCCTTATTGCAAGATTAGAAGGTGTTAGGACTTTACTAACATATGCAACTCATAGAGGATTCAAAGTATATCAGATGGATGTTAAATCTACATTCTTGAATGGAATTCTTGATGAGGAAGTCTATATTAAAAGCCAGAAGGTTTTGTTGATCTTGACAAAAGGGACATGGTCTAGAAATTAAAAAAAGCACTATATGGTATCAAACAAGCCCCTAGATCTTAGTATGAGAGATTACATAACTATTTGATATAGATTGGTTTTCAAAGAACAAATGATAATAGTAATCTGTATATCAAGGAAGGACTAGATAAGAAGATTGTGTTGGCAAAAATATTTGTGAATAATACTCTATTTATAGGAAATTATGACTTATGCAAAGTATTCTTAGAAAAAATGAATAAAGAATTTGAGATGTCCATGTTTGGTGAAATAAAATTGTTTATTGGATTGCAGACTCAGTAGAACAAAAATGGTATCTATATCACTCAATCTATGTATATCAAAGAGATACTCAAGAAATTTGGAATGGAAGATTCAAACTAGTTGGAACCCCCATGTGTGCTAGACTTAAGCTTACCAAAGATGATGACTCCAAAGAAGTAGATCAAACCTTATACAAATCAATGATTGGGAAATTACAGTATTTAGTACATACAAGGCCTGATATTGCCGTAGCAATTGGGATAGTAGCAAGATTCTCAACAAAACCCAGAGAAAACCACATGATGGAAATAAAAAGAATCTTCAAATATTTAAAAGGTACTGAAGATTATGGCTTATGGTACAAAATTGGAGGCAATCTTGACTTAAAAGTATTTACTAATGCTGATTGGAAAGGAAATCTTGATGATAGAAAAAGCACTAGTGGTGGAGCATTCCTTCTTGGTAAAAGCTTGGTATCTTGGACACGCAAGAAGAAAAATTACACATCTCAATCCATAGAAAAAGCAGAACACATGGATGCAATAATAAATTGCTTTAACATTTTTTGGTTCGAACAATTGTTGGAAGGAATGAAGGTTGAAATCAAAGAGCCAATAGTCATGTATTGTGATAACACGAATGCAATCAACATATCAAAGAATCTAGTGATGCATTCCAAACCAAAGCACATTTCTATAAATATCACTTTGTAAGAGAATTAGTATAGGATAAAGACGTTAGATTGGAATATGTGCATATAAAAGAAAAAATTGTTGATATATTGACCAAGCCATTACCTAAGGATGCATTTTTTTTATCTAAGAGATAAGCTAGGAGTCATTCCCTATCTGAAGCTCACTAAATAAAGTTTAGTGATGCATCAATAGGAACAAAGTTGAAGATCAATCAGTTGATGTAGTATTGACAAGGACATATTGTAGATGAATCTATACTCAAGGTACATTGACACTAATCATAATTTTCTTTGGCATGTATTGTCAAAGCGGGAGAAGTTTATTGTCGTATCTTTCTAAAAAAAAATTAATTCCAAGGAGGAGAAGTTAAGTAGTTCCTTCACAGAGGGAGAATACTATAGGAGAATTTTTCTGTGTAAAATCAAAGAGGGAGAAACTTCCTGATAGAGGGAGTCTTGTTCTCAAAATTTCATTGTGCTATGACATGTTGTCATTAATGCCAAAGAGGGAGATTGTTGGATACAATTGATTAATTGTGTTTTGTCTTTGATGTTACACAAATGTCATATTGGTTAATAGGCAGTGCATGTCAAGCTCACTTGGTCAGTGAAGATAGTTTTCCTTGTCTACTGAGTGTTCCTGAGTCTACTCTGTATAGAAGAAAGTATCTACCGAGCTCACTCGGGCATCGAAGGAATTTATGTAGAAAAGAGTGTTAATTGAGGTCACTTAGTTAACAAAGGGAAATTAACCAAATTCAATCAGTTACCAAAGGAATTTTGTAAGTTTGTAGTGTTAACCAAGCTCCTATTGGTTAACATAGGAAATCACTTTAGAATTAGTTTCTACCGAGCTGGGTCAGTTACCAAAGGATTTTCTTATTTTGGCATGTAAAGATTAATTATTTTACCTATTGATTCTAGATAACTATGGTAATGAATTTTGGTTATTCTAATTTGTATTTGAGCCAACTTGACAATTTGGAAGGTATAAGTAAAAGGTCAATTTGTGATTTCAGAGTATGCAAGTTGAATGAATTAGAAGATATAAGAAGAGAAGAAGCAAACTTGAAAGATAAGCAAGTATCCTTATGGAGTAGAAAAGTGTTATTTGATCAGGAAGGATCAAGTATAAGCTAGAATAGAGATCTATAATTAGAAATTTAGTTTCATCTCAATTAGTTCATTTCATTGTCACTCTAACCATTGTAGCAGTGATCTAAAATCTCTTAACAAAGTTGGTTTAACAACCATTTGTAAATCCTCTAACAAGGTGTCAACTTCATTGAATTATTTTAAGACCTCTTAAAAGGCCACTTCTAATAGGGTGATTAAATCCTTTAACAAGGTCACACCTAATAATGTGTTGTGTAACCTTTAACAGGGTTGGCTCCTAATAGGGCTCACTTCAGAAGAGTGAAAAACAATAACTAGTTGCAATTGGTGGTTTTTCCCAAAATTAGGTTTCCACATTAAATCCTAGTGTTATATGTATTCATGTTATTTCTTTCATGCTTGCAAGTAAATTACTAATAATATCTTAAGATCTTCTAAGTTAAACACATTTTGCATTTACCGAGTTATAGTAATTTATGTATGCTTATCGAATATCAATAATAATCAATTTTATCAGTCTGAATTTTATATTTGACATCTAAGAAATCTATGATTTATTTTAGTAGTAACTAATTCACCCTTCCCCTCTCAATTACTTCTCTTATATTTCCAACATTTTCATCCTTAATCTTGTCCACATTGTTGAAAAGTTTCTCTATAATAGGCTTTTCTACATTTGAATCTGAGAGGTTGAAAGCATAAACCAAATATATCTTTGATTTCATGTCACACTTGCTTCTGCTTGTGCTCCCTCCTTAAAATTTCTTGCCTTTTATTTTGTTGTATAGAATCCTAAAGAATATCCATCTCTTCAATAGTGATTGTTGATAAATGAAACTTTGGCAATTCAATCACCTCATCTAAGCTGACATCCGCAAATGATATAGCATCAACACTCTTTGGTGTGCTCTTGGTTACCACATCTTCTATTTTCTTCTTCAATGTATGAAATGCTCTATATTTTGGAGAAAATTTTCCTTTGTTTTTCACCATTTCTTTAGAAATTTTCTATTTATCCAAATAATTCATAACTTGGGCTAATGTAGTTTCTCTTATTTTCCTTTCAGTAGTGCCCTACTATTTAAACTAAATTGTCACTTTTTCTCAACTCTATTGTACATGCATTTTGGTATCGAGTTGGAAATCTCTAGAAGAGTGGTCTTAAAAATTTCCATCATATCATATATATACTCCTCAATATTATTCTTTTACACACTCCCTAACTTGTCAAAATCTATATGTGAAAAGCTTGATAAATCTGCATTTTTTTTCACATTTTCACATAGATTATCTATATCAGATAAAAGGTTATCGCTTACCACTTTGAATTGACTCGAGTCATTAGACTTTGTCTTCTCCTCATCTGAATCATCTTGAGGTTTTTACTTCCTCCTTGGCTTCTTAGCAAGTTGGCTTAGCTCTACTCTTGCACTTGCTTTCTTCTCTTTTTCCTTAGTAACTTCTATTGAAGAACTAGCTTCCATATTGATTCTCTAGGGCTTGTGGAATATGAAACAATGTAACTTGGCACAAGTCAAATACCTCTCAAATCTAATGAATGAAGTTGAGTTTTAGTAGAATCTAGTTTGCAAACATTTGAATCTTCTTTTTCTAATCACCTTTATTTTCTTCGTGCTCTTCAAACTCTGGTAGATGCAAATGAGTCAAAAATAGACTATATAACCATTCAAATTCGACATTAATTGCTCAGTGCATATACAATTGTAAACTCAGCTATCATAGGACTTTCAACATTCTTGGCTAACCTAGTGAGCTCGACTATCACTAGCATATCTCCATTACTCGGCTATAACTACAATTTTGTAAATGTTTGACAACAACACAGAAAACAACATATCAATAGAATAAGTCTTTCTTTTAACTTCTTCATTGCATCTTGATTCATGCATATATAATCTTTTTAGATCTTAGATATTTGGAAAAAATGTATAATATTCTATTTCAAATATCAATTCTACACATACCTTTGATTGCATATTTGGGGGTGATGTGATCACTTGATCCATTGGATAAAGTGACCTCATCTAGACATGATGTGCAACAATCTTCTTTCTTTCTCCATGTTTCATTTGCAACCTTACCATCTCAACATCTACCTTTTCTTTTTCTTTGTTGTCTTTATTTCTTGGTGTAGGTGAATGAGTTGGACAATTTCTGCTGACATGACTAGTTTTAAGACAACTAAAGCACATAATCTCATTCAACCATCTATTGTAATTACCTCTGAAATGTGTTCGTATGCAAATTTCAAGTATGTGTTTGTATTATTGGAAATAGTGACAACTATCCCTTATGTTGTAATCCCAATCATAAGAATTTCCATTGTGATGTCCACTTGGATTTGGATCTGCATTCATATGCCTTGTGTCCATATTTTTTATAGTTGTAACAATAACCTTCAAATTTTTGAGTATTGGTGATCTTTGTCCTATATTCATGTGCTTGGTGTCCTTTCTTCTTGAAGTTATGATAGAGTGCCTTGAATTTATGCTTAGGGTTTTGATTTCCAATATTGCTCCTACAAACATTTATTTTGTGACCCAATTTTCCATAGTGATGACAAGTGGTTTTGTTGTACTTTCCTTTATTGTTGCTTTGTTCACCACTACTAGATGATTCACCTTTCTTGATAGTAGAATATCCCAAACCAATAGTGTCATTCTTTGGCCTTGGTGCTTCCATCAATTTTCCAAAGTACTTGATGGCATCACTAATCTTGTTAAGCTTTTCCTTCTCAACCTTCAATTCATTCTACAGTAGGGTATTCAATATTTCCAAAGTTGTAATCTCAATGCCTTTCATATTTAGTTCTTGATTTTCAATCATTAGTCGATTCATTGTATCCAATTGCATGTTGCAAGATTTTGTATATTTGATGTCTTCTCCTCAAGTCTATTAGCTAGAAGTCTTTCTTCTTCTTCAATCATGGCTCTATCTTCTACAACTTTCTTTCTTAGTTCATTTGTCTCACACAACAATATTGTTTGAGCTTCTTGTTTTATTTTCAGGTTCCTAACTTCTTCACTTAGGGAATTGTTCTTTTCCATCAAATCTACAATAGTTACATCAAACTCTTTTGATTTTCCATCGTCAACTAATCTAGTAGTGTATACTTCTTGATATTGAGTGTCATGTTGTTGAATAGGTATCTCCATTCTTCTCTTCAATGAATGTTGTAGTTCATATCTTGCCTCCTCAAGTTGATGTAAGGAAAGTTGTATTTCAATCCTTTGGTTCTCAATAGTCTTTCCCAAATTGTAGACTTCCATCTTCAAGATATTACATCCAAAAGATGTCAAACTATCCTTTCTAGAGAAAAAATCTCTGATAACAATTGTTGGAAATACCAATGGGAAAGTAAATTCTAAGAGGAGGGTGAATCAACACTTTAAAACTTTAACCTTAAAAACAATTCACCATACATCCATCTCACAACTTTGTATGTAAACTGAAATAACTAGCCATACATCACATCTATAGCATAAAGTAAATCAACACATAACACATAATATTTTGGTTACCCAGAAACCCTCCAAGGAGAAGTTAAAACTAGGGTGGGGATGACACCCACAAATATTCACTACTGTTGTTGTAAAGTGTGGTCAATTATGGATAAAAATTTTTGATCATAAAATATGATCTACCCTATGAGGGATCTGCCCTATTACAAAAATGAAAATACTCATTTTTACATTTCATTTTTATCAACAACATATGCATTTTTACATACACATTTCATTTTAGAAAATAGAAAATCTCTTCAAATACTCCAATGACTATAGGAACCCATTTCGGGGAATATTCTTGACATATTATAATGTGGTGGAAAATATTATAAATTTGATCAACCTTAAAATAGGGGTTTACAATATCCAAAATGTTCTAGACAATTAAAGTTCTCAATATGAAGAGGAAAAATGGGGGTTACCATGTTGTAGTTCTAATGGTGCATATGGTTTCTCTAACAAAAAAAATAATTATAAAAAAAAAAATCCATGTGTCTATAGCATGTTGTTTTTTGAATATTGTAATGTCATTTCATTGAAGATAATAGAAAATGAGTATTTTCATTTTACATACACATTTCATTTTTATCAACAACATATGCATTTTTAATATAAATTATGTTGGATCTCTATAGAAGTTTGTTTCCATTGTCCAATTCCGATGACCAAGCATTATTTTAGCCAACTCAACAATAGTTACTATTCTTTTCTATATTGCATTACTATCTTAACAAATCTTGGCCTCTTTATTGCTTCATATAAATTAGATCGCTCACTATATTTGCACACATTATTTTACAAATTTTATCCCTTAAAGACCTCTTAAAGGACATGACACTTTTCCTAGAAAAAGAAGAATAATAAGAATGGGTATAGTTATGAAATACAATATACACAAAAAAATCCACATAATGAAGGAATCATCCACTTGAGGCATGAAGCATAAACTTGGATATATGTGATACACATAATAATAAATCATAATATACATAAATTTATTTTCATTTTTACATAAAATAAGATGGGAATTGCAAGAACAAAAATAATTACAAAAATGAAAATACTCATTTTCTATTATCTCCAATGAAATGACATTACAATATTCAAAAAACAACATGCTATAGACACATGGATTTTTTTTTTATAATTATTTTTTTTGTTAGAGAAACCATATGCACCATTAGAACTGCAACATGGTAACCCCCATTTTTCCTCTTTATATTGAGAACTTTTATTGTCTAGAACATTTTGGATATTGTAAACCCCTATTTTAAGGTTGATCAAATTTATAATATTTTCCACCACATTATAATATGTCAAGAATATTCCCTGAAATGGGTTCCTATAGTCATTGGAGTATTTGAAGAGATTTTAATTTTCTCCTAAAGTAGTGTAACTTATGGAGGATATATCTTGTAAGTTGTACACTCAATTGGCTGCTACATCCACTTTTTAGAGACCTGTTGAAGCTCTCTATAACTCACTTAATGAAACATAGTTCTAGGAAATAAATTCTATTTTTTTGTTCCTAATTAGGAAAGCACTATACACTTTTCAAGCATTTCAAGTTGACTCATCAAGTATGTTTTGTGTTAACTTGTTAAGCTGATACAATTCATGTAATACGAGCTTGGGGTTAGGGTTTTCTAAAGAGAATATATAGCTTATTGAAGAAGGATTGAGTTGTGTATGTGCTAAATGTGACCAGATGAAATAGAACCTCACTTCAATAAGTCCTTACATGTGATATTGATTTACAAATGGATATAGAGAAATCCATCATGAATAATCTAGGAAATTCAACCTATTGCCTTCTATCTAATAGGAGTATAGTGCTTTCAGAACCAAGAGATTCAGTGAATTCAAACTATGCTAGAATGGAGGATTTTGTAAATGTATGATTAATCTAAACTATATTTTTGAAGTTTTATCCAATACAAGTAAGATGATTTAATGTAGATAGAGAAATACATTCTATCAGCTAAGAACAATGCAATTAAACTAAATGATATATAAATGCTAATAATGAATGAGATAGAATAAATAAACACAAGATCTAAATATATCTAGCACAAATTTTGTAGAATTTCAATACTCACATTTTCACACTTACAAATAAGAGACAAGAGCCCTTATTTTATAGGAATCCTAGATAGACTAACGATTGAGATTGAATTGGACTAATGATCAAGATTGATTTGAAGTTAAGTTTGAAATAGATAGCTTCTATTGAGAGGGAGTTAACTTTACTGATTTTGGAGTGAATGAGATAGTTAACTAGCTAGATGAGTTTTAGTTAACTTATTTTTTTCCTTTTTTGTTTTAAGTCAACTAGTTATTCCTTTTAAAACTCAAGAGATGATTTTCTCAAATTTTGGAAGATATTTTAATATAATTTGATCAACTATTTTATTTTATTTGTTTTCCTCAATTATTGAATATTTAAATTCAAATAATTGACATTTGGAGATATGTAATTAAATTAAATTAAGAAATCCTCTTTTCATGTTTAATTGGCATAGAGGATTTAATTTAATTAAAGTGTTAGGAATTTAGCTTAAATTAATTAATTGAATGGGTTTACTAACCAATTTTAATTCGATATTTAGGAATTCAAATATTTATGATTATTGCAAATTAATGGTTTTATACAATTGATACTCAAATCGAGTAAAGCAAATGGGACTAGAAATGCCAAATGAGTTAGGACTTGTTGATCAATATCCAAGATTAGGAGCAAATTGGTTTAGGAGACCAATTTTAGGGTATTATGTTTTCCCCTCTTTGAATTAATGTATAGGTGGCACATTTATTCAAAGAATAGTCTGATTCTGAAGCATACAATAGCTTGATATGATACTAATAATGCTAATCCTAAAAATACTTGATTCTAGAGATGAGATAAGCTTTGAGATTGATGGAACAGAGACTAATTACTAAGATAGATTTTACTTCAAACTTAGTTGAATGAAGATCAAACCCTCAAGTATTCACTTTGATGTGGAGTTCATAGAAACTAAATACCTATACATTGAAAAGTAAGGTTGGCTCTAACCATAACTGAACAAAGACCAATCCTCAATAATTAAATTTAATACAAGTTACGAGAAATTGAATGTCCATCGATTGAGAGATGAAGGGAATTGTCACAAGTTGAACATATAACCAAGTTGATATGGTTATTGATGAACCTAATTACTATCAAGAGATAATTGGGATAACTAACTTGATATGGGTCATGATGAAGTAAATCACCTAATTAGTAAGAGAATACCAAATTGATATGGTTCCTCATGAATTTGATATGTCCCTAGAGATTCAAGATAGATGTTTGTTAGAGTGATATAATATGGATTGCGAGAATCACTCATTTAGAAAGATTGAGAAATCTAAGTGTATAACTAAGAGAAAATGGTGGTCCTCATTCACACTCACCAATTCAAGATCCAAAGGTAGCACAACCACCTAGTCAACTACACACAACCTATGAGTCATCAAAAACTTACTTCTAAATTCAAATTTTACTCATTACAGTCAAAATTTTCTTGTTCTTTCATATTTTAGTTTTTATTTTATCATTTTATGTATGTGAAGCCTCTTTCCTCATATTTTATAGTGGGAAAACTCATATGAGACTCAACATTAGTAATATTTTCTCATATTATAGTCAGCTTTGGGCCATCTTAGAACTGCCCACCTCTCATTTGGGGGTGCCCTAACAGAGTCTTTCCCTGTCTAACTGAATGAGGATCCTTGTACAATGATATAGGCTCATCTTATGCCTGATTATGGCTTCTTATGCCTGATTATGGCTTGTACAAGACTTTTTTCCAATTTTGTGTTCCTACTTTTCTTGTATGAATCGAAAAACATTTTTTTCAATTGTAGACTTAGAATTCTTGAGTTTTGGCTTCACATATAGTTTCATCTGCCTATATAGAAATTTTTTCACTTGTTCATTATGTTGTTTTCAAGTATGTTTTGAGCATATAGTGATTAGTTACTTATAATTGTCTTCCTTTTATCTTCATGCAGATCGACCTATTGAACATGGAGTTTAGATCCACTCATCTACCTACTCAGGGTCTAATTTAGCAGTTGTCACAAATAGAGGTGACAGATTTGCACATTCTTGGATTCTCATATTTGCATGATATACCTGGCACAAGTGAATTACAACCTTCTGACATATTTGGTGGAGTATTTCCATAGTGAAACAAACACCTTTCATCTTTTGAATGGTGAGATGACAATCACTCTAGAGGACATTTATAAGATTCTCAGGTATCAAATGCATAGGCCTCATATGGAGTATGATTCATATCAATGTTATGGGATTGAGGAATAGAGACACATTTTTCAAGATGATACCACCCCTAACAAGTATATTAGCCAGGATATTTTGACATATAGATATGTAATGCTGAGTTTCTGGAATAGATTGTGTAGAGATTTTTCATCTCTTCACAATCTATTCTAGAAACTCAGCATTATAAATCATGGATTGTGGAAATCTGATTGCATTAACATATAGATATGGTCAGATTGTGCCCCTTTCATGTATGATAGTGGGATTCAGAGATTTCACCTTGATACTTGACAAAGACTAGTAAGAATTTATATGTGGATGAGGTTGAATGCTATAGGAGATGATGATTTGGCTAGCTATTTTTGGATGGGATAGTGTATGTTAGCTCACATGTACCATGATGTGAAAAAGGTTGTATATCATGGTGCGAAGAGCATGGAAATGAGCACCATAGTTCTTCAAATTTGGGCATAAGACATATTCCCCGTCATGAGGCCATTTTTTGATGATCAAAGATGGGCGGATCAAAGATACATGATGAGAAATACTAGCGAGATTACCCAACCTTGGTTGGGTAAGATAGATCATTGGAGGAAGCAATTTGATTATTTAGCCTCTTTGATTTGGAAGCCTTTGAGAGAGACAAATCCATGGGAAGATGCAAAATATAAGTTACCATATATGTTGGTTTCATGGCCCCTCATTGGTAGATCAACACAGTATCTAGAGAGGTTCTCTTTGATGTGAGTGTGGTTACAATTTGGTTGGATTGAGGACATAGTTAAGGAGTATACAACTTATGCCCACTTCACCAATGAGGTGAGGAAGGGTTACTTGTTGTGACTTAGTTGGTAGATGTAATACAATGGATGATTGTGTAGGGATGAAATTACTTTCATAATGTAGGGGATGTATGGACTACTATAGGATATAGGGACCACATGCTCACTCACCCCTTTCCTAGGTTCACAAATCTAGCTAGCAGGGGAGCACTAATACAACTAGTACAATCATCATGTCTAGCACAACAACAAAAGATACTAGCATAGAAGCCTAGGAATAGAGTGGTTTTGATCCCAGTTCCATCTCAATTAGCAAGATCAAATCCAAGAATAAGGGGAGTGGTATGTCTTCTATGTCATCCAAGAAGAGGACTTTTGGAGAGGGGGGCACACTTGGATTAGTGTTAGGACCTAAAAGAGGAGACAAATATGATTTTGGTGCTTAGATATCACTTGGAAAGCATGCTACCCATCATGCTAGGAGGTAGAGGGTAGATATCAAAGGAAAAGAGGATTATAAGAAGGTAGTTAGTGGTGATGAGAATCTAATAGGCATAGATGAGGAGATTCTAATTAGGCCCATAGGAACAGGTCATTAGAGGAGAGCCTATCATCCAAGCCATGGAGTTGATTATAGTGTTGAGGCACAAATTAAGGACCTCCCAAAGGTGGGATGTGGAAGATTTTTATGTTTAGCTTGCTTTAGGAGGTATGAGGTTATCTTATCATAATTAGGTGATGGTTGACTTGAAGAGTGAGAGAGAAGAGCTAAGGAGGCATCTAGAGCTGGAGCGGGATGATACCCAATAGCAGGCCTCAAGGGAAGCATACTATTATACAAAATATGTGTAGTAGTGCATGTATCCCATAATGTTGTGAGGTTTTATGAGTATGCACACACAAATGTTCCACCTCATCCTCTACCTCCATGTGACAAGGGGGGGATGTAGTTAGGCTCCCTCTCTTATGTCCTCTTATTCTATTGTATCATTAACATTTCTGATGATGTAGCATTACTCATTTTGTATCATTTTTCAATTCTAACATTGATAGTACTTATATAGTACACCTTTTTTATATCATGATTGTATCACCCCCTATAAATTGATATTGGATATATGTGACAACTCATATTTGTGATCTTATTACAATGTAATGAGTGTATGGGTTTTAACTTACATAATTATTTATGATATATGCATTAGATGATGTAGTTGATATTTCATGATATGATTCCTTTTTGTTTCTCATGAGATGTATGGATAATGTAATATTGTTTTTTAACTTTTTAATATGCAATAAATGATTTGATGCAAATGATTGATCATGGATGAAATGCAGATGTGGATATGGTTATTTTTCTCTTTTCATGTATCTTGTCTATATAGATGTATGTAAATGAAAATATGAATGTTAATGACATCTCATGTAGGCATTTCTTGTTGTTCATGATAGATGCTCATTTAAGTTCCTGAAGATAAGATGTATAATTAATCACTTGTGCAGTTGAGATGAGGATGTAACACCCCGCCCAGGAATCCAAAGAATTAACCTGAAATTTCACTAAGTTTTGTAGCATTTTTTTTTTTACATGAAAGTAATATCATTTACAACTGATACAAGAATAATGGAAGCAATATAAATAACCATCTAAAAGTAAACATAACATACATAATAGATTACATTCTTTAAGGATCCCTTAACGTTGAATTACATCTAAATCAACTAACATTATTGAATCCATCTAATACAACAACCACATGAAATAATAATGATAAGTCCAATGTTTATACATTACATTTCTAAATGCTCAATCATCCACTGTACATGTCACAGGGTATGAAAACCTTAAAAGAATATACATATGTGGAATAAGGTACATCATCCTATTCTAATCCATGATGCAACAAAGTAAAGATAATCACATTTCATACATGATACATCATCATAGAAGATATAGACATCCATCATAAAAGATCAAACATAATAAACTAAGTGCATGGTTCCTCCCAACCGTTAATAGCATCATTAGACCATTGTGGGTCCTAGCCATCCCTCCATGCATAACATTCCAAATTATCGAAGAGATCATCGGTGTTAACATAGTAGGAATGTCACTACTAACATATACTATATCATATGCAAAAAGTAATCTAACATGAAAAGTAAGCATAAGATAACATCATCTAACATATGAAAATCATCAATATAAGGATACATGTCCACCATCATAATCATGAATGAATCAACCACGGTGTCTCAAATGGATCTCAAATGATAAGAGTGATAAAGCACTACCACCTAACCACGTGGAACCTAAGTGGTCCACTCCCACCACGTTGAGGAGATAATCTCAAGTCCCAAACAAGCTATCAAAATCACATAGCATAAATACTCTCTAAGTCTAGGAATCCTAAAAGTATACTAACTCAAAGGTTCCAACACATAAATCAACATCTAATTCCTAGAGGCACACAATGACATGTAGGAAACCTACTCTATAAGCAGGCAAGTGTCAATGCATTAATCATGTAGAAGTTACCCTGGTAGTTAGCTTAGGACTCCAAGGTCTCTACTGATCCTTATGCAGCCACTAGTATCCTCTCATACTGACAAGGCATACTATGAAATAGAAGGTCACAACCAAGCATTCTCTCTACTCCCATCCTAGTCTATACTAGCACTCAAGGCATGGGCGAGAACAAAACAATTATCTTATTAGGTTCATTTAGTCAGTATTAGGTGAGAATGTTTTCACTTATTAAAACAACTTACAATGAGTTACCCTCGCAGCCACTTAGGGCCCTGGCCCCCATTGCAAGCCACTTCCCGACACTACAATTAGATAACCTACCCTAAGATCACTAAATCATAAATCTCATAATCACCCCAATCCTATACAAGCAACTAGAAAGAAATACCAAAAGATAATCCAATATAAGAACATCAAATATCCATAATAAAAGCATCAAATCTCCATGAGCAACTGAAAAGCATCCATAGATAATCATGACCACAACAATTCTCTATTGGCAACTGAAGGTATCATTGATAATCAAAAGTATCCATTGGTTCTCAATAACCAAAATATATCTCAAAATCATATTGATCGAAGACTCCAAAATGGTCGAGTCAAAACATGTCACAACATGACATCATAACTCAACATTTCAGTCCCATCATGGGGACTAGAAAGTAATCCAAGGATAATTGATCATTGACTCAAAAATGGTTAAGTCAAGTGTCTCATATACATATAATTCAGCTTCACTCAAGAAGACTGATGAGCAATAACAATCAGTAAATACAAACATCTCATAGAGCATATGATCACATTACTATGGTTCGGTTTAGAAAGATCGAGATCAAATAACATCAACATGCCATCACAATCATAACCCTCAAGCCTCTGGTAGATATCCTATAATTGGTCAACACTAGTCAACCCAAAACCCAAAACAAGAAGCATATAGAAAACACAATGCAAGCACATGTTTGAGTTTGCTAAAATTACATAGTTGAATTGAGTATGGAAGTTTCAGTTTCTATTTGCAAGTATACTTCAAGTATATAAGATTCTACGTTTAATTTCCATGTCAACATAGAATTATCCCTCCATTGTTTTAAAACAATCATAAGATAATTATATACTTGTATAAATCCTTGTACTAGCACCCATTGACTTTTAGATAAAATCACTCACGCTATTCAAAACATTAGAATAATACTTATCAACTTTCAAATAATTAGTTTAGAATTTCTTTTAAACACTTCAAGAACAATCATTTATTTAAAATGATCCTCATTGATTTTAAGTAAAATCAATCTCACTAATAATTCAATTATTTAATTCCACTAAACACTTATTAATATCTCTTTTCTTTTAATTCGCCCTCATTTAAAAATCCATTTACTTATATTGACTAATAACTAATTACACTTCTTCTACTATTAACTCATCTTAATTTAATTTAATTGAATTAGATTAGTTAATAAATCATATAAAACTAATGGATAAAGATAAGATTCCATTTTAATTTGAACCCAAATCTGTTGTAGCGATAGGAAGTCTAGTGGCGACAGGAAAATAGCATACAGAATTATAAATTTAGATTTGCATTGCGATAGGAAGTCTAGTGGCGCAAGGAAAATAGCATACAGAATTATAAATCCAGATTTGCATTGCGACAAGAAGTCTAGTGGTGATAGGAAAATAGCATACAGAATTATAAATCCAGATTTACATTGTGATAGGAAGTCTAGTGGCGACAAAAAAATCGCATACAGAATTATAAATCCAGATTTGCATTGCCACAAGAAGTCTAGTGGTGACAGGAAAATAACATATAGAATTATAAATCCAAATTTGCATTGCGACAAGAAGTCTAGTGGTGACAGGAAAATAGCATACAGAATTATAAATCCAAATTTGCATTGTGACAGGAAGTCTAGTGGCGATAGGAAAATAGCATACAGAATTATAAATCTAGATTTGCATTGCGACAGGAAGTCTAGTGGCGACAGGGAAATAGCATATAGAATTATAAATCCAAATTTGCATTGCAACAGGAAGTCTAGTGGCGATAGGAAAATAGCATACAGAATTATAAATCCAAATTTGCATTGCGACAGGAAGTCTAGTGGTGACAAGAAAATAGCTTACAGAATTATAAATCCAAATTTGCATTGTGATAGGAAAATAGAGAGTGCAAATGAAATATGCAAAAATCATGAGTGCACCTGGATACTGATGCTAATTTGCTATGCCTCAAAAACTACAAAGCAAGCTCCTTCCTTCTCCAACACTGCCGAGTCCTCCAAACATGCCCTCCAAATGCTCTCCCTAAGCTTTTAAGAGTGCCTGAATATAAAGAATTCTCAAGAAGCACTTAGAATGTCTCTAGAAACAACTAGAAGGTGTTGACAACTAAGCATGATCTCTTTCCAACCTTCTAGATGAGTCATAAGGTTGTAGACACCATGTGCTTAATTGGTGCACTAAATCTTGTGTTGTTGACATATGTGCAATCAAAAGGTGCGTTAACTCCTAGGCAAGCTTATAACTTTTGTTTTAATTTTCTTATAACTTTTATTATTATTATTTATTTATTACTTTATTATTATTTTATTATTTTTAATTTTAATTTATTTTATTTAATTCTTTTCTCAATTAATTTCTATTTAATTAATTATAATCAAAATATCAAAGATCATGATATTATATTAATTTTTCCCAAATAATTAAATTATTAATTAAATCTTTTAATTTTAGACTTAATTAATAGAAAATTCACCATAGACCTCCAAGATAAAATATGAAAACCCATCATAGAAAAATTCATACAAAATCATTCTAAAGGGTTAAAAATCACGAATTATGTCATCTAACACATTCGAAAGGTAAAATATGCAGATACTTGTCCTATCTCTCTAGGACAATGGTTTTAAGGGTTTGGGATTTGGACTTGAGAATTTATCTCCCTTCTCTTAACATTGAGATAATGTAATAGGGTACACTCATCCTGGCAATTCAGGGAAGTCGATACTCAGTACTTGCAACCTGCATAAAAACCATGCATGTACATACAATATATATAATGCTAAGTTAAACAGGCAATGGCGGGAAGTGGTGCATCATGTAGATTCTGACTAGCAGGTGACTATGACTCCCTTCCTTAACCACATCAAAAATGCCATACATAAGAACAAACATGCACACCATACTCATGCAAGTATGGGGTAAGTATCCATAGTAAAACACATGAGATAATAAACCATCTAACTAATCATCATCAATAATTGAAAGCAATGTAATGATCATCATGCATACATGAAATGTAAGGTCTAAATGATCTCATCATATATCCACTGAATCCATAACATAATGTCTGATAGTCTCAAAACAATACCACTAATCCATCAACATAAAACTAGTCTAACATAGTCCGATAATAATAGCAACAATGTGTCCAGAAAGATGTGAACGAGGGCAGGCACTACATCCGCCCCCCCTTGGATTAGGCTTACTCCTAGAAGCCTATAAACAAGTAGGGATATAACTCCCATAATCTAGCTGCATCCTCCCATGTAGCTAAAGAATCATCAGTAGGGTCCCATTGGACCCTTACCTACTCGATGGCTCGACCCTTGAGGGTCAAATCTTGCTATTCCATAATATGAACTAGCTCCAAAGCCAGCTACCCATCCTCTACCTACAATGCATTCCAATCAAGAACATGTACAACATCAAGGATATACTGCCTAAGGACTTAAACATGGAAAACATCATGAATGCGAGCTAGGCTGGGCGGTAGAGCAAGGCGGTAAGAAACCGGGCCAATCCTCTCTAGAATCTTGAATGGTCCCACAAAGCGAGGTGCTAGCTTTGAACCCTTTCTATATCAGATCGAACTCTTCCACAGATGCACTCTCAAGAAAACCTTATCTCCCATAGCAAACTGCTTATCTATCCTGTGAGCATCAGCATACTTTTTCTGCCTATCTTGTGCCATAGTCAAGTGCTCATGGATACGCACTACCTATTGCTCCATATCACGAAGCATCTCAGGACCCAACAGGATGCGATCCTCAAGATTGTCCCAACTCAAGGGTGTATGACAAGGACATCCATATAAAGCCTAAAAAGGTGCCATGCCAATAGAACTATGATACCCGTTGTTGTAAGAAAACTCCACTAGGTAGAGATAATCCTCCCAATGTGTTTGCTTATCCATCACATACATCTTTAACATATCTTCTAGAACCTGATTCACCCTCTCTATCTGACCATCTATTTTTGGGTGATATGCTGAACTGAAATTCAATTGAGCTCCAAGCTCATGCTGCAACAATGTCCAGAATGCGGATGTGAATACAGGATCCCTGTCAGAAATGATTTTTCAGGGAATACCATGTAGTCTCACAATGTCACGCATGAAGACGTTCGCTACAAAAGCTACTGTGTAGGAAGACGTGATCGGTGAAAAATGTGCCACCTTAGTCAACTAATCAATGGTGACCATGATAGCATCATGATGACAAATAGTCATAGGTAATCCTACTATGAAGTCCATGGAGATGATATCCCACTTCCATGAAGGAATGAGATTTGGTTGCAAAAGTCCAGCCAGGTGCTAGTGTTCTGCCTTAACTCTCTGACACTCAAGACATCTGGCCATGAAATTAGCAATGTCTTGCTTCATCCCAGACCAAAAGAATAAATTTTTCAAATCAGCATGCATCTTCTTGACACCTGGATGTGCCAAGTAAGGTGTACGATGGGCTTCTGCTAGGATCAGGGTGTGAAGCTCATCCCGTAATGGCACATAAATCCTCTCCAAATGTCTCAAAAGACCATCTAACTCTCGAACGTAGCCTACAAACTTACCCTCCAAAGGTCTTCCTGAATCTATCTCTTTGCACACTCTCTGATACCAAAAATCTGTAGGAAGTGCCTAAAGAATTCGACTTCTCAAATCAACACTAAGAGTTATAGATGATATCACGTGTCTCCTATGACTCAAAGCATCTACCACCACACTCTCCTTTCCCTGAATGTACTTTACCTCAAAATCATACTCACATAGAAATTCCATCCATCGTCTCTAGCGAGCATTCAAATTAGGTTGAGTGAAGATGTACTAAAGACTGCGATGATCACTATGTAGCTCAAATCTATGCTCCAACAAGAAATGTCTCCACCTTGTCAAAGCATGAACTACTGTTGCTAACTCAAGATCATGCGTAGGATAATTTAGCTCATGATCCTTGAGCTTGCGTGATTCATACGCAATCACTCGTCCATTCTGCATCAAAACTGCTCCAATCCCTTCAAGGGAAGCATTTGTACACACCATGAAATCTCCCTCTAGATCAGGTATTGCTAAGATCAGTGCACTAGTCAAAAGCTCCTTGAGCTTCTAAAATGCTTCCTCACATTTCTCTATCCAAATAAACTTCTTTCCTTTCCTCTGAAGAGAAGTGATAGGATGCGCTATTCTGGAGAAGTTCTAGGCAAATCTGCAATAATAACCAACTAGACACATGAAACTATGAATCTTTGACACATTAGTCAGTGTAGACCAATCTACTATCGCCTGAATCTTTGCAGGATCCACTGAAATACCATCACCTGAAATGACATGGCCTAAATACTGAATCTTCGATTTGAAAAATTCACACTTAGCTGTATTGGCATAAAGCTGATTGTCTCTTAAACACTGTAAAACCAATCGCAGGTGTTCCTCATGCTCCTTCTAAGACTTAGAATATATCAATATATCATCAAGAAATACAAATACAAACTTGTCCAGATAAGATCAAAACACACCATTCATCAAACTCATGAAAACTAATGGAGCATTAGTCAACCCAAAAGGTACCACTATGAACTCATAATGCCCATAGCAAGTTTGAAAAGCGGTCTTGTGAATATCGGCTTCCTCAATGTGAAGCTAGTTTTATCCTAACTTAAGGTCAATCTTGAAGAATACAGCTCCTTTGATCTGATCAAATAAGTCATCAATCCTTGGCAGAGGATACCTATTCTTAATAGTCACCTTATTCAATTGTCTGTAGTCAATACAAAGTAGCAAAGAATCATCTTTCTTTTTTACAAAGAGCCCTGGAGCTCCCCATGGTGATACACTAGGTCAAATGCTCCCTTTGGCTAGAAGTTCCTCTAGCTGAAGACGTAACTCACCCAATTCCTATGTAGTCATACGATAAGGAGCTTTAGAGATAGGCTTCTCTCCAAGAATTAGATCAATACTAAAATCGATGTCCCTCTTCGGAGGCATGCCTGGAATCTCACTTGGAAAGACACCTACATACTCCTGTAAAATTGGGTGATCTAAAGTCTTGCTCATGGGATCTTCCTCATCAAGATCATGCTTCATTTGCATAGCAGAAATCATCTGCAGAGATATAGGCCTTGGTATCCCAACTATCTTCACATCATTCCCTTGGTCATCTTGGCACATTATAATCTTCTTCCTAAAATCTATACTGGCTCTATGAGATCCAAGCCAGTCCATGCCCAAAACCACATCGTAGGAACCAAGGGGTATGACTCAAAGGTCAACTGCAGTATCAAATCCTCCTATGCTAAGCTCACACTTATGAACTACAAAATTTGTGGAGACTTTAATGCCTGAGGCTAGTTCCACTAGGCATCCATAGTGCATGATATTGCATAGCATAGAAGGCACATGCTTTGCAAATAGATTAAGTTTAATTCTATGATTAAGTTTAAGTAAAATTTCCAATTTTGAAAACTAAGTGTTGAAGTATGAAAAACATACAAGTAACAGTTTAGGTTGTGTTTTAGTTCACCTAATTTTCAAGTTGAAGAGATACACTTAATAGTTCAAAGTTCTAGTTGTTCCAAAATACCCAAAGCTCCCAATGTGGAAACTCGAGCTCTGATACCAAATGTAACACCTCGCCAAGGGATCCAAACAATTATCTTATTAGGTTCATTTAGTCAGTATTAGGTGAGAATGCTTTCACTTATTAAAACAACTTACAATGAGTTACCCTAGCAGCCACTTAGGGCCCCGGCCCCCATTGCAAGCCACTTCTCGATACTAAAAGTAGATAACCTACCCTAAGCTCATGGAATCATAAATCTCATAATTACCCCAATCCTATACAAGCGACTGGAAAGAAATACCAAAAGATAATCCAATATAAGAACATCAAATATCCATAATAAAAGCATCAAATCTCCATGAGCAACTAAAAAGCATCCATAGATAATCATGACCACAACAGTTCTCTATTGGCAACTGAAGGTATCACTGATAATCAAAAGTATCCATTGGTTTGCAATAACCAAAATATATCTCAAAATCATACTAATCGAAGACCCCAAAATGATCAAGTCAAAACATGTCACAACATGACATCATAAATCTCATAATTACCCCAATCCTATACAAGCGACTGGAAAGCAATCCAAGGATAATTGATCGATGACTAAAAAATGGTTAAGTCAGGTGTCTCAGATACATATAACTTAGCTTCACTCAAGAAGACTTATGAGCAATAACAATCAGTAAATACAAACATCTCATAGAGCATACGATCACATTACCATGGTTTCTTTTACAAAGATCGAGACCAAATAAAATCAACATGCTATCACAATCATAAACCTCGAGCCTCTGGTAGATATCCTATAACTAGTCAACACTAGTCAACCCAAAACCCAAAACAAGAAGCATAGAGAAAACAAAATGCAAGCACATGTTTGTGTTTGCTAAAATTACATAGTTGAATTAAGTATGGAGGTTTCAGTTTCTATTTGCAAGTATACTTCAAGTATATAAGATTCTACATTTAATTTCCATGTCAACATAGAATTATCCCTCCATTGTTTTAGAACAATCATAAGATAATTATATACTTGTATAAATCCTTGTACTAGCACCCATTGACTTTTAGATAAAATCACTCATGCTATTCAAAACATTAGAATAATACTTATCAACTTTCAAATAATTAGTTTACAATTTCCTTTAAACACATCAAGGACAATCATTTATTTAAAATGATCCTCATTGATTTTAAGTAAAATCAATCTCATTAATAATTCAATTATTTAATTCCACTAAACACTTATTAATATCTCTTTTCTTATAATTCACCCTCATTTAAAAATCCATTTACTTAAATTGACTAATAATTAATTACACTTCTTCTACTATTAACTAATCTTAATTAAATTAAATTAAATTAGATTAGTTAATAAATCATATAAAACTAATGCATAAAGATAAGATTCTATTTTAATTTGAACCCAAATCTGCTACAGCGATAGAAAGTCTAGTGGCAACAGGAAAATAGCATACAGAATTATAAATCTAGATTTGCATTGCGACAAGAAGTCTAGTGGCGCCAGGAAAATAGCATACAGAATTATAAATCCAGATTTGTATTACGACAGGAAGTCTAGTGGCGACAGGAAAATAGCATATAGAATTATAAATTTAGATTTGCATTGTGACAAGAAGTCTAGTGGCGATAGGAAAATCGCATACAAAATTATAAATCTAGATTTGCATTGCCACAGGAAGTCTAGTGGTGACAGGAAAATAGCATACAGAATTATAAATCCAAATTTTCATTGTGAAAGGAAGTCTAGTGACGACAGGAAGATAGCATACAGAATTATAAATCCAGATTTGCATTGCGAGAGGAAGTCTAGTGGCGATAGGAAAATAGCATATAGAATTATAAATCCAGATTTGCATTGCGACAGGAAGTCTAGTGGCGACAAGGAAATAGCATACAGAATTATAAATCCAGATTTGCATTGCGACAGGAAGTCTAGTGGCAACAAGAAAATACCATACAGAATTATAAATCCAGATTTGCATTGCGACAGGTAGTCTAGTGGCGACAGAAAAATAGCTTATAGAATTATAAATCTAGATTTGCATTGCAACAGGAAAATAGAGAGTGCAAATGAAATATTCCAAAATCATGAGTGTACCTAGATACTGATGCTAATTTTCTATGCCTCAAAAATTGCAAAGCAAGCTCCTTCCTTCTCCAACGTTGTCGGGTCCTCCAAACACGCCCTCCAAATGCTCTCCCTAAGCTTCTAGGAGTGCCTAAATATAAAGAATTCTCAGGGAGCACCTAGAATGTCTCTAGAAACAACTAGAAGGTGTTGAAAACTAAGCATGAGCTCTTTCCAACCTTCTAGATGAGTCATAAGGTTGTAGACACCATGTGCTTAATTGGTGCACTAACTCCTGTATTGTTGACATATGTGCAATCAAAAGGTACTTTAACTCCTAGGCAAGCTTATAACTTTTATTTTAATTTTCTTATAACTTTTATTATTATTATTTATTTATTACTTTATTATTATTTTATTATTTTTAATTTTAATTTATTTTATTTAATTCTTTTCTCAATTAATTTCTATTTAATTAATTATAATCAAAATATCAAAGATCATGATATTATATTAATTTTTCCCAAATAATTAAATTATTAATTAAATCTTTTAATTTTAGACTTAATTAATAGAAAATTCACCATAGACCTCCAAGATAAAATATGAAAACGCATCATAGAACAATTCATACAAAATTAGTCTAAAGGGTTAAAAATCACAAATTATGTCATCTGACACATTCGGAAGGTAAAATATCCAAATACTTGTCCTATCTCTCTAGGACAATGGTTTTAAGGGTTTGAGATTTGGACTTGAGAATTTATCTCCCTTCTCTTATCATTGAGATAATGTAATAGGGTATGCTCATCCTGGCAATTCAGGGAAGTCGATACCCGATACTTGTAACCTGCATAAAAACCATGCATGTACATACAATATATATAATGCTAAGCTAAACAAGCAATGGCAGGAAGTGGTGCATCATGTAGATCCCAACTAGCAGGTGACTATGACTCCCTTCCTTAACCACATCAGAAATGCCATACATAAGAACAAACATGCACACCATACTCATGCAAGTATGGGGTAAGTATCCATAATAAAACTCATGATATAATAAACCATCTAACTAATCATCATCAATAACTGAAAGCAATGTAATGATCATCATGCATACATTAAATGTAAAGTCTAAATGATCTCATCATATATCCACTGAATCCATAACATAATTTCTGATAGTCTCAAAACAATACCACTAATCCATCAACATAAAACTAGTCTAACATAGTCTGATAATAATAGCAACAATGTGTCCAGAAAGATGTGAACGAGGGTAGGCACTACAGAGGATGTGATGCATGTTGAGTACTTTACCCCTAACTTGCCATTTACAATTGAAATATGAATTGAAACCATGTAGAAATGCAATCCTAAAATGAAATGCAAGCCTAATATGAATGAAATCCTAGGACTTAGTCACTGAACTTTATGACATATTTTCATTATTAAGCATTTTGGTAAGGCTACACAATGTCATACAACCAATACTAGTAATTCCACCATGTGGTATGAATATGACATCAGTTTGAAATTTTTCAGAAGTAGATGTAAGAATTAAGGTATAACTAGCTAGAATGACCATAACATCCTTTCCTATTGATTTTCCATGAAAATATAAGCATTAGGGCATCAAAACCAAGATGAGAAAAATGTTTCTTGCATATAATCATGCTAGGAACACAAGAGGTCATTCTCATGCTAGGTGATTTTCTTTTTCTTTCCTCAATGACCCTTTATCATTCATATCTTGAGATAGGATTTAGTGTTGTCTACTTATAGTGACCCATACGTTCACCTCCTAGGATAGTTATCATGAATGTTGATGATACTACTTTGGGGGAGTAACTTGAGCATTGGAGAACATTGACATGTTGCATTCATGACTGTGTTTGTCATTGATGATAACATATTATGGTTTCTGTAGAGACTAGAATAATATCAATTAGAGATCTTATGTTGCATTGTAACTGAGTAAGGGTTAAGAGATGTGTAGTTAAGGACATGTTCCTGAGAGTGTCCTGATGATTTGGTTAAGAGGATGAAGTCCAAGTTGAAGATGGATGATAATTAAGTTTGATTTACTGTGAGAAACATAGAAATAGAGCATCAATTTGGTATTTTCTAATGTTTTCATTATATATTTTAGCCAAGATATAATGAGG
This sequence comes from Cupressus sempervirens, assembly GCA_028749045.1. Lineage (NCBI taxonomy): Eukaryota > Viridiplantae > Streptophyta > Pinopsida > Cupressales > Cupressaceae > Cupressus > Cupressus sempervirens. The sequence continues at coordinate 723,658,918 of CM053783.1, forward strand.
TGATGTTTAGTCAACTAGCAATAGAGGAAAGTTAGGTGGTGATGTCAGCAAGTGCACAAGACCTGGAGTCACACATGTGAATTTTTTTAATAGACTATTAGACAAAAATGCTATTGTAATTGTAATTATTTATTTATAATATTTTAATTAATTGGGAAAGCCTTAAGTCTGAATTAAGGAATTATTATGAAGATATGGTATAAAGGAAAGATTTTTTCCTTGATTGTAAATGTGTATCAAGTATCTATTATGTATTGTATTTACAAAGTGCAAAAAGGACCAGTTGATCGAATGTGTAATTGATCCAAGGGATTATTGGATGTGTAGTTTGTGATTTGATTACAAGGTTAGAAGGAGAAAAAGTCTAGTTGATAGGATAGAGATAGAGGAAGAATGTACAATTCAATTCTATTATTCTACAAGGAATAATACAAAGATCATTTGGATAGTGGGTTCATTCGTCTTAACCTTGAAGTTGTTTGGGCAGTGGGTCTAGCAATCTTTGACAACTCCTAATAGGGTTGGAATCTCCTAATAGGGATTCAAAGTCTCTTAACAAGGACTCATATGTACTAAATGTTGTAATAGACTCCTAACAAGGGTCCATCCTCTAATAAGGAATATTTATATTAGTACATCATCTTGTGGGTACCATTCCCACTGAGGCTTTCCCTCTAATCAAGGTTTCCCTAGTTAACATATCTGGTGTTACTGTATATGATTTTATTGCAATGGTTTATGTTTATGTTGATCACATGGTTAAGGATTATTAAGGTTGATAAAAATGATAATAGTTGTATAACTAATTCACCCCCACCCCAGTTATATCTATTGACTATATATTCTAACAATACATGGAGCTTCAGAGGATATCAGCTATAGAATTGCTTGAAGTAAAGAGTATTAATAGACTCCTTGAGTAGTTCTTCTTCAATGGTAGAGAGTTGATATACGTGTGGTCTAAATACTATATTGGCTATATATGGACCAAGCCAATTCATCTCAAATTTACTCTTTTGTACCCTATGTTGCTAATTCTTATAATTTTCACTGAGGATAAGATCACCCACTTAGAATTCCCTTAATTTTACCTTCTTGTTGTAGCTCTTAGACATTCTCTTTTTGTAAGCTCTCAGCTAATATAATGCCACTTGACAATGGTCATCCTATAATTCTAGCTCTTATTGCTATGACATGCAATAATAATCATTAGTAATGAGGCTTCTCAAAGAAACCCATAGAGTGGAAAGCTCTGCCTCAATAGGAAGCGCAACATATGTTCCATACATAGTAGGCATTCTAATACTAGTGTGATAAGAACACATAACTAGATTTATTTAAAAGTGTCAGTCAAATTTCTTCATTGTGTGATGTAGGATTTTTCTGTATAGCATTGTTGGATGTCTATGCTTGTCCATTACCCTCAAGGTAGTAGATGGAAGGCTAATGAAGTGTGATTTTGAATTTAGTGCAGAGTTATTTCTTATCCTTATTTTTCAGCTACCCTATGTTATACATGACGATGGAGGAGGGTACACCATACCTACAAATGATGTAGTTTAGAATGAACATACCTACCATTTTCCCAGTGGCTTCAATTAGAGGTATTGCTTCTACCCACTTTGTAAAGTAGTCTATAGCTATTATGATAAACTTTTATGCATTTGAGGAAGATGGGTGAACCTTATTTAGCTAGATCAAAGGCCCATAGTTGAAATAGATAAAAGCTGATGAATAAAATGAGCTATGTGGCTAGAGCATGGATAATATTACTATGAAGCTAGCACTATTTTTAGGATTTAGCAAATTAAATAGCATCTTTTTCCATATATAGCCAATAGTAACCATAACTAATTATTTTTTGAGCCAATGTTAGGTCATTTGAGTGTCATCTTAAAATGTTGTATACACTCAAATAACACATGCTTGGAATCATCATGCTCTAGACACTTAAGGAGGGTACCATATAGACCCCATCTATATAATTTATTTGCTATGATAACATACCATGAAGAATTTTGGATATGGTGACACTTCTCATTTTGAGTTACAATTTCTAGAATGGTTTGGTCATGTAGGTAAGAGTAAATGTGGTGGTAGCAGGATGAATCTTGTCCTATGACAAAATATATTGTTTAGGATTCAGGAGATTCATGGGAGAGAATCATCAAATAAATTAATATTCATAGGTTGATGATCATGCAATAGTGCTTCTACTAGTTTAGAAATGATCACTTGCCCTTTGATATCCTTTCTATCCATATAATCAATGTTGAACTCGCTTAGAATCATAACTCATTTTTCAGTCTCCTTGTCAAAGTTGCTTTCCTCAACAAGTACTTTAATGGATCTATGTTTGCAACAAGTTTTACAAAATGAGCCAACATCAAGTGCCTAAGCTTCTAGGTAGGCCTTCTTAATGACATTATACTTCATTTCATACGATACTAGTATTCAACTTATGTAGTATGTAATTATTTCTTTCTTGTTTTCATCTTCTTGATCCAATAATACACCCAGAGATGTGTCTATTTCTGAAATGTACAAGATTAGAGGCTTCCTTTGAATAGGAGGCATCAATATTAGGTGATTGATAAGGTACTATTTTAGCTAGATCAATCTTTTGTCACATTATTCATTCCATGTGTATGTCATGCCTTTGTGTAGAAACTTAGTAAATGGTTGTGACTTTTCTACTAGATGTGATAACTTGGAAAAGGATTGTAGTCTTGCTTGTATCCCTCGCATCTAAATAATGTTCTAAGGTGGTTCCATTTCCATGATAGCCTTAACCTTCTTAGGATCCACCTCAATGCCCTTGGTTGACACAATGTATCAGATTAGTTTACCAAATGTGACATTGAATCCACACTTCTTTGGATTTAGTCTGAGACTAAAATGCTCCATTTAGTCCAAGATTGGGCCCAAGTCCTCAAGGTGTTTTTTCCTCTACATTTTCTTCACCAATGTGTCATCAACATGGTCTTTTATAGTTTTTCACATAATATTTTGGAAGATGGTTGTCACTACATGTTGATATGTGCCCCCCACATTTTTAAGATCAAATGACATAACATTCCAATAGAATGTACCCCAATCACATGTAAAAGTTATTTTCTCCTGACCTTGTGGTGCAATCTTGATCTAGTTGTATCCATTGAAATTATGGACATTAATGAATAGATCTCATATCTACTATTCATATCCACTATCATGTCTATTTTGATTAGTTGAATATCATCCTTAGGACATGCTTTATTTAAGTCCCATAAATTGGTGCATAGTCGGATTATTGATTTATCATGCTTAGATATTGGTACTATGTTGGAGATCTATTCAACATAGTAAATGTCTCTAGTAAATGCATCCTTCATTATTTTCTCTAATTCAAATTTGACTACTAATAACACATGAGGGTGCATTTTTCATAGCTTCTATTTCACAAGCTTTACTCCAAGTGCAATGGACAAGTGTTGCATTATGAGATCAAGATGAAGACTTGACATGTTAGAATATGTCCATGTTAATTTTATCTTCTTTTCCCTAAAGAAATATATGAATTGATATTTCTCTTCTATTGACAAGGATTATGCAAGGTGTATAATTTGTGGATTTTTTTTAGTTCCCAAGTTTACTAGTTGCATTGGTTCTATCAGAACAAATGATTTTTCTTGAAAGTGACTTGGAAGTGCATAGAGTATCTCATCTTTAGGTGCCTCAAGGAGGTTTTCACCATTAGAAACATCTTTTATTTTTACTATTTTTGGCTCTAATACTACCAAAATATGGTTTTCACCATCATAGACCCTGTTCTTTTTCTTCTCTATTGTATGACTGATATATTTGATGTCAAGCTCCATCATGTTCACACTTTGTTCATTGTTGGAGGTTGTTATAGGTTCGATAACATTTAGGGAGAAAGAAAGAGCATAGTTATTTTGTAACATTGGCACTTGACTAGATGTAGAGTTAGAGTTCCAATCGATGATCTTTGGATAGATGAGTAAGAGAGAATTGATAGGTTCTATTCATGGCATAGTCATCAAAACTGTGGACTAATAAATCAAGCCCTAAGGTGATCTCATGCAAAGGTATCTTTAAATCAATATGATCATAAACATCATTCAAAGAGGACATGTTAACATAAGTAGAATTGGACTCTTCAAACCTGACCCTGGACTCTTCTCCTACTTCCAGCCAATTTTCAGGTCTATCTCCTTGTCTATAGTTGTATCAGATAGACAGTCAAATTCATACTCTTAAGAATCAATACTTTGATCATTTTCCTAATTTTGTTCAACTCTCTTGGTTGATTGAGCCTAGCTAGAATCACCTTGTTCAAAGTGAGTTTGAAGTTGTGAAGGGATATATAGTTCACCATGATAGTTAGGGTTTTCATTTTGAATCTATATTAGCTACTCATAGATCATGGGGGTGATTAAAGTAATCTCATCTGAATCACTATTATTCTTAGTTATATTGACCCATGGGAGAAATTCATCAAGTTCTTTAAATAGTGTGGAGAGTTCTACAAGAATGGGATAAGGAAAAGTGTCCTCTTCATCTAAGCTCTCCTTTTGGTTTTTAGATTCTGATTAATTCTCAAGTTTTTTGTACCTTCTAAAAAATAAGGCTTGTTTTATCATGTGACCTCCTAAACTATGCTTCAATAGGCTCTAGTAGACCTTTGTAATTCCTTCTTAGAGGACTGACTCCACTATAACCTAGTTTCTTCATTAACATAAGGCCTCACCCATATTTTTCAAAGGATATTTCATGAGTTTTGACTTTAGTGTCATTTGTGTTTTCTCCCCTATATAGCCAAGCTAAAATAACTTTGTTTTCATCTTCATCCTACAAGGGTATTGTTGACTATACAAAAGTGTCATTATGAATTATTATTTATGTATAGTAGAGGGTTTATTGTCTTCAAAATTTTTGTGGTTTCACAATGTATGCCCCATTTCTTCTAGAAATGGGGAACCCCTAGTAAATTTTGTGCTTTCCCAAACCCTAGTTTAGGGTTTGAGTCATTTTTGAGACTCTACTTGGAGTCTAGGTCAAGTCTTAACCCTTTAGTTGAAAAGTTGTCAGAATGAAGAAATTTTGAGATAAAGTGTGATTTTGAGGTTAAGGTGCATACTAGTGCACATGTACACCTATCATAGGTATGCAATTGTGCTAGATGAACTAGTATGCATGCGCACCCTTTTGAGGTGCACACCTCACACATGTGCAGGTGCCCAAATCCCAAAGGTGTTCATGGTCTTGGATCTATAAATAACTCAGACTACCTTCCCCTATGTTCATTGTTCTTCCTACACCCTTCGCAAGCACACCTCCAAACCCTTAGAGGTGTGTAATATCTCTGCCAACCTACACACAAAGAAAAAGTTAGTTACATAAAGGTGTGCACCTATCCAAGGTGCACACGTGTGCACCATTATTCACAAAAACACTTAAAAACTAACCTTAAAAACTCACCTAAGGGAAAGGTGTGCAATTGTGCACCTATCCAAGGTGCGCATGTGTGCACCTTTCAAGAAAAGCACATAAGAACATATAAAGACAATGGTGTGTAGATGCACACCTTGCCAAGGTGTGCATAAGCACACCCTTACCCATACAAAACTACTAAGCCCTCTTTAGCACATGTAAGTAACATGTGCACAGTAGCGCACATGATCATGTGAGCACTCCACAAGGGTGCACACCTATGCAAGTGCACCACTACGCACTAAATAACTTTCTAAGGGTTATTTAGCACACCTATCGCACCTATTGAGGTGGACAAGGTACACAAAATTTCTTTATAGAGCCTAAAAGGGGGGATTTCAATTGTTTTTGCTAGGTTTTGATGTTCTGGGTCTAATTTTTTGGCAATTAGGGTTTGTTTAGGGTTTGAATTTTAACTTTCTAGACTAATATGTTTTATGTTTTGTGTAGATAAAATGGCTTCCTCATCATCCTCATTTATAGAAAAGATGGCTCCAAAGCCTATAGTATTCAAATTCCAAGGAACACCAAAGAAATCATGATTTCAAGATGAACATTCTAAGATCAGAGATATTGAGTGGGGACACATAGATTGGAATGTGTTCCTAGTACTCTATAATAAACCTAAAGAGATGTCTGCAATGGTGTTAGCACATATCAGATTAGGGTTGGTGTATGCCACATCACATCCCACATCAGTATAGTCTTATGAGCTTATTAGAGTCTGGCAAAGAATTATGTGTTAGAAGAAAGAGTTATTGAAAATGTCACAGGTGAGATAGTCCTAGACCTAAGAACGAGGAATATTGAGAAAAATTTTCATCTTCCTAGAGCAGATCAATATGTGAAGATAACTTATCATCAAGCAAAAAGACAATATAGGGAGAATGAAAAGAAGGATACAAAGATTATACAATCATGATTTTTGATTTAGAGGATACCCTTAGTATGAAGAGAGAGAAAGGTAGATATGACTAGAAGTTATATGAAGGATGACATAAGATACTCCATTGTACTTTTGAGCAGAGTCATGCATCTACTGGTGGTTGGGCATCTTAACATTTGGATGGTACATTTCATAGAGACCATTAGAACAGCCAAACCATCAATTTATTGGGCCATAATATTAAGTGAAAACTTAGATGAGTAGCTAATAGGATTCAAAGCCAACCCTAAGTTTTACATGGCATCATACTTGGTGTATTTAGTGGCAGCAAGGACAACTGACTATCCAGGACTATTCAAGAGGGGAAGCATATAGGATGCTAATTCATGGCCTTATGTGGTATACCCCCAACTAGTAAAGAAGAAGCTCTCAGATCAAAGCAAGGAATATCAGATGGTGAATGATGCCTTTAGTTTTTCAATCATCTAATTCATAGAGGCTGATTATTCCAAAAGGTTGTCAGTAGAGGCTAGAGAAAGGATTGCAAAAATCGGTGCCTACTACATCTAGTTCAAGACATTCACTTACCTAAGGTTAGATGGTACAACTATCAATCTAAAGAAATTCCCAAGGCATCCATCAAATAGGCTCATCTTGTTGGAGATTGCAAGACAGCTCACATCTACATACAACCCAATGAGGAAACATCATAAGAAGACATGGGTATGGCCATTACCATAGGTCCTTTTTAACTAAAACAAAACTAGGATATCATGACATGGGATTAATATCCTTTTGAGGATTCCAATTCCCCTTGCCCTTATTTTGATAATATCGACAGAGTACAACATCTAGTAGGAAATAAATTTGTTCATGAAGATGTAATAGAAGATCACTGGATGAATGCAAAAGATGACTATGATATCCAAATAAGGGATTATTGTAGGATGACTCTATATCTGGCAGGAAGCACCTTGAAGATAAACATCCCACTAAAAATTTTCCAACATCACACCCAAGATGTCTTAGATCCCTTGTACAATTGTGACAAGATATTTGATAGGCCAATCACGAATGTAGAGATTGACAGGGAAGAGAATGTAGATATCAATCAAAGGGAAAGACATATAATCCAATTGAAACAAGACTGGATCAAGAAGACCTTTAAGTTGGACCCAATTCCTTAAATAGTCACCTTCCAAGCCACAACATACCCAATAAAGGGTAAAGGTGCAAAAGTTACAGTGCCAACATTCCTTATCCAATCTCCAATCAGGCCAAAAATGGTATATAAACATGATAGGGAAGTTGGATACTTTAGAGAAGACAAAGGAAAGAATAAGAGGAAAAGATATTCTCCTAAGAAAGTTGAGCCCAAAGTGTATGAGCCTCAACCCTAAGAGGAAGCTTAAGCACTTAAGAATCAAGAGCCTCAAAATGAAGAAGCATCTCAAGCTCAAGATACTGCACAAGTGCCCTTGCTTGATCAGGAATAGGAATAGGAGAATAAACTAGAGCAAGAAGTGCAAGAGGTGACACCACCAGTTCAAGAGGAAGAAGCCTCTCCTTTATCTCCTAAGAAAGCTAGGGTTGAACCTATTATGAGAAGGACTAGAAGGAAAAATATGCAAAGGAAGGTTATCCCCATCCCTCAAGTGCCTGAAACTATCCCTAAGGTAGATGAAGAAGAAGAGGAAGATAAATTCCCTTTGAGTCAGAGGACTCATTTAGCCATGGCTACTCAAGAAGAGAGATCAAGAAGCTCCATTGTGATGCCACCATCCATTCCTAAAGAACCTACTCAAGTTACCATTTCTAAAGATGAGCAATAGTAGTGATTGATAAATAGGAGGGGCAAGAAATAGACATTTTCAACATATATAATTTTTATTTTATGCCAACAGAAACTAAAATGGTGGGTGAAAAGATATGAGATACACCAATGAACCAACATTTGGGAGAGGATTGGAACCAAATGTCACCTCATCCACAAGGGTCTCTAGGTACATCACCCCCACCATTTTAGGACTTGTCTTTCTTAGAAAAACATGTAGCCACTCCTCTTTCTCCTATCACTGAAGAACAATGACAAGAAATACATGGAGAAGAGCCAGAACAAAGGCAATCTAATGAAGTATCAAAGGAGGGGTAGATCCATGAAGAATCTCAAAGAAATTCCCATGATACATAGTTGAGAACTTTGGCTACAATAAATATAGAAAATCCAAATGTAGATCTCTCTCAAAAGGAGGAGACTCTGAAAAGGAGTGATAAGGGAAAACGGTTGGCAAGCCAAACTCCCTCTTCATCCAAATACATGTCTCCTATGGGAACTATACCATCCTAGTTTAAAAGGGAGGTTATGGTTAGGGAAAAGAGGTAGCTAAATTTTAATGAAGAGGAGAGTATGGATGAGCTACTAGAAGCCATCAAGAAGCCTGAGCTACCTATGGTGATGCAGGAACATTGGCCTTCGTAATGAAGAACCAAGATCAAGACTTGTTTGCACATGTTTCCATCCCTCCTCCACATGCTGACATCGAGGATTTGACTCCTAATGACTACTAGATTGAGGAGGTCATCTTAGGAAAGCCCACAGTAGACACTACTAAGGTTTTGATCACTACTAGCATGAAGGAGGTCTTTAAGAGGGTAGATAGATATGAGTCAAAATTGGTGACATTGAGGAAGCAAAATGAGCTCTTAAGAGGTTATTTTCATGAATTTTTGGGCCTGGTTGACTTGGATAATCTAAGGGAAACTCTTCCTATGGAATTGGAGAGAAGAGATAAGCAAAGTGTACAATTGGACTCATTTTTGGGTGCATGTCAGAAATGGCATGACAATTTTGAGGATAAAGGTGTAAAAATTATATAGGTTAATTTGAATTTGTTACATCATGTTCAAGCTAATGCGAATAAACTAGTATCCATATTGGACCAGGATTTTGGGCTGATGGATGAGGTACATACCTAGGAAAAAGACCTTCAAGTGCTTCAAACAATAAAGGGTCAAAGGTATCATACACTCACAGAGGTGTATACAATAGATGAGATTTATAATTTAGAAGATTGGATCGAAAAGATAGCTGCTAGAAATAAGGTAATGGAAGGATTTCACAAAGATATTCAGAAGTTGAAAGACCAAACACAAGGGTAGATTTTGGAAGCTAAGAAGTATTACAGTGATGCTTGCCTTGATATTTTTGAAGATGCGTCAAGAACTAAATTCATTCTAGTAAAATCAATGGTTCAACAATTTTGACAAACCATTGAAGATGCTTCATCAGAAAAAGATATCAGACAAGGATTCAAGACTGAAGAGGTAATGTTGGAGTTCGACACTAAACTAGATGACTTTGTGGATATTTGTATGGAGATTAGTAACTACCAGCAAATAGTTAAAGACAAGTACAAAGCATTGGATTTACCAGAAGTTTCCCAAGCAAACATCCAAGCATAGCTCTGGTATAAAGGGGAAGAAAACCCATAAGCTAGAAATTCAGTTTTGACACTTGGAAAAATTTGTGATTTTTTGATCCTCAAGGTGCACAACATGTGCTACTCCAAAGGTGCATCAATTTTTTCAAAGAAGTCAAACGTGCATCGGCAATTAACTACAGTTCCAAATTTAGAGCTTTCCATGCACTGAAAATGCATTTTGATGACATTTTAACACCTAAAAACATTTAAAGAAGGCCAAGCTTCCATTTTTAGAGCTTCTAGTGACTCCTAGATCCTCTTACAACTTCCTTCTTCTTATCTACTACTTCCTTCTTTGTTTTAAGACATGTAAAAGCTCATGCACCCATTAATTGATATAAACAAGGGTAAAGTTCTACTTAGCACCATTTAGAGAGTCAGTTTATACATAATTAGACTTTTTTTATTAATTTTTAAGCATATATTTGCATGAAGAGATCTCTCACTCTCAACACAAATTGAGGAGATGATTTATTAAAAATTTGATAATGTAACATGTATTCCAAGCCATTATGTTGATGCAATAATATATGTTTTTGGTGGTCTCATTCTAAGTGTAGTTATTCTTATCAAAGTGTGTTGTTTTTGTGGATTCTTGTTCATGATAATAATAGAGCCAATGGTTTTCTTATGTTGATTTGATTATGCAATATTTTAGTTCTAGTGTTTGTTGTTTGTTGAAAAATTTCATTGATGTATCGATTTGGAGAGGAGATTACCTTATTGTTCCTACATAGCTTCTTGTCTCACATCAGTGCACTTTTTGTAGCATTGCAATTTAATGAGAAGTGAAACATCTTTCAATTTTTACTAAATTCTCATCAACAATTGCATCAGTGGATTTGAGGAAGCATTGCTCCTATTTTCATTGGTTTCCTACCCAATCTTTTCAACAATTTAACTTGTAGATGTGTTGTTATCGTATTTTATGTCCATTAGGAATTTCTCTTTCATGCTATTTGTGGCATGATTGATGACAGTTGGTTCCTCAAAAGGGGTGAAGAAGATATATATCCGAGGGCTGATTCTATGCTGAAGGAGGTGTCATTATGGCTATAAACTGATCATGACCACACACAAGAATTGAGTCTGCATGAATATATCCTTAAGGATTACACATCATCTTTTGGCAAGGCCTCTTTATTCCATGTTTTTCAGTTCCAAGAAGAATCAGATCCTGTTGATGTAAGGGATCAATTCTTCAATGGAAATGAATACTATGATGAGTCTTGGCTGTTCAAAAAAGAGTGTTTAAATCAGCATGTGCATGTATGCTGTCAGTCTGAAGTTTGGTATTGAAAGAGTCGTCATCAAGAAATGGTTTGGAGCTGTTCCATTGAGGTACGTTGTGTTGATTCAAAAAGGCTCCTATTTCTCTCAACTGGTAAATGAGTTCACTTAACTTCTTCTTTCTTCCAATCTTTCTGGTAGGTTTTCTTCCTACATATGTAAATTTTGTAAATATCTTTTTGGTGTGCATAGTGTAGTTTGAATAATGTGCAAGCTTCATGCTTGCCAGTAGTGTAGGTGTTTATTTTGTTCGTTGGTTTTTCCCTACTCCCCTCCACCCTCTCTGCAAGCAGCTCCCGATCTTCTCTTGCTGACTCTATTTTTCCAATGGATAAGGCACTATTCTTTCCCAAAGATTGCTGGAGTTCTCTGATTTTGCATCAAAATTAGTCCCACGGTTAGAGCCCCTGTTAGTACCCGATATGGTCACAATTTTAAAACTTCAAGTTTAGAGTTGTTGAACCACTTTGAACTAAAGTTCAAAGTAGTTCAAAATAGTTCGATGGTTCAGATGTCCAACTTGATTTGTTTGTTCAACATGCAAACTCAGATCAGGCTTAAGATTGTCAAGTTCAATGATTTAGAGCAAAGGTATAAGGATCATTTAATCCAAGTTCAGAGGACTTCACAAGAAGCTTCACAGTTTTAGAATTCAATTTTAGATGTTGAACCTCTTCGAACCACTTCGAACTGAAGTTCAAAGTAGTTCAAAGTAGTTCATAATGGTTTACTGGTTCAAATAACCCATCCTACAGGTTCGATATAAATGAAGTTCAGACTCATTGGTTCGAGGTGGCATAGCAAGGAAGTTTAGATCATAATTATGAGAGCTTAGCAACTTCAGCATTGCCACACTTCATCGTTTGGGTTCAAAAGGAAACTTGATGGATGGAAGCTCAGCTTTTGTATTCAATAACGATATTTTAGATGAATCTGCTAAAGATGACACAGTCGAGCCTTAATCTGGGAATGATGTGACCAGAAGGATATCACCAGTGATGTCATTATATGTATAATAGCATTGAAGAGAAGTTTGAGTTGTTGGAAAAGAGAATCACAATGTTTGCCACTGCATTAACCCGAAATCAAATATTGGTTGGGTGGATACATAAGATAGCACCCAAAGAAATATTAATAATGTGCACCATTGGGACTATTATATAAAAGAATATCTACCATTTTCCTTCCCCATCACAAGAATGATAAAACTCATAAATGATTATGAGTAATCAGCATACAAGGGATAAGGAAGGTAGAACGTATGTGCATTGAATGGTCAACCTTTATTAAGAAACATAGAGGAACTAAGACCCCCATATTGGTGCACACTACATAATTGATGTAGGATCTGGTCAAGTTTATCTTTCTCAAGTTCTATCATTTGAATATCAATTTTGTGTAATGGCTTTGGATGCTTCTCTTCACCATGCAACTGTTACAAATGAATGGGCAGAATGAATTAGAAAACACCACCAAAACATTTGTGTCATTGTTGTGAAGAAAGAGAGAGGACCTCCTTGTGTTTCTGAATGATTGGGGAAGTGTTCTTGGTAAACATATTATCTTTGTGTTGAGGAAGAAATTTCATCATGCTGCATTCATATCCAATAACAGATCCACGAATTTGAAGTTATAACATTCTAACGTTCATGTTTTACCGTGCTTGCTTTAAAACTGAGCTTCTTGGTTTTATACGAACCCAAGGAATATGTGCAAATAGGGAGACATTTTCAAGATGGTGGATCAATGATCAGTAGCTGGGAAGTGTAATTCAGCAAGTCGGATTTTCTGACAGTCATATAGACCCTCAAACAGTGACCTGTAACTTTTGACTAAGACATTATTTTCAAAATCTCCTTGGTGAGAATGTGGAGAACTAGGATTCTAATAACATATCCGAAATTCAGCAAGATCTAACGGTGTGATGATTATTTATGCCCCCCGAAATCAGGCCTATTTTTACTGCCAGAATTACATCAAATCCGTCCAGCATGCTTTAAATGGTCGTGAGATTAAAAGAAGAAGAAGATCCGTTATGTTACTTGTGGAAGAGTATATGGGTGCATATTTTAATATGAAATATGATTATTAATCTATTCATATTCCTAATGTTTGTAAAAGATTAAAGCTGATAAGAGGATAGTTCCAAGAGTCAGTTATGAAACTAAAAAGTCACGGGAAGGAAAAAGTTTAAATAAGCTAGTGGCAGAGAGAACAAGGGGGCCATTTTTTTCAGAGTTTTGGCTAAGAGACTTTGGGCTACAGCAAAATAGAGGCTGTGGATATAGAGGGTTCCACTTCTTTTGGGGCTAGAGACTTTGATGATGCAGAACAGAGGAGTTGAGCCGGGGGTTTTATAATTCTTTCCTTAAGGGAGATTTTATGCTGCCACAAGGGGAGGGTAGAAGGTTAGAGTTTTAGATAGGTAGATATTGTAAAGGCAGTAATTGATAGATATTGTATGGATGTTTTAGTTTTTGAATGACTTTGTGCATGCAAAAATTCAATATCTGTATATGTATCATCTTGAATTTAGCTTAGAGAATTTGTGTTCGGGCTTGTTGAATCGGCATTACTTTGTGAATTATGATTTATTAGTTCAAGGTATTTCGTTACTATCTTTACTGCAAATAGGTGTTATTATTCATTTCTGTAGATCAATTAAAATATTTCTTTGTTGTTAGAAATAATCTATACCTCACGATCCAAGAATCTGTGAGAGATCCTTTCGTACTTTTGAGTAAAAGTGTAGGATATTTAAATTCATTGAGTATTTCATACGGGGAGCTGTACCTAGTAAAATTTAGAGGAAGGTTATCAACCCCGTGATAACCTATCCAACTATTAATGCTGATGTGTCTTCTCATTTGGGCATTCAGGGTTATATTTGTATGTATTTTCTTGGAGGACAATTTGTTCACTAACAGATTTTTGGCGAATCTGCTGGGGAAAAGAGATGAAGATCATTGCCTAACCTTTATTTCCTTAGTTTTGTGATTATCTCCGTGTGCAGGAGTTTGGCGACTCTACATTTTGAACCTGTTGAATATTTGGTTGTGGGGTTTTAGCATGTGTTATGGCAGCAGTTGTAATGCAGCCATGGAGTGCTCAGATAGGACCCTTTGCCCTGGCCCGTTATTCAGCCTTACCTAAAAGGTCATGGGAATTCCTTCCCAAGTTTCATGGAGATAGAACACAAGATCCGGTTGATCACATCAAGATGGATGTATTACAACTTGGGATGATCTTAAGCAGAGATTTCTAGAAAGATTTCAGCCCATAGTCAATTCCCATCAATTATTGGTAAACCTTTTGCAAATTTAGATGAAAGAAGATGAGTCTGTAAGAGAGTTCATTGATAGATTTAATCGAACCGTTGCTAAAATTCCTCTAGCTCTTCAACCAAATGAAATAAACCAGGTATGCTTCTTTATTGATGCTATGGATGTTGAAGTCAAGTTTTGGTTACAACGCTTTGGAATGCAAAATTTGTTAAATGTGTAGAAAGAAGCAACCAGATTAGATGATGCTTTAATTCTTAGTGGTATGAAATCTATAAGGACTCCCCCAACGAAAGAATACCATTGTGGACAACAACAGTACATTGATGAGAAAGTTACAAAAAAGAAGTGTGTTCTAGAAGGACCCATACCTACTTCAACTCTTTCCCATTTTCAGAATCTAACAGTTTTTAATGATGGAGACTTTAAAAAACCTTTGTTGGCTGAAGATGGTTCTTTAAAGATGTCAAGATTCTACTGCACCTATTTTGAAAATGATGAGGAGGAACAAAGCAATGCTAAAGAGCTCGTAAATTCAGGTAGCAAAGTCTTACTACATTCTTTCTTCAACCCAGAGACTAGATCTCCCAAATCCATAGGTACAGAATGTTATCTAGTTTCAAATGGTCCAGATGATAAAGATTTTCATAATGGTATTCAGAAGTTTAGTATCACTGAGAGAATGAATATTGATGATTCTTTGCATTCTGAAAATTGTAATCAGCAAGTTAAAGAATCTGTCATATGTGATAATGAAGCCATATTATATTCTCCTTTTGGAACTTGTGCTGATAGTAAGGTGACATATGCTGATGAGGATTTATCTTACACTGAAATTTCTTTTTATCATGTGAATATTGAGATGAAATAGAAAAATAACCATTCATATGCAATGCCACAGCAACAAGAAATATTAGTTTTCAAAGAAGACAATCTCGTTGTGAGAAATTCAGAATGTGTAAATGAGGTCGAGTACCATGATGAAGTAAGATGGGAAAACAAGAATACTAGGGTTAAAAATGAGAATCCCAGCACTAATGATCGAAAAGAAGAGGAAAAGTGTCATCATAAAAAGAATCCCTATGTGCATGTTTCAGCTATTGTTCCACATCTGGCTGAAAGTAAAGAGTTGGAATCTTTTCCGTCATGCATAGAAGATGATAAAGGAGAAAATCTTCCTACTTTTCTTGAGGAGACAAATTCACCAACTGAATTTAGAAATTATATGTTTCAGCATGAGACCTTTGTTCATAATGGTAAGAATGCTAAAACAAAGATAGATTTGCAGTCCTTTGAGTTGAGAAGTTTTCAAGGAGATGATCATGTTTTACCCCAGATGGAAGCAACTTGGCATCAACCAAATTCAGTAGCAATAAAGAAGGGTGGAGAAAAATCTGAAAATTAGGAGGATAAAATTTTCTGGAGTAACCTTAATCCACTTTTCATACCGATGGGGTTTTGTGAGAATGCTGCTATCAAAGAAAATTCCCTTTTCCAGTCTCAAGGTTCACAATTAAATAGTGAAAATCTGTTCAATTCTTCCATATTAACAAATTCTGAAATTCTAATGGAAGAAGGAAAAGTTGGGATCAATCCCCAATCAGTTGAAAACTCTGTCAAAACACCATGTGAAATTCTCATCTATGAAGAAAAAGAAATCATAGGTACATTTTCGCCACCACTCAAGCTGGATCATTTCTTTAAGGATGCCTTAGGTACCTATTCAAATCAGTTTCAAAATGAAGCATTTATTGAAAAAATTTCTTTCCATCCATCTATGCATGATGTTTTTGATTTGGAGTGTAAAGGAAATGCTGGGATATATGATGACATTCTGAAAAGAGAAAGGGATGGGATTTGTCGCATGATTGATGACAGTTGGTTCCTCAAAAGGGGTGAAGAAGATATATATCCGAGGGCTGATTCTATGCTGAAGGAGGCGTCATGATGGCTACAAACTGATCATGACCACACACAAGAATTGAGTCTACATGACAATATCCTTAAGGATTACACATCATCTTTTGGCAAGGCCTCTTTATTCCATGTTTTTCAGTTCCAGGAAGAATCAGATCTTGCTGATGTAAGGGATCAATTCTTCAATGGAAATGAATACTATGATGAGTCTTGGTTGTTCAGAAAAGAGTGTTGGCTCAGCATGTGCATGCACGCTGTCAGTCTAAAGTTTGGTATTGAAAGAGTCGTCATCAAGCAATGGTTTGGAGCCGTTCCATTGAGGTACATTGTGCTGATTCGAAAAGGCTCCTATTTCTCTCAACCGGTAAATGGGTTCACTTAACTTCTTTTTTCTTCCGATCTTTCTGGTAGATTTTCTTCCTACCTATGTAAATTTTGTAAATATCTTTTTGGTGTGCGTAGTGTAGTTTGAATAATGTGCAAACTTCATGCTTGCCAGTAGTGTAGGTGTTTGTTTTGTTGGTTGGTTTTGCCCTACTCCCCTCCACCCTCTCTGCAAGCAGCTCCCGGTCTTCTCTTGTTGACTCTATCTGCCCAATGGATAAGGCACTATTCTTTCCCAGAGATTGCTGGAGTTCTCTGATTTTGCATCAAAATCAGTCCCAGAGATAGAGCCCCTGTTAGTACCCGATATGGTCACAATTTTAAAACTTCAAGTTTAGAGTTGTTGAACCACTTCGAACTGAAGTTCAAAGTAGTTCGATGGTTTAGAGGTCCAAGTTGGTTTGTTGGTTTAACATGCAGACTCAGATCAGGCTTAAGATTGTCAAGTTCAATGATTCAGAGCAAAGGTATAAGGATCATTTAATCCAAGTTCAGAGGGCTTCACAAGAAGCTTCATACTTTTAGAATTCAGTTTCAGATGTTGAACCTCTTCGAACCACTTTGAACTGAAGTTCAAAGTAGTTCAAAGTAGTTCAGAATGGTTTAATGGTTCAAATAACCCATCCTGCAGGTTCGATATAAATGAAGTTCAGACTCATTGGTTTGAGGTGGCATAGCAAGGAAGTTTAGTTCATAATTATCAGAGCTTAGCAACTTCAACATTGCCACACTTCATTGTTTGGGTTCAGAAGGAAACTTGATGGATGGAAGCTCAACTTTTGTATTCAATAAGGATATTTTAGATGAATCTGCTAAAGATGACACAGCCGAGCCTTAATCTGGGAATGATGTGACCAGAAGGATATCACCAGTGATGTCATTATATGTATAACAGCATTGAAGAGAAGTTTGAGTTGTTGGAAAAGAGAATCACAATGTTTGCCATTGCATTAACCCAAAATCAAATATTGGTTGGGTGGATACATAAGATAGCACCCAGAGAAATATTAATAATGTGCACCATTGGGACTATTATATAAAAGAATATCTACCATTTTCCTTCCCCATCACAAGAATGATAAAACTCATAAATGATTATGAGTAATCAGCATACAAGGGATAAGGAAGGCAGAACGTATGTGCATTGAATGGTCAACCTTTATTAAGAAACATAGAGGAACTAAGACCCCCAATATTGGTGTGCCCTGCATAATTGATGTAGGATCTGGTCAAGTTTATCTTTCTCAAGTTCTATCATTTGAATATCAATTCTGTGCAATGGCTTTGGATGCTTCTCTTCACCATGCAACTGTTACAAATGAATGGGCAGAATGAATTAGAAAACACCACCAAAGAATTTGTGTCATTGTTGTGAAGAAAGAGAGAGGACCTCCTTGTGTTTCTGAATGATTGGGGCAGTGTTCTTGGTAAACATATTATCTTTGTGTTGAGGAAGAAATTTCATCACGTTGCATTCATATCCGATAACAGATCCATGAATTTGAAGTTATAACATTCTAACATTCATGTTTTACTGTGCTTGCTTTAAAATTGAGCTTTTGGTTTTATACGAACCCAGGGAATATGTGCAGATAGGGAGACATTTTCAAGATGGTGGATCAATGATCAGTAGCTGGGAAGTGTAATTCAGCAAGTCAGATTTTCTGACAGTCATATAGACCCTCAAACAGTGACCTGTAACTTTTGACTGAGAGATTATTTTCAAAATCTCCTTGGTGAGAATGTGGAGAACAAGGATTCTAATAACATATCCGAAATTCAGCAAGATCTAACGGTGTGATGATTAGTTATGCCCCCCAAAATCAGGCCTATTTTTACTGCCAGAATTACATCAAATCCGCCCAGCATGCTTTAAATGGTCGTGAGATTAAAAGAAGAAGAAGATCCGTTATGTTACTTGTGGAAGAGTATATGGGTGCATATTTTAATATGAAATATGATTATTAATCTATTCATATTCCTAATTTTTGTAAAAGATTAAAGTTGATAAGAGGATAGTTCCAAGAGTCAGTTATGAAACTGAAAAGTCACGGGAAGGAAAAAGTTTAAATAAGCCAGTGGCAGAGAGAATAAGGGGGCCATTTTTTTCAGAGTTTTGGCTAGGAGACTTTGGACTATAGCAAAATAGAGGTTGTGGATACAGAGGGTTCCACTTCTTTTGGGGCTGGAGACTTTGATGTTGCAGAATAGAGGAGTTGAGCCGGGGGTTTTATAATTCTTTCCTTAAGGGAGATTTTATGCTGCCACAAGGGGAGGGTAGAAGGTTAGAGTTTTAGATAGGTAGATATTGTAAAGGCAGTAATTGATAGATATTGTATGGATGTTTTAGTTTTTGAATGACTTTGTGCATGCAGAAATTCAATATCTATATATGTATCATCTTGAATTCAGCTTAGAGACTTTGTGTTCGGGCTTGTTGAATCGGCATTACTTTGTGAATTAGGATTTATTAGTTCAGGGTATTTCGTTACTGTCCTTACTGCAAATAGGTGTTATTATTCATTTTTGTAGATCAGTTAAAATATCTCTTTGTTGTTAGAAATAATCTATACCTCATGATCCAAGAATCTGTGAGAGATCCTTTCATACTTTCGTGTAAAAGTGCAAGATATTTAAATTCATTGAGTATTTCATATGGGGAGTTGTACCCGGTAAAATTCAGAGGAAGGTTATCAACCCCGTGATAACCTATCCAACTGTTAGTGCTGTTTCGTCTTCTCATTTGGGCATTCAGGGTTATATTTGTATGTATTTTCTTGGAGGACAATTTGTTCACTAACATTATCTTATCTTCGTTATTTTATTTGCTAACACTTGGTCAAATTAGGAATTCATATAGTTACATTGTTAGATTGCATTCAATTAAAAACAAAAAATACCAAAAACATATCTCTTTCATGGTTAATTTTGAAACAACAAGTAGATTGAACATCTTATTTGAAATTGGTCAAAACTTGATGGAGACACAACCAAAGACCAAAATGAACACACAGGAAAAAGGAAATATTATTATCAATGAAAAATGCCCTATGGGCTTACAACATTATGATTCTCGAGAAAGAAATCCTCTACACAGTACCTTCTCTCTAACTCCACTAAGAGTTGCCTTTACAATGCCAGAAATGTTCTTAAATAAGCCCCAAATGGTTTAGGGTTAGGAATACATTCTAGAATATGCCAGTTGGAATCTACTGCCAAAATAGAATGTTCTAGAAATCACATTAGAAGTCATTGTAAAATTAGAAGAATCCATAAATGGTAGTCCAACTTTCGGGGGGCATAAGTTTTGAACTGTAACTCTGATTGACAAATCATTTATATTTTCGGAAAGCTCTTGAAGTGCTCTATAGCCCTTTGGATAGCCTTTGCTCATCCCTCATTTTTTGGCCCTGTACGAGGTCATTTAGTGCCCCATATATGACTATGAAGCACTCTTAGGAGGTCTCCAAGAAAATTAAAATTGCAATAACTTTCTAACCATCAAGCCTTTTGACCTGATTCTTTTTTTGGAGTGTTTTAAATTACAAGTACAATCATCCCTCCAAATTAAACCCTCTAATTCTTCATAATTTTGGCTCAATTAAAAAATAACTCATTTTTTACATTTACACGTATCCCAAGGTGCTTAAAAACTAATAAAAGTCTAACCCAAAAAACTAATAATGGAAATGTGAGAGTTGAAACCTTTATTTGACCCGAATGGGTATCCAAAAATGAAAGCACATTAAACAAAAACTATCTCTAAGCATTTTTTTGGGTGATACAGGATTGCCCTTACACCACTGGATGCTCCTGCATCATACACCTAGGGTAGATTGAAAAGTGACCCTATCACTTTATGGTAGAGGAAAACCCAAATGGGAAACCTCCATTGCTAATATCCAAGTTGAGTCCTCTATTTGTCATCCTTTCCACTTCACCAGGTACTCTTCATACTGCCTATTTTTGGTACTCCTACCCACACGACTATCCAGAATCTCTTCTATCTCCTCCTTAGAAGTAGGAATTGGACAAGGCTCCAACATCAACCCCTCATCTACACCATCATCATGATATTATATTAAGTCTATAAAGTTGAAGACAGGAGAAATGTAAATCCCATCTAGCAACTCACCTCATATGCATTTCCTAAGTCATGTTTCTTCAAAATTTTGCAAGGGCCAAATTTCTTCATCTTCAGCTTGTTGTAAGTACCCACTGGAAATCGTTCCTTTCATAAGTGTACAATAACCTGATTCCCTACTTGGAATTTCTTATGTCTCCTCCTTTGATTTGCCCTAGCTTTATATGGTTGATTCATCTTGGTAATGTGTGCATGGACCTCCTCATGTAGGCTCTTGATATGTTCAGCAAATTCTTCTACCTCGGCACTTGTCCTCTCCCCTTGCTCCATCTTCCTTAATTCTAGTGTAGTCCTTGGGCTACTGCCATACACAATTTGGAATGGTGATCTACTAGTACTTCGAGTTATAGAATTATTGTAAGCAAATTTTGCCTATGGTAGAATCAAATCCCATCCCTTAGGCTTATCTCCCACTAAACACCTCAACAAATTGTCCAGACTTCTATTTACCACTTCTGTCTATCCATCACTATGTGGATGATTTGTAGAACTAAACTTCAATTCTATCCTCAACTTCCTCCAGAAATACCCCACAAATTTAGTATCTCTGTCAGAAACAATACTCTTTGGGAGACCATGTTGTCTCACCACCTCTCTAAAAAAACAAATTTGCAATATGTATAGCATCATGAGTCTTGTGGCATGGAATGAAATGTGCCATCTTAGAGAACCTATCAACCACCACAAATACTGAGTCATTACCCCTTTGTGTCCTTGGCAATCCAAGAACAAAATCCATACTTATGTCCTCCCATGGCTTCAATGGAATAGGAAATGGCTGATAGAGTCCATTATTGTGACTAAATTCCTTGGCTTCTTGACATACTTGACAACTCTGTACAAACTTCTTCACATCTTGTGACATTTGAGGCCAAAAATAATGTTCTCTAAGAATGGAAATGGTCTTACCTCGACCAAAGTGTCCTGCCATCCCCCCACTATGCTTCTCCTTAATCAAATTTTCCCTCATGGAACTCCTTGGAATGCATAACTGACTGCCCTTGAACAACATACCATCCTGAATCAAATAATATAGCCACCTAGTCCTATCTACAATAACAGATTCTTTACAAGCCTTCCATGCTTCATCAAAATTAGGATCCTTAGGGTACATATTCTTGAGTTCATCAAACCCAACCACTTCAACCTACATTACTACTAGAAACAATTGTTTCCTACTCAATGCATCTGCAACCCTATTAGACCTTCCACTTCTGTGTTTCAACACAAATGTATAGCTCTGCATGAACTCTACCCACCTCAAATGTCTCTGGTTCAATTTACCTTGGCTATTTAGGTATTGCAATGCCTGGTGATCAGTCTACAAGAAAAATTCTTTTGGCAATAAATAATGACTCCATTTCTTTAAGGTATGAACGATTGCATAGAACTCCTGATCATAAATAGAATACTTCTTCTTTGCATCATTCAATTTTTCACTAAAATATGTAATAGGCTTACCTTCTTGGCTCAATATGGCCCCAATAGAACTTCCATTAGCATCACAATCTACTTGGAACACTTTACTAAAATCAAGAAGTGCCAATATTGGTTGTTCTATCACCGTCTTCTTCAATAATTCAAAACTCCTTGCAGCTATTATAGTCCACTTGAACTCTTTCCTATCCCCCCTTATTGTTTCAGTTAGGGGTGCACATATGCCACTAAAATTCTTAATAAACTTTCTATAAAAACTAAGTATACCATGAAATGATCTCACCTCAGTAGTAGACCTTGGAGTAGGCCATTTCAAGATGGCTTTTACCTTCTCTAGATCCATTTTGAGACCTTTAGATGATACAACAAACCCCAAGTAGACTAACTCTTTTTTTACAAAGCTATACTTCTTCAAATTAATCAACATTTTCTCTTCCCTCAACCTTTCAAGGACTCTATGAATGTAAAATAAATGTTCATCCAAAGTCTTGCTGAAAATTAAAATATCATCCAAATAGACAATAACAAATTTTCCCAAGAATTTCTTTAGTACCTCATTCATAAACTGCATGAAGGTGCTTGGCATGTTGGTCAGTCCAAAAGGCATGACTAACCACTCATATAGACCCTCCTTGGTCTAGAATGTAGTCTTTCACTCATCTCCCTCTCATTTATATATCTAGTGATAGCCACTCTTGAGATCTATCTTTGTGAAGTACTAAGCCCCACTCAAGTAGTCCATGAGATCGTTCATTCTTGGCAAAGAGAATTGATACTTGATGGTTATTCTATTTATAGCTAAAGAGTATGTGCACATTCTCCACCCTCCATCCTTCTTTGGTGCTAGTACTATAGGTATTGCACATGGACTTAGGCTCTCTTGAATCAACCCCTTCTTCAATAGCTCTTGAACTTGTCTATTTAGCTCCTTAATTTTAGTAGGAGTCATCCTATGAGCAGCCTTGTTAGGAAAACTAGCTCTAGGGATTAAATCTATTTAATGACTAATTTGCCTTACTGGTGGCAACCCTTCTGGTACATTATTAGAGATGACATATCCATACTCACTTAATAGGCCTAAAACTTTAGGTGGAATTTCACTAGTACCTTCCTTATCTTTTCTAGGAATCAAAACATAACACATACGCTGATGTTTCATACCATCCAAAAAAAATCTTCCATCAAAAAGACATATCCTAGCACTACTACATACCTTTTCACCTTCCTTTACCAAGGGCTTTAGTTTGTGGAAAATTTTATCCTTTCTTAGAAAGTATGTATTTGCATGACCATCATGTACAACATACCTATCAAATTGTCACGGTCTTCCCACCAATAAATGACAGACATCCATTGAAATAATGTCACAAAGAACTTCATCATGGTAACTCCTAATCTTGAACTTCACCAAAATAGTGTTCACTAATTAGGACCTTATGATCATCCTTCACCCAAGCAATCTAATAGGGTTGGGGGTGTTTCTCCCTCTTGAGCTTTATCTTAGGGACCATCTCCTTAGACACCAAGTTTTTAGTGCTGCCACCATCAACAATCACATCACAACACTTATCCTCACACTTGCACCTGGTACAAAAAAATTCCTCCTTTGTCTATTTTAGTCTCACCTCTTAGTAATACCCTTTCATTTATGAGAACCTCTCCTCTTTCTACATCCTCAAAATGTGATGATTGTGCATCCTCATCCACATGACCAACCCTTGCTCGACCATCAGGTCTCCTATCTATCATTCCTTGTCATTGAGGGAATTCAAAGGCATGATGACCTTCTTCATTAAAATGAAAATAGGTACCATGAAAAACTCCTCTTCATGATCCTTGTCCACATCCTCTACCTCTTCCTTTCTGATCTCCAAAGTTTTGATCACAAGAGCAGTTGAAACCCTCATTTCTCTGGTTTCTACTAGTACCCACATCTTCATTTTTCTTTTGGGTCTCAATTTGGCCTCCAGATTACCTACTACCACCCCTTCCTCCTTGATCATGCCCTCTTTTCCTTCCTTTAAACCTTTTATTTAGCTTCTCTTTGACTCGTAGGGAAAACTAGTATGCCTCTTCAATGCTAGTCATTCTAGCTAGACTTAACTCCTGTTGAATGGTAGGTCGTAACCCACTAAGGTAACCGGAAACCTTCTCTTTATTTTCTTCTACATGCCCTTCCCTAATAAGAAGTCGATTAAATTCCTCCATATATTCCTAGACAAATTTTGCTACTTGCTTTAATCCTTGCATTTTCTTGAACAAATCAAGTTCATAATCAACAGGAATGAACTGCTTCTTTAGTTTGTCCACCATGTTATCCCATCTTGTGATTTTCTTCTTTCCTCTTCTATTTCTTTGTAGTTGAATCTCTTGTGACCAAATTTTGGCATGGCCTTTCATTTTGGCCTTCACAAATTTAACCCTATCTGGATCCCTAATATCCTCATACTCAAAATACTCCTCTAATTCATTGATCTAGTCAATCAACTCATCCGGGTTTAGATTTCCTAAAAAAATATCCACATCAATTTTAGGTCTTTTTCCAAGCTTAGAAATGGCCCTAAAAACCCTCCCCTTTCTATCCAATATTTTCTTCTTCTTCTTTTTCTTCCTCACTTTCATTGCCTGTGGCAACATTTAGTCCTCTATAGATCTCCTCCTGCAATGCTTAAACTTGTCTCTAGAGGGCTCTAACCTCAGGAGTAACAACTCCAGCCCTTCCACCACATTCCCTTCATGGAGGCATCTTCTTATCTCAAACCCTCAACCACACAGTCCTGGTGCAAACTGCCTCATAGTTGATGCTCTACCTACACACTCAAGAAAACCTACTTTGGTACCACTTGATGGAGACACAACCAAAGACCAGAATGAACACACAAGAAAAGTAAAATATTATTATCAATGAAAAATTCCCTATGGGCTTACAATAGTATGATTCTATATAAAGAAATCCTCCACATAGTACCTTCTCTCTGAATCCACTAAGAGTTGCCTTTACAATGCTAGAAATGTTCTTAAATAAGCCCCAAATGGTTTAGGGTTAGGAATGCATTCTAGAATATGCTAGTTGGCATCCACCACCAAAATAGAAGGTTCCATAAATCACATTAGAAGTCGGTGTAAAATTAGAAGAATCTAGAAATTGTAGTCCAACTTCTGGGAGGCATAACTTTTGAACTATAACTCTAATTAATGAACTGTTTACATTTCTAGAAAGCTCTCAAAGTTCTCTATAGCCCTATGGATAGGCTTCACTTTTCCCCCATTTTTTGGCCCCATAAGAGGTCATTTAGTGCCCCATATATGACTTTGAAGTGCTCTTAAGAGGTCTCTAGGAAAATTAAAACTATGATAACTTTCTAACCATCAAGCCTTTTGCCCTGATTCTTTCTCTGGAGTGTTTTAAATTACAAGTACAATCATCCCTCCAAATCACACCCTCTAACTCTTCATAATTTTGGCTCAATTACAAAATAACTCATTTTCTACATTTACACGTATCCTAAGGTGCTTAAAAACTAATAAAACTCTAACCTAGAAAACTAATAGTGTAACTGTGAGAGTTGGAACCTTTATTTGACCCAAATGGGTATCTAGAAATGAAAACACATTAAACAGAAACTATCTCTGAGAATTTTTTTGGGTGATACAAGATTTCCCTTACACCACTGGATGCTCCTACATCAAAACTAGAAAAGGCCTCCTTGTGAACAAATATATTTATCTTCAACTGAGCAGATTCCAATAGCTCAAAAGATCACCTAGAACCTTGGAGTTGATTCCAGATTATATTTTCAAAAGAGGAGTTCAAAACGATTCCTATTGTTAAGCATCATGCAAAATGACAGCTCAAAAAGGTCTCCCATAGTAGCAAGGAGATGGTGATAGTTATGTCAAAGAAAATACAAGTTCCATTTAGTATTCTCCCATTATAATGTCTTTCATTTTAAGAGACCTTTCCATGTCCTTTAGCTTTTTAGCATGGTTTTCAGTAGCCAATATGTGTTTTGGTATGAAGGTATCTGTAGCTTGTGTGAGTGCATTGTAAGTATGGCTCACATTAGTGGGTATAGACACTTCTGCACCATTATAAGGAAAATTTATATTGATGGTATGTGGAGGGTATTGCTTGCATCTCATGAATCCAAGGTCTTCCCAGTAGTATATTCTATGCCAATACTATGTCTAGCACTCAACATATCATATCGCTTTCTACAAGCATCACTTTAATGGGCAGCATTATAAGTCCCCTAGATGTCCTTTCTTCCTCATCATAGGATTTTATAGTGATTTGTCTACAAGGATCAATGAACTCCTCATCATATCTAAGTTGATTTAGTAACTAGAGGAACATATATTAAGACCAACACCTTCATCTATCAGCACACAAAAGAAGTACATTTTGTTAACCATGAGCTCAATGTCAACTAGTTGATTATGAGGATGACTCAAAAAAATTTCATCTTCCTTAGAAAAGGACAAATAATGTGGTGAATTTAGATGACTCCCCATGGATTGAAACCAATCAAGATCTAAATCTTTAGATACATTTATCTTAGTGAGGGCTTTGTAGAGGATATCTCCATGAGCATGTGATATTTTTAGCAATTTTAAGATTGTGATTTGCACATTAGTTCATTGTAATTATTCCAGGATGCTATAGTTAGAAGTGTTGGAAGAGGATGCTTGTTTTGATTTCTTGTTGGTGTTAAATGGGTGATCCCACAATAATGGGTTCCACTTTTTAACCAATTTTGACACTAAAATCAGTATTTTTGAAACAAACTTCACATTCGAATGACCATATCTCTAAACTTATGAATAATTTCAAGATGACATAAAGTAGTGATTTCTAGTACTCTTTTCCTATTTTGTAACCATATTTTTTAATTTTTAAAAAAAATTATTTATGTCAATTTTTTCTTCTCCTCCCAAAAGTGGTACATATTAAAATTCAATATTTTTAAAGAGTGACAGTCCATTTGACACACATAACTTTTTTCTAGAAAAGATAATGAGGTAATTCTTTCGGTGTTGAATTTGTAACATCAATATCTAGAGGATGCATTTGGTTTGATTCAATTCGGTTGAATATTGTATAGTTTATGAAGTTTTGAAGTGACACCAATCATAATTCAGACATAGGTTCATTTTGACATCGAGAACTTGAACTCAATTTATGATAAATCTTTTTTTTTAAATTGAGTAGAAAGCTATCTTAATAACCTATTTTCTAGATGTTTTCAAAAAAAAATTGACCTAATTTACTAATTTTCTCGAACTGTCGAAGTCAATTGATGTTCAATTGGTAATGAACCTATAATGAGTTAAACTCATATTTGAAAGTCTTAATGAATATAATATGTATTACAATTATAGCCATTGGAAAGCTTGCTCTGAGCAGCACAAATTGGCATTTTTTATTTTATAGTAGGAGATCAATCATTTTCAATTTTGGATTTCAAAAGAGCTAAATCTTTTTTTTTTAGAAAAGAGGGTCATAAAAATTTTATTTGACATGTTCGTTGCAAGCATACTGGTTCCTACGAGCATACATAATGGGTTCGCTATGAACATGTGTTCATGCAAACACACACCCTTAAGTTTTTTGACAACCAAAAATTTAAATTAAACATGTTCTCCCAAACATATCAAATTATTAATGTTTGCACAAACATTCAAAAAATGTTGACATCACCTACAGACAAGTTAGTTTTAAAATAATGAAGTCGTATTGGGACATTTTTTTATAGTTATTTTGCAAAATTTATCTTGAGGCAAGGGGTAATTTTTTTTTTAATGATTTTATAATGGGAAACAAGAAAGGAAGGAAAAAAAAACATGCAAGGAAGAGATCTAATGAAGCAGAACAAAGAAATCTTCAAAAGACTATTGCACATTATCATTGAATTAAATAAGGTATGTAATTATATATATTAATTTTTTTATGGTCTTAAATTTAATTACGTTTCAATCTTATTTTTTTATCTAATTTGATTTATTTATAAATTTGTTGTAGACAATCAACAAGGTGAAGGAAA
Source organism: Cupressus sempervirens (assembly GCA_028749045.1). Taxonomy (NCBI): domain Eukaryota; kingdom Viridiplantae; phylum Streptophyta; class Pinopsida; order Cupressales; family Cupressaceae; genus Cupressus; species Cupressus sempervirens. Next base: position 723,687,279 of record CM053783.1, read on the forward strand.
TGTTGAAGAAGGCTCAACATAAGTAGAAAAAGTGCATATGGGAGAAAGGTCAAGAAAACTCCCTACAGAATCTGAAACAATGAATGTTGAAGAAGCTTCAAGATCACTCCCTACAAAGGTTCAAATAAAAGAAGTCAAAGAATGGTCAGAATCTTTCCTCATAGAATCTCAAACAATGAATGTTGGAGAAGGCTCAAGATCGCTCCATGTAGAAATTCTAGTAACAAAAGTCAAAGATGGGTCAGGATCAGATGTAGGAACTAGTATAGACGAACTCCTAAATATCACCCAATCTGTAAAGAATGGTATTTCTCATAAAAATTTAGATCATTTACTTAAAATGGATGTGGATAAATTGAGAAGACTTGCAGTACTGTTCAACCCTTAATTTTTTCTAAGAAAAGGTCAATGAATAAGAAGATAAGAGAAATTATGACTAAATTTGATAACATTGAAACACTTGAACAAGCTCAGTTGCTTTCACTTTTGCTTACACAAAAGAAGTTGCAAGAGGCATTGAAATTGTTAGGTGTAGCCACAACATCAAAGAAGAGAAGATTTTCTAACATGCAAACTGATGTGATTGAAAATGTTAAACAAGGTTTGAAAAACATAAGAAAACACTCTCGAACTAAAGATAAGACTGTGGCAAGAAAAGTGATGCTCATGTCTGTTGTAAATAAGAATATGACCCAAAATAGACAAATATCTTTAATTTCATCTGAAATGGGTTTTAGTAGGAAAATAATGAGAGAATATGTTAAGAGAAGATTAATTGTGGACGATAGTACTATGGAGAGAAATTGGGCAATCATGTATAGAGCACCTCATTCTGATAGGATTGAAGAGTTATTAAAAAATTTAGTCATATCATTTTTGATTGATAACACTCATCCTTCATCAAATAATAGAGATGTTATCAGGCATAGGATTGCATCTGGTCAATATGAACATCATACAAAACATTGGTTGGACACAACACAGCATGAGTTATATGTATTATTTTTTAGTGAACATCCTAATGTAAAAGTTGGGCAAACATTATTTGAAAAATTGAAGCCATACTTTGTGAGGTCAAACAAAGTGTTTGAAACATATTGTTGTCATCATCATATTGAGTTTGATCTCCACTATCAGGTATTTCAAAAGTTTGTAGAAGGCACATATGGTTTTCATGCTTCTCCTATTAGGAGAAGTGGGTTTAAATCATCCATTCTATGTGACAAAATAGATGATCCAGCTGTTCAAATAAATTGCATCAAAGGATTATGTGAAACATGTGGTGAATTGGCTCTATTTCCTTTGAAAATTGAAAATATTGATGTAGCAAAAAAATTGAATTGCAAAAGTTACAAGTATGTGAAGAATGAAACAAAGTTGGGGAAAGAGACAAAAAGGTTGGAATATGTTGAAGAGGAGTTACCTATTCTAACATTTATGGATAATTTAAGAATTTGATTCAACCTTATATTCATCACACATTTTTTGCAAAGTGGCAAGCACAATAGTTTCAAACTTTGAGAGATAATTTCCCACTTGGAATGATTGTATCAGTTGTTGATTTTGCAGAGAACTATTCCTTTGTTCATCAGAAAGCAATTCAATCAGATTATTTCTTTTCTAAGCAGGTCCCTATTATGGTACATGTTTGTTATAGACATACATAGTTAGATTTGGATGGTGTTCAGAGTATAGTTCAAGCACAAGTAATTAAAAAGGAATATTATTTTTATATAAGTGATGATAAAGAACATGACATTCACTATGTAGAACATTGCTTCAATATGTTCTTTCCTTATTTGAAAGAAAGAGATATAAATGTTGATAAACATTATGTTTGGTCTAATGGATGTGTCACACAATTCAAATCATCTAGACCATTTTATGCATTATGTAGATATCATCGCAATGAGAATATAAAACACATATGGAATTTCTTAGAGAGTGACCATGGAAAAGGTGAACATGATGGTGTTGGAGCTTGCATCAAACGTGCTCTGCGAAAGTATCAAATGAATTATCAAGGAGTTTATGTAAATGATGCACATGTTTTTGAATGGTGTAAGACATATTTTGCATTAGACAAGGTTGGGACATCATTAACAACAAGTCAACAAGTACCATATAGAGTCTTTTGGGAGATAACAGGTATGGATGTCTACATCTATTTAAATCTTATGAAATTAAGTTATAAAATTTTATTGTTAAGTTTTATCTTTCAATTCGTTGAAGTTTAAATTTAATTTGTCCATATTTTCAATTTAATGAACTTTCAGGTGTTAATAAAGAAAACAAACATGGTTGCAAGAGGATAGAAAAGACATGTTCCTTACATTCAGTCATGAGTATAGATAATTGCAATTGGACATTGAAGACAAGAGAATACTCATGTTTTTGTGATAGTTTCATTGATGAAGACTATCAAGGATGCATTAACCAAACACGTGGATATATAAGTGCATGGATTTCGGTACCACTTGATGTTACCGATACATTTGATAAAGATGATGAAAATTTTGATGATATTCCATTGATTTTTTATGATTATAATCATATCTCTAGATTGGTAAAAGTGAGTAAGTATCATAAAAATTAATCTCAACTTGTTATTTAATTATCAATTTGGTCTTATATATATTGTACACATGTATGTATACTTGTTATCCAGGAGATGTATTTGTAGTGATTGTTGAGCATAGAAATCATGAAGGTGTTAGTTATTATTTATTGTGATGTACTGCAAAGAGGACAAAGTTATATGATCTTTAAGAAAGTGATGGAATGTTGTTCCCCATAGGTATTATACATACATGTATGCATGCACATATATATATATATATATATATATATATATATATATATATATATATATATATATAATTTTAAAATATTTAAATTTGTGGTGCAGGTTCTATTGTGATAGAGGGAACATATTTGAAGCAAGACAAAATAGTCCAACATGGAATACATTGTTGATTATCAACCTGACAACAAAGTTTTACAATACAACCACTTGGTCATTGCTACCAAGCTTTGTCTGCATCCAGTCAAACTTAAGCGTGTACGTCGCAAGTGGAGACTAGACAGTGAAGATCATGAGAAGATATTACATGTTATAAGTGTACATCATGGTTGAACTAACCTTTGAGATTTATTTTATAATAATTTGAATTAATTTAAAGTTGTTAGTTCATTGTACAGGGTCATAACTCTTAGTTTATTAGTTTATTAGTTTATTAATGTGTTTTTAAAATGTACATACTTTTTAATAATATTAATTACCATGGATGAATTTAATAATAACAACTTAATACAAATAGACAATACAAGTTAGTTGGAACTTACACAATCATTAGATAGATATGTATTAAAGATAATTTAATATGTTAGAATTCTTAAATATCAACATCTTTTCAAACTATTGAATTTCATCTTGAATTAAATGTGTTTTTAATTGTACGATCATACTCTTAGTTATCATTAGTTTATTAAAAAACTATATTAATTAATAATATTAATTACATACCATGGATGAATTTAATAATAACTTGATCTAAATAGGCTTGATCTATGTAAGTTAGTTAGAACTTACATAATCATTAGATAGATATGTATCAAAGATAATTTAATATATTTTTTATAATTCTTTTATCAACTTCTTTTCAAACTATTGAATTACATCTTGAATTAAATGTGTTTTTAAAATTGTACGATCATAAATTCTTAGTTATCATTAGTTTATTAAAAAACTATATATTAATGTTAGTTTATTGTAGGGTCATACTCTTAGTTTAAATTAGTTTATTAATGTGTTTTTAAGTATTATATTTTGTAAAAGTTTTTTAAAATAATGTATTGGCTTACCTAGTTTTAGTATATTTTTATCCACATTAAACTAATATTTATCTTCGGCCCTACTAATTGATAATTTAATTTAATAAATATGTATCCTTCTAACTTCATACTAATTGATTTAACAAATTTGATTATTTGATTATTTTATAATGATCACAATAAAATCTAAATTTTAAAATCTATAATCTAATTGGTAAAGAATGTTCTATTAAAATTTTAAAAAAATACACATACATGTATGTCTCAAGAATAAACATCTACATCTAATATAGACTAGATACTGAAATGCATACATATGCAAACTATAAGTCTAGAATAAACATGTATACATGTAACAAAATATAAAAAGTCATATACACGTGACCATCGAACTACTAAAGTACTAAATAGTCAAATAAATAGTGAAACATGTATGTATGCCATCGAGGTACTAAAATACACATTTTTATGTAAGTATCTAGAATATATACAAAATCTCTAATATATAAATGCATGCATCTAATATATAAATCTACTACTACTAGACGGACCCCTCAAGATGCATATGAACAAAATGACCCTCTAATCTAGTCTCTTGTACATCTTGTGGCTAAGGCACATCAACCGAGCCCTACAAATATTTATATATATACATTAGAACTATCTAAACATATACATATACATATATATACACACATGTTTGTGTACATTCAAATTAAATGTGAGTGCATATATCTAGTTTGAAACATAAATAACTTTACAAACTATTTAAAACTTGTACCTGAGCACTACTAGTGCCTCAATAGAATCATCTCTCTAATGTACATGCCCTGACCCAACACTAGATGTAATCATGTGCTCTGTTGGTCTAATTTTTCACAATCCAGAGGATGTTCTAAAATTTTTGGTGAAAAATCATCTTTGTCATGGTATCCTGCAGATTAGCTTTTCTTTCCTTATAATTTTCAAATTTTGTGTTACCCTAATCATGTCATGTTCTCTGTGTTGTTTGAGTTCTATTAAATTCTCAAGGTTTGTCATCAACATAGTCATTGAAAAGCCCTAAGTGTGTAAAAAACCCTAATGCCTTATCTTATTTTACCCTAGTTTTTGAAAATCCTTTTGAAAGTGCTTTTACAAAACTTTAAGTGGGACATTTTAACCTAAGTTTTAAAATTGTGCAAGGATGACTTCATAAATTTTGGATAAAACTTATATCCTTGTTTTTTATTCTAGTCAGTGTGAATATTCCAATTGAAAGACTTTACTGCAGCACCTTTTTGACCCACCATTGATCTTGGTCAAATCGATGGAGGGCACTTTCCCACATCACTAAAGTGCAAGGTTTTTAAATATTGCAAGCAAGCACCTTTGTGCCACGTAGCCCTTGCTTGTATTAGAATATCAATGCACAGCCAATATTATGACTTGTTAGAGTTGGTCAGAACCTTTTTTTTAGAACTATTAGTACCATTAGTGTACATTCTAAAAAAATCCTACAATATCATTGGTTGATCATTTAAGTGAATGTATTACTTTATTTTCAATTTTATGCACTGTTGATCTATTTTAGATCAAAGGCTAGCACTTTCCTATAATTAGAAGATGCATGAAGATTAAATAATGTGAGGAAGCACCAACAAGACACGTAGCACAATTTGACATCATGGGCCTACCTTTTCAGAGGATAATAATGATATACACTCTGTGGTAGTTGTTAGATGAGTTGGACTAAAAGGAAGTTTCTCATTGGTACTCTTTTCAACTTATTCAGTGTTGTCAGGGTGCAAGAATCCATTATCAATGATTTGTGTGAGATCTATGGCTAGCACATGCTTGCATTATAAAGTTGCATGAATATTAAGCAATGTAGGGGAAGCACAAATCAGACGCATGGCAAGGTGGGACCAGGTTTTGGAAAGTTTTCTAAGTCATGCCACATTGTAAAGCTGCAATATTCAAGCACATTCATTAGTCAAATATGACGTATATGCCAAGTTGGGGGTGATGATGTCATAGGTGCAGAGGTTTTAATAGTTAATATGGCAGTCAGACTTGTCAGATGAGTTGGATTAAAAGGAGTTACTTCACTGGTCAGAATGAGTGATTGGACCATAGAGGACAAAGATTCAGACCCATCGTCGATCTTGGTCAAATCAATGAAGGGTGCTTACTTGCATCATGAAAATGTTCACAGGTTAAGCAATGCAGGAAAGCGCCAGCCTAATGTGTGGCAAGAGTGACATCAGAGACCACTTTCTTAGAAGATAATATGGGACCCATTTGCATGGAATTTTTTTAGGAGGCACAGATTCACATAGAGACTTTCTATTGGACAAGTGCATCTGACTGGATAATATCAAAGTAAGATGATCTATGATCATTGATTCAATCATGATCAAGGGTCAGTGCTAGCCCAAAATAATGCGGGTAAGAGTAATGTGACATGTGGCCACATTTTTTAAAGCCATAAAGCTTTTTTTCTTTTTGAATTAAGGTCATCTGATCAGAGGAAATCAATGGATAACATTCAAATCTGGATGCAATTTGGAGGTAACGGTCACTGAGAGTTAATATGGTGTAGAGTTCATTCATGTGATTTCAGTGCCAGGATATATTTCATGATCTCACCATTATTGAGCCACAAATTTGCAAAAGGTTATCAAAGCACAGAGAATTTTTGGAGCTAAGGCATCGAATTTTGTAGAGAAATCCAATGAATTGCTACAAAAAGTTTCACAAAAAGAAGTGGAATTTCATGAGTAAGTGCTCTGAAACTTTTGAATAGCAAGAATTTGGTGTGGTAAAAATTTAAATTTTAGAAAATGCCTCCACAAAAGGAATTCTTAGGATAAACTAATTACCTAAAGAGGGTTGTGCATGATGATTTTCTTGAACAATTTACATTATCTATGAATGAAATCTCTAAGGGGAGAGAGTTGATTCCTAAGAACCCTAGGGTAGCTGTAGCAGAGGGTTTCTATGATAAAGCTAATTGGGTAAGAGACACCCAAGTCTCTATGGGAGGTTTAGAGTTGTTCAAGAAATGGTTTTCAGAACGAAAAATTAGATACCCCCATGAGCAATATCTGGGACTTCAACAATGGGAAGTTAACAGTCCCTACAGTTTTCTTTGATAGTGATTTATTGATTAATTTGGCCAAGGAGTATGATCCTATTACGAGGTGAAGAATCATGTTGGAGTGAATCTTTTTAGGGTTTTCCCCAAACTGATTAGTGAGGTTTTCAACCTCAACTATAACCATGTTGTGCATGAAATCATTGATATGGATGAGCTTCAAGCAAGGTACGATGCACAAAGGATCTACTTAAGGACAAGGCCACTACAAGAACATGTTGCCAAGATTCGTACATTGTCTGTAATTACTGCCAGTACCCCAGAGCCATTATTGAGTAGACATTTTAATCTCAAGGCTCAAGCATTATATTTCTCTCTCTACAAGATTTTTGGGATGGATGAAGCAGAACAAATCCTAGGCTCAATTATCCTTATTATGTCTCAGACTCTACAATTTGGGATGAGCACTATTCTTGATTTTGCCACCTTCCTTGCACGAGAAATTTACAATGGTTTGATAGGGATATCCCTAGGGAAAGTAAACAAACCATTTTGTTGGTACTCATTACTCATGCATGTGTGTTTGTTTAAAGGAGTCACTTACTTCTCCAAGAGAATGGAGCTGGAAACAACGAAGGATGGAGAGAGGAATCCAGTTCAATTATGGAGTGTGGACATGACTTTAGAGGCTAGATATGCTAGTTTTGTAAGGTTTGATAGATATTTTGCACCTAAGCTTAGATTTCTCTTGAGAGGAGACAACCCTAGGATTCCACAAGCACTACTAGAATTGATCAGACCCAAGGACCATGCAAAAGGGCTTTTGGTTAGTCATAACTAGGGAGATATAATCCCATACAATGTTTCAACAGTGATTAGAGTATATGGCTTTTTGGGGAAGCCTCATGTGCTACCATTCCATGTGCCTCTGAAGATGGGGATAACAAAGCTATTATTGCAGATTGGGACTATTGATGAAAGAGATTTTCCCAAGAAAGGTACTTTCTTTCCAATTATTACTATAGTGCATGATTTTGTCTTTGTGAGGAAAGGATGGAAACACCTTAGTTTATTTTTGGATAGATACAACATGGCAGAGTCCCATGCTAGATTTATTGACCTTGAAGGATTCTATGATCTTCTAAGAGAGAGGACAAAAGCTGCCCGCATGGTGCAACAGGTATATTTCCCTAAAGATATTATAAGGAATATTTTTTCTTTACAAGAGCAAGAATAAAGGAAAGATGTTCAGTAAAACACTGGAATTCATCAATTCTTTTTATTCTAATTATGACCCTCTAAAAGATAAGAAATATTAGGGAGCCAAGATGCAAGCATTGATGAAAATTTTTGCTATAATAATACAAACAATAAATGAAAAGAAGGCTGCATATGTCAAGACCTATCCAGACAAGGTTGCACAGATACAGAGGAGGATAAATAGCAGAAACATAGTAGCTCTTGGATAGTATACTTTGCAGAAAAGGGCAGTTTATGTGATGGTGTAGAGTGTAAAATAGGCTCCCCTTTAGCAAAAACCAAGACCAGAAAGTCCATCTATAGCCAGTGCCCCAAAGAGGTAGAAATTGGAGCAGGGATCTTCCTCTCAGGTAGAACAATACTCCCCAAGCCAAACCCCAATTCAAATAGATGATGAAGCATCTTTAAGGGATCAACTAAGACAGATTGGTGGAGAAGGGGATGTTATTGTTATTACCACATACCTGGAGATTGGGGAACCACAAGACCCTCATGCACCCTCCTTGGACCTTACTATTGCTAACTATCAAGGTAAGGAGATAGATCCTATAGTGGCCCAAGCCTTTGAGAGGTTTATTAATGATGAAAATTTTGTGAAATCTAGAGCCTTTGCACAATTTTTGTGGAGATAAAATATTGGAAATTTTGAGAGGACATGTGAGAAGATAAAAGCATAGCAACTTGATAAATCAGACCCTAATATAAAGGAAGAGATGAAATCTAAGTTTTTGAATGATTTTGCTTAGTTTACACCTGAGGCCGAAAGGCAAGTAGTTAGACAATTAGGAGTCCTGATTTTACCAGAGTGGGATATACTTAATGCAATGGTCTTTGATTCAATTAGAAAGGAAAAAGATGTCCAATATAAAATAGAGGAAGAGGTATTGCAGGCTCATAGAGGAGCCAAATTCAATGATGACCACCAAGCCCTAGCGATTTGGTCAATTGAGAAGAGGGACAAAACCAGAATGCAAGAAAGCTCTGCTGCAGAGCATACTGGTGCATTAATAGTATTTGGGGTTGGTGAGGTTGGCAGAAAACAAATTATTGGAATGGCTTCAGAAATGCTGAAATCTGGCAGTGTGGTGTTTGGTCAAGAAGAGAATAGGTTTGCTCAACTCAATGCTAGATTTGAGGAAGTTTTGAAAGAATATGAGGAAAGGGGCACATAGATACAATCATTGGAAAACCAAGTATCTCAAATGGAGAAGATACTTGGAAAAAGAACGGTGGGAGAATCCAGGAGACCCAGAATTGCATACCCCCCACAACCACCCATTGAGCCTTTTAAATCAACTCCTATTATTGAGGTACCAGACACCCTGGAAAGGCCTCAGTTCTACATTGTAGAGGATTTTGAAGAGGAAAAGAATAAGTTGTATTCACTACATGTAGAAATAAATAACCAATATGAGGGAAAGATAAGACAAAGTGTAATGTATTTAATGGATAGGATAGAATGGCCCACATGTTTTGACTAGTTGGCAAGGATTGCAGCCATCAGGGATGAATTGAAAGGAAATGAAGAAAGAATGAAACCTATTATACAGAAATGGGCTAAGAGAAACAATGATATTACCCTCATGTATGTATCTGTCATCCAGCTATCATGTCACCAAATAGAGAATATTTTTGACTTGCTAAGTAAGCTAGAAAATTTTGATGACAAATAGGATTCTTTTCAAATAAGAGTGACAATTTGTTTCTCAAAATGCATAGCTAAAATTTTTGATTTATTTCCTAGTGCTCTCAAAACTATTGATAAAGGAAAAGGAAGAGTGGAAAAAGAGCTGGATGAATTATCTTTTCAAAGATTGAATAATGTAATAAATGAAACTGGGCATTTATTATGGGCAATGACCAATGAGGAATTGATTAAAGTGCAATTGTTTTACAATGCCATCAGGAAAGATTTTTCTGAAATAGAAGCAATTGGAAGTTCTTTAATAATTGTACAAAGGGATATCCTAAATTTTGATTGGCCTGACGACAATGTTTACAATGAGTGGAGGGAACAATTTATGTCTACAGAATTAATGGAAGAAGATGACAAGGTGGAAGAAGGTGCAAGAGTAATTGTTACTTTAACTGTTGATGATGAAGATTGGAAAAACCTCAAGTTAAAGTAGACTTGCAAGTAACTAGAGAGGGCACATCACTTTCAAGCCTCATAGCCACTTATTCTGAAGACTCAAAATAACTAGAGAATCAAATCATAAAGCTTCATTGTTCCAAGAGATGTGATAGGAAAGGGGCCTACCAAAAGAATGTAGTGACGTTTAAGTTTTTCTATTACACACATTTTTGTCTTTTTGTGATAGTTGACTATAAATATTCTTTGTAAAGGATAGCTATCAGTTCTCTATCCTTGAAGCTTTTTGCATCTCACATTATATAAGTGAGGTCCTAGGGCTAGAGAAAGGGTCCAAATTTTGATGTATTTTTTGGAATTGTCAAAAAATAGTATAATTAGTCCTATTTCATGTAGTAGTTTAGACAGTTTCAAGTGTACTTTTTGATATATAGATATGACATAACTAGCTGAATATTCTGGGCTTTTGTTGAAACTCTATTGGTTACTATATTAATCATTTCAAAAGGATAATACAAAGGGGTATTTGCACTATTTTCTGTGTCATCACTTCCTATCTCCATTTTATGAGCTTGTCTATTTTGAGGTCATTTGACTAAGGTTCATGTGACTAAATGTAGTTTGGATGGGTTGTGTATTGGTTCTATTGTTGCTTTTAATTCAATAAATTATATAAATGCTTCAGTAGATTAGTATAATTCATGAGTTTATGAAAAGGATATTTTATAAGAAGGGGAATGGGTGATTACTATTGATAAATTCATTCACAAGTTATCTAAATTAGATCTCCTGCCGATAGTCAATTTTTGCCCAATGGATAAGGCATTGTTCACGTAAATCAGTGATGGTTGAGAGTAAATCTTACTTCTACTTTTCAATTCACTTATAAATTATAAATCATTTCCATTTCATTTTGTTTTAGGTTATAATGTTGGTCACCACTCAGTCACATTTAGAATCTGAGTTTTAGGTAGCTGTTATTTCCAGAATTACTTGTAAACTCTAGGAGAATTATGACCAGATCTACTTATGAGGGATGCATATAAACTTGAAAGCATTAACGAAATTGGTAAACTATGTATGTGTCTAAGGATAGAAGATGAGAATTAGAATGAAACTAAGATAATCTTCATACAACATTTTGCATTAGAATCATCCCTAGGTACACCAACATTGGTTTTGCAGAGCCTAAAGAGTAGGAAACCATACTTGGTTTTGTTGAAGTTGGGCCCAATTGAGTTGCACATGTAATTGATAATGGGAAATAGTTGATCCTTAGATTATATGAGTAACATCACTCTGGTATTGACCATTTCGATGTTCAATAGTTTCAAACACGAACATGCTCGATGACTTGTGCTTGCATGATTTATTATAGTTCTTAAATTAAATATCTATCTAACTTAAATTTTTTAATTTCATATATTTAAATTTTTAAAAAAATTATGTGTGTGTGTGTGTACCTGGGTCTCCGAAGGTGGAGGATGATCTGAAGCAGACTCCATCATATCATCTATCAATGCATCTCTATTGCCTAAAACATCAGTGCATCTTAATACTCTAGCATCATCTCCTAAAACTTTGACACATACTAAACCACCCTCAGCACCACAATCTCCAACTGCTAGCAATGATGAGTGAAGTGGATTGTGTAACTAGCTGGGTAATGGTGTAGAATTAGTGTTGGGTCTGAATAACATGTCCATGTATGATGATAATCCCATGCTAGGACTAGTATCAATCTCAGAAATCCCTTGTAAATGTTGACCAAAATCATCAAGGCCCTCAGCTGTGATCCTAACATCTTCAACTCGTATGCTCGAGCCATCTGTAGAGTGTCGTGAGCCTGGTGTAGAATGTTGTGAGCTATGCATAGGTGTATCGACTATCATTGGTGTGGTTTGTACCTGTGGAACTACAGGGCTCTAATGGTATCTAATGACGTCCATCACTAAGTGAACTGGCATCCCTTGTGTATCATAAATATAATTGATACTATGTGACAGATCCTCCAAAAAATACAGTGCTAAATCCATATGCATATGTTGTCCTAAAAGAGCACGAACATTGCCTGGTACTGGTAATCTAGTAGCTCTATATGCCTAATCAAAGGAGGTACATGAAGTGCTACTAGATGCCTCTGAAGATGGTCAACTTGGATGACTTCGTTGACTATGAATATAATGACCAAGAGAATCAGATGTGATACTAGCAGTCGTAGATGCATTATATCCAATACAATCAATTGCTCCCCTCTAGGAAGCAATGACAACTCTATCTACAATAGGTGCTAGTGTTGGAGTCACTGGAGGCAGTCTCTGTCCAATAAACTGTCTCACATTTGGAGGTGGCAGACATTGTGCACTGCAATACTGGTCATGATCTGAGATCTGACCATGCCCCTATCCACAATAATCTAGAATGTCTAAGTAGTTGACGTTGAGCCCTATGCAGAACTCATCATACAACTGTTGTGCAAAATAAAGAGGTATCTGGTTGTTATTAGGATAATGACCATGTGTGGCTAAAAAATGAGGATAGAACATGCTAGCAATAATAGGATCTCTTCATCATGTGACTCAATAGCCTCTCACCCTACCCTGTGCACCCTCATATGATGGAAAGAGATCTCGTTTGATGACATCTTTGGGGGCCACTCTCTTGACGTCATCAAAAGATGCATCTCCCAAAATCTCAGCCCTAAGTTCCCTAAATATGGAAGCTAATATTTCAGGGGTAAATGAATGGTGAGCTCTAAATCTAGCAGTCAAACCTTGTAAACTCCTACATATAGTAGCACATATGTCTCTGTATAGACCATCATCGAAGGACAATATATATTATTGTAATCTAGTAACCTCCTACTCTAAAAATGCAAATAATGCATTGATATTGATGTGTGGAGGTGGTGCAGCAGGACCTATAGGTGCTAGACCTCCAATAGGAGTTGCACAAGGAGCCACGCCAGGACCTACACCACCTGGAGTAGCACTAGGAGCCGCAACATGATCCCCACGATGAGCCCTACAATGAGGCACAATATGAGCCCTAACACAATCTGCATCACAAGCCCGACCATGAGCAACACGATGAACTGCACGAGGAGCTAGAATAGGAATTGCATCAGGTGCTGCAACAGGAACCACATCAGGTGTCGTAGTAGGAACCACAGCAGGAGCTACAGTAAGAGTCACAGTAGGAACCACAGCAGGAGCCATAGTAGGATGATGAGAAAGTTGATCATGTGCAGTCATATTTGTACAACATTTGATGGAGCTACTTTATATAAAATTTGTAAATTGTATATAATACATACATATAACATGTACACATGTCTCTCTAAGTCTAGTACACACAATTTTTTATTTAAATTAAAAGATATATGTAATCACGTACATCACATGTCTAGATAATCTGTAACATGTACATATCAATAAAATTTATATGATTACATACATATGAGAGTTAGATTTAGAGTTAAAGGGAACTTGAGTTTTCAGAACTTTATGAATTAAAGATTAGTACCTAGGTTTGAATTAAAGGGTTCAATGAGTTAGATTAGGGTTTGATTAGGATTTCAGTTAGATTAAAAAGGGTTTGATTTTTCAGTTCTAGATTACATTAAAGTTTGAGTTAAAGAAATTAGGGTTTGAGTTTTCAATTACCTAAAATCTTGCATGTTAGAGTTAGAGTTAGATTAAAGGGTGGCATTTCTAGATAGATAAGAGTTTGAGTTTTCAGTTAGGATTGTAACATTAGATCTAGTTTGAGAACTTAGATTACAGTTTGAGTTTGAAGTTAGGATATAATAAATTAGGGTTTGAAAATGATTTAGAAATACAATTTAAGGCTCACAACTAAAAACGTGTAGAACTAACATAAAGTAAAGTTATCAAAAATATATACAATTATAGTTTTTTGTTGTCTGTAATTTACCTCCTCGAATATAATTTATTTGAATAAGTTGACATTTGCATCACATATACATGTCTTAAAAAAATACGAACCACTCGGGTTTCTAGTGGAAGCCAGGGAATGAATTATGAACTAGGATTTTTCGAGGGAAACATTGCTCATGAAAATCTCAAACAAATTATTTCTCTCATTATAGCTCCCAACATAGACCAACATAATTTAAATATGTATATATAGATAACTTAATAAAAAAAATTCTATTGTAATCCTATTAATATTTAAATTAATAAGAGAGTTTTTATCATTCTTATTGAATTGTTTTAAAATTTTCTCTTTGATTTCATTTCTCCTTTCATTTCTAGTTAAATTTAATATTTAAAGATTAGCTAAAATATGTTGTCACTACACCTAAAATGTGTTAATCCATAGAAGACAACAATAATTTTCACTAAGGAACATATTTAGATAGGGAAGTATTGTTACAATTTTAGATGAATCTTATGTAACTTTTAAATAAAATTTAAAGAAATTGAAATGACATTGCAATAAATATTGTAGTATTTTTAAAATAAGTTAGATTATGTTAAAAGTACAAATAATAGCCAAAGATTAAATTTGTAGGAAGAGTGGGTCAATATTGGAAAATGCTAGAAGAATTATAAGCCTTAGCCTAGGTAAGATCCTAATTTTCCTTACAACCATCATCAACATATAGGGGGAATGAAAGTGAAATTTAAGGAAGGATGGTCAATGTCTTTTGAAGAATCCTAGGCTAAGAACAAAACAAAGAAATACTATTGTGAAACTTGTTCTATATAAAAACATAGAAAATATGATCTTATTAGCTACTTCTAACCAAAACAATTATAGAGTCTATGGAAAATGAAAGTCCTCGAAGATTGAAAATACTTGATATCAAAAGATATCAAAGTTATACAACACGTCAAGAGTATTGAAAGAATTGCAAGGTGTATGTGTAAGAGTTTCACATCAATATTTAAGATTATACTTGTGGTGATACTTTATTGGTATAAAAAGAGTGATCACTTGGAAACATATATAATACTCCTTGAGCTCTCTTTCATATCTCCAAGTGAAATGATAAGAAATAATATCTTTCATATAAATAATAAACTTCTCTAAGACATCAAAATCCTTGCAAAGACCTTTTACTGTGAATTGTTTTGAGTGTTATCTACTTCTACATTTGTCTTGATAGAGAAAAAATTTAGGGGAGTCAATATTATGAAAGATCTCACAGTGACTTGAAAGGTGTTAAGGATAGATATTTTCCTTCTTCCTTCTTACATTATTTGTCTTCTAAAGCTATTCTATTGTTTGGAGGGAGTAGGAAAAATATTTTGGAATCCATTCAAGTACCATGGTTAATGACAAATATATTTTTGGAATGTCATGAAACATGAATCTATTTGAAGATTTTTTTGTTCATTTATATCTTATGTTTTAAATTATTATTTTTCGTACACTTGAAAGTGAAATTTCAGTTAATCTTAAGAGTTGTAAAAGGGATAGCTTGTCACCTTCTCTTACAACCACTGTATGAAGAGAAAAAATCAAATGGAAAATTATTAAGAGGAGCTATATATATATAGTTAAAAAGTTAGACATTATCCATTTAATTCATGGCATATAATTTAAGTGAATATAATTCGTTAAAAATATCCAAATTTTGATTTGATGTTGCTAAGGAACTTTTTCATTAATAAACTTATTGAAATATTTTAATGCAAATTTCATTTTTATCACATGTACCCAATACATTTAGGGCTGAGTTGGTTGGTTCTTTCAAGCCCATCAACTTGTGCAACTCCATCTATAAAATATTTACTAAAGTTCTCTCCTTGAATCTAATGGAAATCATCCCTTCAAAATGATCATAAAATATTTAATTTAGTGAGATTTAAAATTTATCAATAATTAATATATTTGATTGATTAACATTTAAATTAAACTAACATTCATCCCCATTATTTTCTAGTTCATTGATGTTTTCAATTATACTTATTTGAGTTCTACAACAATTCGAAAGGCCACTTTCACAATAGGAAGAATTTAGTGGCATTTTCCTTTAATATGACCCACTTGGAAGGTCTATAAAAAAATATAGTTGATGCACACTAGACACAAATCATACTAAAATAATAAATAATTATCGTAAAATTCAAAAATTATTGAATATAAAGTTGACTTGAAAGAAGTTGTTCACCTCCAATGGTTGTTGAATTTATATGTTGGTGCCTCTTGTGCAACTATACACTATGAAATTTCATTGGCTCCAACCTATCTAGTAGAGGTCTAATCTTCACTTGTTAACATTATAGAGGATTTAGCAAGTATACTCAATGGTAATTACTTAGATAAAGGGTTTGATTATGGTTCAAATGGTTTAGATTAAAGGGTTTTTTGAAAGTTAAAAATTGCCTCATATAATACTAGGGTTTGATAAATAGAGATCTATCTAAGGGTTTGGTTACCTGGTTTGATTTATAGGGAACTTACATGGTTAGATTAATAGTGTTTGTGTTAGATTCAGATTTGATTAGGATTTCATTCTAGGGTTTGAGTTAGGGTAATTTGAGCAGATTAGGGTTTCAATTTGAGTTAGGGTTTAAAGATTAGGATTTCAGTTATAGTTAGGGTTAGGTTCTAGGGTTATCTAGTTAGATTAAGATTAGGATTTGAGTTAAAGATTAGGGTTTGATCTAAAGAGTTCAAATGATTTCTAGATTAGGGTTTGAGTTCTAGATTAAAGGGTTTGGTTGGGGTTATGGTTGTACATTAAACTTAAACTTGGTTCAAGTTAGGGTTTGATTTAAAGGGAACTTTCAATTTAGATTATTAATTTAGGGTTTGAGTTAAAGATTAGGGTTTGGTTAGCATTTGATTTAAAAAGAAATTAGGGTTTGAGTAAATATTAGGGTTTGAGTTTCCAATTAGGAAATTAGATCTAAGGGTTTGATTTAGATTAGGGTTTGAGTTAGAGATCTAAGGGTTTCGGTTAAATTTGGTTCAAATTAGATTCGGGTTATGGTTCAACCTAGGGTTACATTAGCTCATTTCAATTACAAAACTCTAGGGTTAAAGAGTTTTCAAGTTAGGGTTAGATTTTGAGTTAGGGTTAGAAATTAGGGTTAGAGTTTGAGTTAGGGTTAGGGTTATGGTTAGTGTTATTTTTTAGGGTTATGGAGATCTAGCTCGTTCTAATTTTTTAAGCTTTCTACACTATTTTTTTATATTTTTTTTCTAATGTTTTTCTAATGATTCAAGTTTAATGTTTTTTTCTAATATTTTGTAAAAAAAAATTCAAATATTTTGTAATGTTTTTCTAATATAAAATATTTTTTCCTAATATTTTCTAATGTTATATATACTATTTTTTTTTCTTTAATGTTAAATACTAATATTTCCTAATGTTATAATACTAATTTATTTTTCTAAAATCTACAAGAGAATAACTTTTTTTAATATTTCACTTAGTAGCTGTTGTTTTTAATATTTTTATAATGTTTTTCTAATTTGCAAGACTAATGTTTTCTAATGTTTTTTTCTAATTTTTTCTAATGTTTTTTCTAATATTTTCTCATAGTTTTTAAATATTTTTCAAACTAATATTTTAAAATATATTTTCTAATATTTAAAAATGTAATGTTTTTTCTAATGTTTTTCTAATAAAACTAATATTTTTCTAAATTTTATTTTCTAATATTCTACACTTTTTTTTTAATATTTTATAATTTTTTCTAATATTTTCTAATTTTCAAGACTAACATTTTTAAAAATATTTTCTAATGTTTTTCCTAATATTTTCTCATAGTTTTCTAATATTTTCCAAACGGTTATTTTTTTAAATATATTTTCTAACATGTTTTTCTAATATTTAAATGTAATGTTTTTCTAATAAAAACTAATATTTGAATGTAATGTTTTTTCTAATATTTTTTATGTAATTTTTTTTCTAATGTTCTGATATTCTAGATTAATTTTTTTTAATATATTCTAATGGTTTTCTAATATTCTAAGCTATTGTTTTTCTAATATTTATCTAATTTAGTACTAATTTTTTTCTAAATTTGTTTTCTAATGCTATATTAATATTTTTCTAATATATAAATGTTAAATTAATAGAATTAAGTAACATAAATAAACAATAAAAATATTAAATTAACATTAAAATATGCTTTGAAAACATTAAAAAAATATTCAAATAATAACATATAGACATACTTGAAATAGTGCAACGACGAGAATCTAGAGGAGAATGACGAGGCATGCTAACCAATCAAGCATGTTCGCTTCAACGTTCAAGTCAAAATCAACGTTGTAAAAATGAATAGTAAAATGGACAAAATGATGTTTAAATGAAAGCGAAGTTGTTGTAAAACATGTTCGTAGCGAACATATTAATGAGGTATGTTCACAACAAATATGCCTAATCAGTGTGAAATATGTTCGCTTCAAACATGGTTAATATGTTTGGGCGAACAATTGATAAATGTGATTTGCAGATTTTGCAATTTTTTTGGATTTTCTTTGTCCCACAAAAGTGGAACCCATTATTGTGGGTTCACCCTACTAGCAGTAGGTTTTCGTTTGGTTTTATCTTTCTCAGATGAGGAAGATGTGACACCTTTGAGCATAATTTTAGCATGTGACCATGCAACAACATCTACGCATGATTGAGATTGTCCTTGATTAGACATAAAAGATCTAACTCCTTTAAGGACAAAATGGGGTTTTTGTTGTCATTTTTTCCCTCTATAATTATAACATTGCAATATTCAATTTCCACTAGTTCAACCATATTGATCACATTATCATCATTGGCATACATGTAGTTTATCTTTATATTGTTCTTAGGTTTGGATGTTCCCCCTTTTCATATTTGGGAAATTACTCTTTGAATTCTTTTTATTAGATTTTTGGTAATGTCCCTCGATAACCATATCTCTAGCATCTATTAGATCTTGGATCTTGTGTTTCATATTTATATAGTTGTTGGTTTTGGGACCCTTGTTACAATAATATTCACACTAATCAGCCTTGTTCCACCATTATGGGTTGAATTCTGGATCATAAGGTCCAAAGTCTCACTGAGAGGTGTAAAATCATGTTTGGTTCTAGGAGCCCAAGGTCTCTCTTTGAAGATGTTTCCATGTTGGGTGCCAGATAAGTATGCGCTAAACGTGGCCAAATGCAATAGTAACACACTTCAATAATTCCTTACATGCAAGATTTATTCACAATTGGATATAGAGAAATCCATCATGAATAATCTATGCAATTTGACCTATTGCCTTATATCTAATAGGAGTATGGTGCTCTTAGAACCAAGAGCTTTAGTGACTTTAGACTGATAAAATGAAGGAAATTGTAAATGCATGATTAATCTAAACTATATTTTTGTAGTTTCATCCAATGCAAGTAAGATGATTTAATCTTGACAAAGAAATTCATTATATCAACTAAGAACAATGGAATGAAACTAAGTGATATGTAAATGTTAATAATGAAAGAGATAAAAGAAATAAACACAAGATCTAAATAGCTCTAGCACAAATTTTGCAGAGACTCAATACTCACATTTGCACACTTACACATGAGAAGCAAGAGACCTTCTTTTATAGGAATACTAGACATATTGACGGTTGAGATTGAAATGGATGAGTGGTTGAGAATGATTTGAAGTTGAATTAAAATTAGGTAACTTTTGATGAGAGGGAGTTAACTTTCCTAAGTTTGGAATAAATGAGGTAGTTAACTGGTTAGATGAGTTTCAATTAACTACTTTGTTTTCTTTTTTGTTTTAAGTTAACTGATTATTTCCTTTTCAAACTCAAGAGATGATTTTCTCAAACTTTGGAAGGTATTTGAATATAACTAAATCATTTTTATAATTTTAAATATTTTTCTCAATTATTGAATATTTAAATTCAAATATTTGATATTTTGAGATATGTAATTCAATTAAATTAAGAAATCTTTTTTTCATGTGTAATTGGCCTAGAGAGGATTAATTTAATTAAAGTGCTAGGACTTTAGCTTAAACTAATTAATTTTCAATGGGCCTTTGGTCTACTAGTGAAGTTGAATGGCTCACAAAGAGTCCACTAGGGATCAAGTCTTGCTAAGTGCAAGGCTCCAACATCATAAGCGATGAGGTCAGGATTGTGCCTAGGATGATTTTGATGGCGTGGATGGCCCTCAATCCTTGGCTCTAAGTCGAAGAGATTTCAGGCATGAGTGGGCCCATATCAGGTTCCTAAAAAGTCTATGTGGTGGCCTTCGCTGGTTGGTAGCTCGCAAGTTTTGTGCCTCGCTGGGTTGCCTCATAGGTCTGAACCCTCCATCAAAAAAAGCAATTAATTAATTGAATGGGCTTAGTAGCTAATTTTCATTTGATATTTAAGAATTCATCAATGTTTATGATTATTAAAAATTAATGGTTTTACACAATCGATACTCAGATCAAGTAGAGAAAATGGAACTAGAAATGCCAAATGAGTTAGGACTTGTCATTCGATATTTGAGATTAGGAGAAAATTGGTTTAGAAGACCAATTTTAGGGCATTATAAGCTATAAGGGAGAATGCAAATTGCAATAGGTTGAAGTTATTGTATAATAATATTGAACTCTCTATTTGGTGGATGTAGCCCCAAATTGGGTGAACCAACTTAACTTTTTATGGCTTCTATCCATTTATGTATGATTTATTCCTTAGTGTTGGTTATATTTGCATGTAACTGTTATTTTATGTCTAAAATATTCCTAACAAATTTGACCCTCTTTCAGAGGCCTGTAGACCTTCAAAATTGAGTTCAAAGTTTTTGTACCACCTTCCTAAACTAAAAAACTCAATATCTTCAAAATAGGACTTGATCTTGCCATGAAACTTCGTTGGTGTGTTTATATGTACAAAAGGAACCTCTAGAGAAGTAATTGTCCAACAGTTCGTGTGCAAATAAAAACTTGCTAAAAATGGTAAACCTTCCCAAAATAGGCCTTATTCAATAGCTAGATAATATTTTTGGGTGATGCAAATTTTGTCTTCCATCTTTGATGCTCTGGCATCAACAAGATCTATTGCAATCCCTAGTTTTGGCTTGTATGACATAGAGTAACAATTTGTACAAATGATGTGTATTCCTCCACCTTTAGGTAATCTAGTGTTGTGATTAGTTACAGTAGATAGGTTGTGGTCAAGTGATGTTATGGTGTTCATCAACTATTATTTTTTAGGACCATGCTATCATTTGTGCTCATTTAGCTAATAAGTACTAACAATTTTTTCATTTGAGGCTAATTAAAGTTGTTTTCATCATTATAGTAGCACACAATGATTATGGTGAATATTTTGGATCTCGGGAAAGATTTATCAACTATTATGATGCTTCAAATACCCTATTTCCCTTCAAGTGCCTTAGATATTGTGTTTAGAGATGAAGGTTCATGCATTATACACTATGTCTTATTAGGTTGACCTAGTTGATGTTATTTTGTATTGCAATGGATATAAATTAGCATACGTCCTTTTGAGATGGATGTATGCCAGTTATGAGATATTATGATCAAGAGTGAAAGTGTCAATATGAAAACAAGTAGGGATGAAACCAATCACAAATGTATAGATAGAGAGTTGTAATCAACATTGTCAAAGAATGCAACTCTAGTTAGTTCATTCATATAATTCCATGTAATCAGTAGTATTGTACCTTGTCATGAAGAGTTGATCTTTGCTAATTTGCAAGTCATTGTATCTTTCCCTAAGGTAGTGCACCTTGGTCTTCAAGTCCATTTTAGGAGCAGCGAACTCCTTGACCTATGACCTAAGACATTATAATTTTTTGTTCATATAGTGAGTGAGATTTTCATTTTGATTCCTCCAACATTAGATTTTGTACATTAAAAAAATAATGTTCATGTGTTTGTGTGCTCATTGCAATATCTTTCATTAGTATTTTGTTGGATACAAATAATTGATAAGAATTAGTGTAATGAAATATTGAAGTTTTAGTGCATGCTAATTTAACCCTCCATCCCCTCTCCCAACATGTAGAAGTGTCTAATAGTAAATTAAGGCAATGATTGTAGGAGATATCTTTTTTATGTTCCAAACTCATCTATCTTATTGGAAAAAAGGATTTATTCGACTTGTCTTGTCATAAGTGTTGCTTTTTACACATCTTTTGGTTAAAACAAATGCACCTCATATTTTATGTTGTCTTTCAAGCCTTCAAGAAATAATTCCTTAACAAAAACTTATATTTCATTCTTCACTCTTAAAGAAAGCTTTAGAAATTGTTTAACATAATCCTTGGCCAAGCATATTTTCTTTATTTTGTGAGTTGGGAGAAGTAGTTATCTATTAAATTATCTCAATAATACGAAACAAGTTCGTCTTGAAAAAAACTATAATGTGACAACACAACCCTTCTAGATTTTCTCATTACTTAACCAATGATACCAAAATACTTGATCAAGTTCCAAGTATAATGAAGCATAGCCACTTTTTTATTTCAAACATGGTGAAGATCAAAGAATTGTTGCATTTGGCAAAGTCAATGGGTAATATTGTTTTAATCAAACTACCTCATATTCAACTTGGTTATGAATTGACTAGGAATATGATTACTAAATAGATGGCCTCTCTTGACATTTGAGTCAAACCCCACAAAATTCATTTCCCATAAAATAATTGTCTTCCATCTTATAAGGAACTTCTTCCTTACACTATATTGCTTGAATAAGTGTCTCCAACTTCTTGAATAAGTCATGCATGTCCTTCATCATTGATGAAATTTCTACACCCACCTATGTCAATATTGAAGAAATGCCATATTTGCCTTTTTTATCTCATCAATGGATATAATATATTCATTGTCTATGCCCTCCTTATCTAGAGATTTCTTAAGTGTAGTGGCCTTCATTTTTACTCTTGTTAACAAACTTGTCATGATGAGAAATAATTCATTTGCAATAAATCACAAAAATGAAAAATAAATTTTCAAAAAATATGATTTTCCATAATAGGCTCAAAATACTTACCTGTAAAAATCTCCATGAAATAATATAAATTGCTCCTTTGAAAATGCAATATTGAAAACCTTAATTGTGCAATAAGTCATTTTCTTCTGCTCCAAACTCTCTAAAATTTGGATGGTAGAATCTTCAATGACTTCCCTTTAAAAATTCAAGACAAACACACTCAAATCTAGGATTATTGTCTTCACAAAAAGTTTTCACAAAAACCATAATTCTATGATAACTTGCTCAATTCTTCTCCAATTTCTCTAAGAATTGAATTTATCATACTTTAATATGTTCTTTAAAAAAATCTAGAAAATGAAAATAAAAAATTGTCAAAATTTGAAAGATATTCAATTTCAAAATGACATACAAAATTGTCGAAAATGACTTGCCTTCACAATGTCAATGTATTGTTTTGATACAAGTTGTTATAAATTACTTGCACAAAAGAGGAAGATAATAGGAAATATGTTGCTAATAATTTATACTAGCTATAAATAACAAGTTGCTACAAAGGGGCACACCTCCAAATATCTTCGATCAGAATACACTTAATATCACTACCTCTTATATATACCCTACTAATGCTTAGGATATCACCTAAGCTAACCTAAATATGACTATATAGACCAAAGACTAACCTAAATAACTAATAGAAATATAATTATGATAATACATGATTTAATTAGGAGTTAAGGTAGTTGAAAGATGACTACTCAAATTCTCATAGATTTGGCCTCAAATATCTAATTTGAATGAAAGAAAAAGAGAAAATGACTTTTTGACTTTCTCAAACTCTTTAAATTGAATCATGAATGTAGATATGTGCTAACAAGATTTAATTTTGACTTGCAATATTCTTTCAAATCTGCATATGTTTTTAAGACTTACACATATTTGTTGCCTAAATCTATCAAATAAGACTAACAAGAAGTAATCTCACAAGCGTTGACATCATGTAAAGAGTTGATACAACATTCTCTATACCTTGCAAGGTTAACTAAATATTATAGCCACCTGAGATCTAGGCACTTCATGAAAGCACAAAATAGATCAACTATGAAATACAATGATATTCTTATAGAGGATGCAAATGACATATTAATAAAATGCAATGAGATTGCAAATGGGACTCCTTGGTTCTATAATCTTAAATCTTAAATTGAACATAGAATTTATAAGATTATGACATGTTTCGTAGGACCTAAGTGATGACTATCCTATGTGTAGCCTAAGTAAATTTAACATACGTAGAGAGAACCTAGTAATAAACTTGTTCGATAAAACACCCATTTCACATTGATAAATTATATATCATTTTTTCAAATAAAAATATTTTAAAATTTTAATTTAATCATATTCATAATCATTACTTTTATAACAAATATCATTTTTAACGTATTAATTACAAAACCAATATTTATTACTAAATTAGGTATCTTAAATATTATATATAAATTATTTTATTTTTACACTGGGGTGTGAGCACAAGCCACTCTCACCATTTGAATTCAGAGGTGGAATTGAACCCGAGACCATGAGGGTGACCCACGACTTCAAGCCTATCCATCTACCTTGTACACTAGGAGCTGCCCCATATTTTACTTAATTATTATTCAAAACCTAGTTCATCTAAAATATTTTATTAATTTACAAAAAAAATTAAGCTTAAAGAAAACATTAATTAAATATTTGAATATTTTTCTATTGTAAAAATTTAACTCTTTTCATTTAAAAAATATCATATCTATTTAATATTATTTGATTTATTTTTAATTACTAACATTTTGACAATATTTATTCTATAATTATGGCAGTTGAAGTATATTCCTCTTGTCAATGTTCTAGGATAGAATTTTTTATGATCATCACCATTTCATTTGGACAATACAAGGCTATTGATTTGATCCCTAAATTCAAAACAAGGGCTTCCCTACACTGAATATTGCTATTTTAGTAGAATGGGTACTTAGTTGGAATGAAAAATGCCTATAGTGGGAGGGCACAATTATTGGATAAAGGCAAGCCTAAAATCACTACCATGCAAGACATGAACTCTTAAACTACTTAGTGAAATATTTGTCGAATCTACAGACAAGGTTATTCGATTATCAGATAGAGCATCTCCATATTTTTAAAGTTTGAATGTTCATTAAGTAGGATGTTGCAATGTTTACAAAATACTTGATAGAAGAGCCACAATCCTGAGGACAGAAAATAGAAAGAGGGGGATACGCGTGCATTTGATGAGTAAAGGCTCAACACTTTAAACAGATTTTATCTCTTGTCATTTTGGCACACACATAAATGAGAGCTCTGTAAATTCTTGGATCCAAATGATGATATTGACATGGAATTTCATAGCATAATGATCATATTTCATGCACAATTCTTAAATAGAATACTTGCTCTTTTTCCAAGAAATGTGCATGTGTACTGATAAAGCTCTCTCATTTTTAATTTCACAGAAATCATCGTACTTTGCATTTGGAAATTTTAGGAGATTAAGGAACTATGACCATATGTGCTCCTAGAGAGTATCATCTTGACTTCCACTAGCAGTCATGAATTCCAACAAAGAAAAGAACTAAGAGAGATGCACTTCCGCATATATGAACACATTGTAAATTTTACAAAGAGCATGAAACAATCTCTTAATGCTAATGCAATGTAACTCCTACACCTAATTTGATTTAATTGTTCTTCATCAAATACCTCAACCATCCTAAAGATATCAATACTGTTTGACACTCAACAAACCTAACAAACCAATTTGTTTCGTAGGAGACAAAACTTGATCCAAATGCCGACACGTACTAATCAGGAATTAGAAAAACATTATCAAGGAACAGAATTTATAAATTAAAAGCATGACATAAAACTTCTACAATAGTGGTGAAATTTTGAATAGAGTTTCATTTGTGTTTAATGTTTATTCTGACAAAAATTTCTTCAAAACAAACAAGAAAAATCATGGTGTGCTTAATGCAACAATAGCCAGCAATTTACAGATAGTCACATTAGTTAATTTCAATTCTTCATTGTTACCAATCAAGATTCTTAGTTATAGTTTGAGCTAAAATCCCTGCATTTCATCAGAATTGGAAGATGGATTTGTTCTATGAGTAAAGCAGTCTGTTAAACATTTGCTCGATTCTCAAAAAGGCCGGAATAGGGTTATAACCGACTGATTTAACGTAGCAATTGTTCTCTTACATGGGAATTTCATCCACCTCCTTGAGATGATTCTGTCGAAAAACATACATGTCACAATTTTTAATCATTTCTTTATACTTTCTCAAAAGACATTAATCATTTCATTGGCAAAACTACTAGGGATCTCTGAGTACTACCACCGAGCCTTTTACAACCAGTAATTGCTAAAGGTTCAATAGATTGTGTGCATTTTTTCACCAGTAGCAATAGAAATTTGACCTCCTCCTCTGATGGCTTTCCTTTTGCATAAGATTCGCTATTGTTGGTTGTTTCATATGGAGTTGGACTATTTAATAATTTATGTTATTCATGCTATGACATAGATGCATGCTTGAGAGCTAGGCATGGGCCTTTCTTCTGGAATTGGATTAAAAAGATAAAGAAATGTCTTTAGCATGAGGGGATGACCCTGTAGCGCCATAGTGCCATCTACAACTCTATTTGGCTAGTTATTTTCTGCATGCCTGAAATAGAAAAATCATTTATGTAAGAACTTGTAATTAAATCTTCCCATTTTGGTACATAAACATAGTTATGCCCACTTTGGCCAATGAAAATAATTGAATAAATTTGGACACGCAAACAAATATACATCAACGTTACATATTTAAAATATTAAATCTGCAAATTTGCATCTACCTTTTACAAGGCCAAATCTGAGTTCATGCAACAAGCTTAACAAAGATGGTTTAGATCAATGTTAAAAGGTTCTTAGCTCATATAAATGGATGAGTGCAAAGTCAAACACATTGAACCAACTCTGCTTGCTTATTTGCATTGAAAATTTTGGACTCAATGTTGATTGCACTTCTAAAGGAATAGCAGTATACATCCACAATGGCTCAAAATCATCTGCTCGGTTTGGGCATTATGTTAGGATCCAAGAATGTACAGCTTCAGCTGGAAAGATGCTAAAAAATTCCACAACTTGCTAAAAGCATTGCCAACTTTGGCAAATATATCTGTTTGATTCTTGCCAAGTTGCTTGAGTAATTTGTTTATTTGAAATGTGGACAATAGTAAAATCTATTAATATGATGTTCAGCAGGCAAAGTAATTTGCAACCCATCCTCACATAACAAAGAAAGGAAAAGAAACTTGGGTTATATATTTCTCAAGTAATACAATATTAAGAAAAGATTGATTGGAAGGCAATAAAGTATATCAAAAACCAATTCAATATTTGAAAGCTCTTTATAGGAAGGCTGGCTTAAAGGAAGCTATTTAAAATCAATCTCCAGAACACAACTGACACAATATAGCTTAGCCAGAGTGGAAGACCCAGTTTAAAGCTGTGGGCCATTAAAAGTCTGACCAAATTTCCAGTCAGATAGAGCCACTGTATAGGAGGCAATTGTCCTTCCATCACTTGTAGTGACCTTGAACAACAGGCTATGCATGTTCAGGTAATTGTTGCTCTGCAAGTTTTGGCCCCAGCTTGTGACATGTCCTGTCAATGAGTAGAACTCCCCTTGATAGAAGCCACTTGGACGTGTGCTCTTCCAACATTCGTGAACCAGATTGAAGTAATGGTGAAAAGAATCTGCCCTTCCTTTGGCAGGACACCCCCCAAACTGAAATACTCAAACATAAGTCCCAAATCACTAAACACAGATGATGACAATGAAGCAACAAAATTTTTTGGCATGGAACTTCAAATCACTCACCTTTTGTACATAAGGGTTACAATGTCAGTTTTGAATTCCGAAATGTTTTGAAAAATGGGTTATGAAAGGTCAAAGTGCTCCAGGGGAGGATTGCACCATCTGCCATTGTTGTTGGACAGGGCATTGTTGGTAGAAGTTTGTTCTAGTGACAACAATAGGGCCAGGAGACACCATTTTGGATCGTCATTGGACTTGATCTCATAGCATGTGCCACAATCAAGCAAAAAGGAAAATTTTGCAGGAAAAATATAATAGAATCCTAAGAAAATAAAATGCATGGAGGGGAAAAAAAAGGGAACAACGAAAACATTGCAAAACCCTAACATTAGAGATTGCACATTTACAAATATTAATGTGATCAGCTAAAACATGTACAAACAACATTGTCCATTATGTGGCTAACCAGAATAACCAAAACAAAACCCTCATCTCAAGATGCTGCACAAATTCTGTTATGGCATCAACAATGTTGACGAGTGTCTCACTTTCAGAAAATTAATCAGTATATATAATGATATCCACAAAATAAGGGAGAGGAATAAGAATGGAAGCTTGCCATGAGATTATATTATTGCTAATGCATGGCCCTGTTAACTCTGATATGAATGTTCAAAAGGTCCATGTTTTTTGAGATTATATTGCAATGTCATCACATTCACATTTGCAAACAAATCTCATATTTATTGACCAAATGAGATATAGTTGCACAACAATAATCTCATTCAATAGACTACTGCAGTATAACAGATCACAGTGATTAATACATGTACATTCCTATCCTCAATATTAGTGATGTTTGTTCCTGAAAGAAACTAGTCAACAGTTATTAAATCAACACTGAATGGAAGGCACCTTGCATTTGGTCTATGCCAGAGACATTATGGCCTAAAATCCTCTGGCCGAGGTCAACTCTGGCTGCTGAACTCTTCACAACAGTTCTCCACAATGCTCAAATCTCATTCACTCTTCAAAAGGCCAGGAAATGGGAAGAGTTGAAATAGGCAATGCCATGAAGAGTTTTCCTACAAATAATCATCTCAATGCCCCCAACATGCTCTAAATCCTTGAATAGCAAAGTAGCAGATGTTGCTCCATTTCATGTCACCTGCCGTCTTGAACTATTGCATGGTTACAGGCACATGCAAATGATGCTTGGAGAAAAATGTAGGAGACATGCAGGCCATGTAAACCGTCTGGAAAATGGCACTTGCCCAACCTTCAAATCAGCCACCCATATTTTCTGTCAAATATTTCAATAAAGAAATTGAAAATACCGGTGGGAAAATTCCAGAGAGCCAGTAGAAAAAAAGAAACGGAAAACTTGAATTTCACTTAAATTATTAATACAGAAATTTTCTTAGACCATAGGTTGAAGAGATGCTGGATGTCCAAGGAGCAAACTAATGTTCGAACTTCTACCGAAAACATGATGCAGGAGCATCTTGCATGGAAAATTATTGGAAAAAAAAATTTTAAAAAAAATTTTTAAAAAAAAAAAAAAAATTGTGGAGAGAGAAAGTGACGAAAATTAGAGGAGAAATATAAAAAAAATAAGAAAGAGGAAAAAGGAGAAAAGAAAGGAAAATGGGATTTCTATTTTCGAGGTGCATAGGTGGCATAATAGAAAAAATAAAAAAATAAATGGTTGTCATTCTATTTATCAAAGTGTGTGGGAAGAATTCTAGAAAGTTATGAATATTGTAGAAAGTTGTGGATATTGTAGAAGGTTATGGAAGTTGCAGAAGGTTGTGGAGGAATTCTAGAAGGTTGTGGATAAGTCATGCATGGGGTGGCAAGTGCCTATTTAAGCAATGCATATGAGCATTTCTAATCAAGCTCAAGGAGAAGCTTGAGAAGTGGAAGCTCGAGAAGAAAGTGGAAGCTCAAGGAGAAGCTTGAGGAGTAGAAGCTCAAGGAGTAGCTTGAGAAGTGGAAGCTTGAGGATGAGTAACTTGAGAAGGAGAAGCTTGAGAAGTAGAAGCTCGAGAAGTAGAAGCTTTGGAAGGAAAAGCTTGAATGTGTGAAAGAGAAGGAGAAAGTGAAGAGTGAGTTTTCCTGAGTCTGTGGACAGAGCGCCGAATGTGAGGCAGTTTACAGCAGGATTGTGATGGACTTGTGAGTGTGTAGACAGAGCGCCGAATGTGAGGCAGTTTACACTTGGATCTTGGATAAGGTTGGAGAAGAGCTAGTGGCTGCGGTTTAGAAATAAGAAGATTGCTTGGTGGCTTGCGAGCACAAGTTGAGATCTCAGAGGTTTCTACTAGAGTGTGGATTTGGATTTGGATTTGGACTAGAGTGTTGCATTCTTGGTTGTGAGTTGGTAAGGGTGGTGTGGCCCTTCGTCAGTGGTATCAGAGCGTACCTACATCAAGTGGTATCAGAGCCATACTTCATTAGTGGTATCAGAGCAGGAGATCCTGAGTGTACAAGCAGATCGCCGAAGTGTGAGGCAGTTTGTACCAGGACCTTGGTTGGGTGAAGTTTATTAGAGTGGGAGTTCCTGAGCGTGTAAACAAATGGCCGAAGCTGAGGCAATTTGCACTAGGACCTTGGGAGGACATGCAGATTGATTGATGGATGCAGAGATGGAAGACTGGACTTGTTGAGGCATGATTGTGGAGAGCTGGTGGATTGCAAATCCGTTGTCCTAGACTTGTGATGTGGATCCTGATTGTTCGTGCAAGGTGGCAGGTTGCGATCTGACTTGCAAACAATTCAAGGTTGTCACAAGGAGCGTGGGAAGGATTTGTTGCAGAGGGTTTACGAAGATCTTGGAAGATGGCTCCAAGAGGATTGGACCCTAAGATGATTGCGAAAATCCATGATATAGTGGAGAGGAATTTTTCTAAGATGATTTCTCGGTTGGATGCTAGATTGGCTGATCAAGCTAAGAAGGTCAAGGTGGAAGAGGATGGGTTTGCTGATCAGTTTGTGGAGCCTGATGCAGAACCTGCAGAGCAACTAGAGGTTGTTGCTGAAGATATTCCTAAAGTTGTTGATGTTGGGACAGATGTTGGTTTTCATGATCAATTGGTTGAGTCTGACATGGAGATTGTGGAGCACTCGGTTGTGGATGATCTAGTTGTTGTTGGTGGTGACTTGTATCTTACAGAGCATCTTGTTGTGAGCAATGAGGTTGTTGGTGTTGAGAGTTTGGCATGTGTTGATGGAGATCTACATGTGGCTGCTGATGTGGAGTTTGTTATTGCTCATATGGACGCACTAGTTGTTGATGTGAATGGGAGTTCGGTAATGAAGCATTATGTTCAGTTTGTTCCTGGGAGTGAGCATGTTGATTGGATGGTTGAGATTCAGGTGTTTGATAGAGTAATGCAGATGTGGAAGATTTGCATGGTGGTTTTGTTGTCCCTGTTGAGGTGGAAACCTTTGGTGAAGATGAAGATGGTGGTAGACCTTTTTTTTTGGCGTCAAAGTGTGGGACACACTTTTCTATCTACCAGAGGAGTCTGATGTAGGAGCATCTTGCATGGAAAATTATTGGAAAAAAAAAAATTTAAAATTTGAAAAAAAAAAAAAAATTTGTGGAGGAGAGAGAAAGTGACGAAAATTAGAGGAGAAATATAAAAAAAATAAGAAAGAGGAAAAAGGAGAAAAGAAACGAAAATGGGATTTCTATTTTCGAGGTGCATAGGTGGCATAATAGAAAAAATAAAAAAATAAATGGTTGTCATTCTATTTATCGAAGTGTGTGGGAAGAATTCTAGAAAGTTATGAATATTGTAGAAAGTTGTGGATATTGTAGAAGGTTATGGAAGTTGCAGAAGGTTGTGGAGGAATTCTAGAAGGTTGTGGATAAGTCATGCATGGGGTGGTAAGTGCCTATTTAAGCAATGCATATGAGCATTTCTAATCAAGCTCAAGGAGAAGCTTGAGAAGTGGAAGCTCGAGAAGAAGGTGGAAGCTCAAGGAGAAGCTTGAGGAGTAGAAGCTCAAGGAGTAGCTTGAGAAGTGGAAGCTTGAGGAGGAGTAACTTGAGAAGGAGAAGCTTGAGAAGTAGAAGCTCGAGAAGTAGAAGCTTTGGAAGGAAATGCTTGAATGTGTGAAAGCTAGAAGGTGTGAAAGAGAAGGAGAAAGTGAAGAGTGAGTTTTCCTGAGTCTGTGGACAGAGCGCCAAATGTGAGGCAGTTTACAGCAGGATTGTGATGGACTTGTGAGTGTGTAGACAGAGCGCCGAATGTGAGGTAGTTTACACTTGGATCTTGGATAAGGTTGGAGAAGAGCTAGTGGCTGCGGTTTAGAAATAAGGAGATTGCTTGGTGGCTTGCGAGCACAAGTTGAGATCTCAGAGATTTCTACTAGAGTGTGGATTTGGATTTGGATTTGGACTAGAGTGTTGCATTCTTGGTTGTGAGTTGGTAAGGGTGGTGTGGCCCTTCGTCAGTGGTATCAGAGCGTACCTACATCAAGTGGTATCAGAGCCATACTTCATTAGTGGTATCAGAGCAGGAGATCCTGAGTGTACAAGCAGATCGCCGAAGTGTGAGGCAGTTTGTACCAGGACCTTGGTTGGGTGAAGTTTATTAGAGTGGGAGTTCCTGAGCGTGTAAACAAATGGCCGAAGCTGAGGCAGTTTGCACTAGGACCTTGGGAGGACATGCAGATTGATTGATGGATGCAGAGATGGAAGACTGGACTTGTTGAGGCATGATTGTGGAGAGCTGGTGGATTGCAAATCCGTTGTCCTAGACTTGTGATGTGGATTCTGATTGTTCGTGCAAGGTGGCAGGTTGCGATCTGACTTGCAAACAATTCAAGGTTGTCACAAGGAGCGTGGGAAGGATTTGTTGCAGAGGGTTTACGAAGATCTTGGAAGATGGCTCCAAGAGGATTGGACCCTAAGATGATTGCGAAAATCCATGATATAGTGGAGAGGAATTTTTCTAAGATGATTTCTCGGTTGGATGCTAGATTGGCTGATCAAGCTAAGAAGGTCAAGGTGGAAGAGGATGGGTTTGCTGATCAGTTTGTGGAGCCTGATGCAGAACCTGCAGAGCAACTAGAGGTTGTTGCTGAAGATATTCCTAAAGTTGTTGATGTTGGGACAGATGTTGGTTTTCATGATCAATTGGTTGAGTCTGACATGGAGATTGTGGAGCACTCGGTTGTGGATGATCTAGTTGTTGTTGGTGGTGACTTGTATCTTACAGAGCATCTTGTTGTGAGCAATGAGGTTGTTGGTGTTGAGAGTTTGGCATGTGTTGATGGAGATCTACATGTGGCTGCTGATGTGGAGTTTGTTATTGCTCATATGGACGCACTAGTTGTTGATGTGAATGGGAGTTCGGTAATGAAGCATTATGTTCAGTTTGTTTCTGGGAGTGAGCATGTTGATTGGATGGTTGAAATTCAGGTGTTTGATAGAGTAATGCAGATGTGGAAGATTTGCATGGTGGTTTTGTTGTCCCCGTTGAGGTGGAAAACTTTGGTGAAGATGAAGATGGTGGTAGACCTTTTTTTTTGGCGTCAAAGTGTGGGACACACTTTTCTATCTACCAGAGGAGTCTGATGTAGGAGCATCTTGCATGGAAAATTATTGGAAAAAAAAAAAATTTAAAATTTGAAAAAAAAAAAAAATTTGTGGAAGAGAGAGAAAGTGACGAAAATTAGAGGAGAAATATAAAAAAAATAAGAAAGAGGAAAAAGGAGAAAAGAAAGGAAAATGGGATTTCTATTTTCGAGGTGCATAGGTGGCATAATAGAAAAAATAAAAAAATAAATGGTTGTCATTCTATTTATCGAAGTGTGTGGGAAGAATTCTAGAAAGTTATGAATATTGTAGAAAGTTGTGAATATTGTAGAAGGTTATGGAAGTTGCAGAAGGTTGTGGAGGAATTCTAGAAGGTTGTGGATAAGTCATGCATGGGGTGGTAAGTGCCTATTTAAGCAATGCATATGAGCATTTCTAATCAAACTCAAGGAGAAGCTTGAGAAGTGGAAGCTCGAGAAGAAGGTGGAAGCTCAAGGAGAAGCTTGAGGAGTAGAAGCTCAAGGAGTAGCTTGAGAAGTGGAAGCTTGAGGAGGAGTAACTTGAGAAGGAGAAGCTTGAGAAGTAGAAGCTCGAAAAGTAGAAGCTTTGGAAGGAAAAGCTTGAATGTGTGAAAGCTAGAAGGTGTGAAAGAGAAGGAGAAAGTGAAGAGTGAGTTTTCCTGAGTCTGTGGACAAAGCGCCAAATGTGAGGCAGTTTACAGCAGGATTGTGATGGACTTGTGAGTGTGTAGACAGAGCGTCGAATGTGAGGCAGTTTACACTTGGATCTTGGATAAGGTTGGAGAAGAGCTAGTGGCTGCGGTTTAGAAATAAGGAGATTGCTTGGTGGCTTGCGAGCACAAGTTGAGATCTCAGAGGTTTCTACTAGAGTGTGGATTTGGATTTGGATTTGGACTAGAGTGTTGCATTCTTGGTTGTGAGTTGGTAAGGGTGGTGTGGCCCTTCGTCAGTGGTATCAGAGTGTATCTTCATTAAAACATCAGCCTCCTGCATTAATGGCGGGAACTAGAAAGTGTCTATTGTTTGCTAGAATTTTATTCCCTGTGGAGAGAAATGAGTAGATCTATAATAGGATTAGCTATTTTTCCAATCTCAATGATTAGGTGAAAGGAGATTTTACTTGAAAACTCTTCAACAATTTGTCTTTGTTGTTATAAAGTAGGTCAGGGTACTACCTTGCATTTGGTCTATGTCTGAAACGTTATGGCCTCCAATCCTCACACTGACATCAACACTGGCTGCTGCACTCTTCACAACAGTTCTCCACAACGCTAAAATCTCA
Organism: Cupressus sempervirens; assembly: GCA_028749045.1. Classification (NCBI taxonomy): domain Eukaryota; kingdom Viridiplantae; phylum Streptophyta; class Pinopsida; order Cupressales; family Cupressaceae; genus Cupressus; species Cupressus sempervirens. The sequence continues at coordinate 723,722,178 of CM053783.1, forward strand.
TTCACTCTTTAAAATGCCAGGAAATGGGAAGAGTTGAAATAGATGATGCCATGTAGGGTTTTTTGACAATTAATCATCTCAACGCCCCTAACACACTCTAAATCCATGCATAGAAAATTAGAAGATGTTGCTCCACTTCATGCCACCTGCCATCTTGAACTATAGCCTGGTTACAGGCACATGCAAATGACTCTTGGAGAAAAATGTATAAAACATGCATGCCATCCGAACCATCTGGAAAATGGCACTTTGCCCAACCTTGAAATTGGCCACCCATATTTTCTGTCAAATACTTCAATAAAGAAATGGTAAGTACTACGGGGAAAAATGTGGAGAGCCAATAGGAAAAAAGAAATGAAAAAATTGTATTTCACTATAATTATTAATACAGAAATTATCTTTAGACCATAGGTTAAAGAGGTGCTGCATGTCCCAGGAGCAAACCAAAGTTAGAATTGCTACTGAAAATATTACTCTCCTGCATTTACTGCAGGGACTTAAAAAGTGTCTATTGTTTGCTAGAATTTTATTGCCTATGGATAGAAACGAGGAGATCTATAATAGGATTAACTTGTTTTCCAATCTCAATGATTAGGTGAAAGGAGACATTACTTGAAAACTCTTCAACAATATGTCTCTGTTGTTATAAAGTAGGTCAGGGTACTACTAAGTAACAATAAAAACAAATTTATTTGGAGAAAGAAGAAACAAGCCCTTAGTGCTGCCAAGAATATATTACCACCTCTAGTAATGCATAAAAAGAAGAAAATGCAGAAACTGCTCCAATTGAGAGTACTGTAATGGATATCTATCTCAAGGTATCAAGATTGGATGATGGATCAATGTGTATTTTTTCAAAAGGAGGGTTTACGGCAAAAGGATCCTCACTCTTATGTTTAAGACTGGTTGGAACAATTTGACTTCAAACTACCTTAAATTTAAGATGATAGTTTGTAAAGTTAATTGGTTTGGTTCCACCGTTGTTCCTCAGAGTTGTCTTTTACTGTCCTGTGATACAAAATACAAATATTTCTGATCATACAAGGGTTTGGACCCTTTTGGAATCCCGGATTGCCTTTAGGTAAAAATAATTTCATCTCCCCCTTATACTGGACTATGGTCATTATATTGTCAATTGAAATATTCTCTTTATAGGATATTTGATAGAAACTATATAGAATAATAATAAGACTTAATTACTGCATAACCTTACAGTTATGATAATTGCTCCAGGGCCTTTTATTCAACAGTAGTGTCTGACATAACAGTTGAAAAACAAACTACATTGGGGCATCAGATAGATTTCTTAAAGAAATCCTCACATGCCAAAATTTAGGGTTTGATAAGAAATATAGTCTAAATACATTACAACATTTTGCACAAACTATGACAGACTGAAAAACTAGTATACCACTTCACGTATTTCCCAGTGTTGAACTTGGCGATCATGTTGTCTCGAAAATCCAAGGAATTTGTCTATGATGAATTACCAAAACTCATTGCCTATAAATAATCCAAAGGCCTTTGAAAGAATATAGTACAAAATAATAGTAGGAATCTAGGGAATTTTGGAAATTCAAATTTTGTGTTTTGGGGAGTTTCGTGGCATTACAGATTTTCCTAACTTAGGAGGGATCCTTTATGTCGAGATTTTCGGATTAGAACCCAAAGTGTTTCACTTACCATTTGTAGAATTAACATCTCTGTCAAAACTAGCGGAGAAGACATTGTCACTTCATTGAAAATGCAAATTTTACTAGTTTCATATCTCTTTTATCCAGGCTAAATAAATTAAAACATAACAGATTTTAAATCTTCCTAAATTAGGTCCATGATCATTGATTATAAAAGATGCCCAAGGCAACGAAACTGATAATAAAAGATGCCCAAGGCAATGAAACGTTCTCAGTTTGACAACTATAAAACCTTGTACACTATGGAGCTCTCCCCCATTCTGCACCTTTATATATCAAGTTTGAACAATTTAACCATTACTCGACCTTGACTCCTTGTGTTTAATGCAAATTTATACTGATGAGCAATTCAACTCTGTCTTTACTGCCTGAACTTGGGCACCACAAAATACATAAATATTTGATAAGAATAAATGTTTTTAAATTTCAAAACCAACTGCTTACAGAATTCTAAGGCTTTCTGTTCTAAATATGATTTATCAGTAAAAATATCACAAATTTATATGAAATATATATGGTTTTTGTCAAGCCCATTGGTTGACGGTATGTAGATACAAGAGACCTGAATTATGTCCATTGAAGATTTTCTTGTTCCTCATAATTCACAGCGATTTTATTTTTTTTAGAGATGATACCAAAGAATTTTTGTATGACAACTATACAACCTTGCACCATTATGGAGCTTTCAACCCCATTAAACACCTTTACATAACTAGTTTGAAAATTATTTAACTATTGTGTGCCCAGGACTCCTCCCATCCATACTTTCTGAACTTTGGCATGATAAAAACAGAAATGTGTGCCAATGACTCCTCCCAAAAATTTACAGAGATTTAAAATTTTGTTTAGAGATTATAACAAAAAAAAAAGTTGCATGGATAGTGGATAAGGATACAGAGACAAATATGGGTAGGTATTGGATACGGCCATTTTTTAAGACCCCCAATATGGACATGGCATTCATGAATAAACAAATACATGTATATTTCATACAAATTTCTAAGTTATTACAGGATATTTTCATTACTTTAAAAATTAAAAGCAATAGACACGTAATTAGTACATACATAATTATAAGTTTATTTAGATATTATAATATTTTTAAAAAGATAAAGCTGCCCTGGAAGATAATACAAACAATGGATGGCTGAAATAGAAAATCATTTCATTTGTCTTCCTCATTTTCTGTAAGTTTTAGTTAATACCAACAAACAAAGTTGCATTATTTAGGTTTTTCTTAATTAAGGATTACTTATCTCAAATTTTTAAAAAGTCAAATCACATAGTAAATGTCACAGTTGGAAAATTAAGGATTTGGGAAATCTTGGCATTTGTGGGTAGGGAATCCAATGTTTATCCATGCCTTATTGTGTTTGCATCCTATATGGATACAAATACAGATACGGATACAGGGATACACACACCTAAGGGGCATTGTGAGTTTCCAGCTACTCTGCAAAAAAAGTGTCCCCAAAAATTTACAGAGATTAAAATTTCTGTTAAGAAATGATATCAAAAACTCTTTAACCCCAGAAATTTAAAGAGATCCAATTTTCTGTTAAGAAATTATATAACCACATGGCGAAAAATTCCATACTATATCCCAAGGTCCAATGCAGTTGAATTCCCTAATAGATTTCTCCTTTTCCTTTTCACCCCTGGCAATGGTAAAAACACTTTACAGCAGAACTAAAGCCCATGCAACTAAATAGGCATTATATAATACAGCGGATACAAACTCAGATAAAGAACATATATATATTCTGAGAAAGACGTTACAGAATTCCAGCTCAGACAAGATACAGAGATACAAACTTAGCTCAAACAAGATATATATTCTGAGAAAGATTTTACACAATCCCAGCTCAGACAAGATGTACCTTCAAAGTGAAAGCTTAGAAAAATTTAGATCACTGTATAATTTTAATATTAAATTATACATTCATTTTCAAAACTTCAGGTTATGATTTGGAAGATACAAGGAAGAGAGTTAGTGGAACAGTAAAGTCGAATGAAGCATCAACCCTTCTATTCAGAGTAGTTATTTAAACCAAGACAATACAATAGATCAAATCTAAAAATAAGCCACTCCAATTATGTAGGTTCCAAGAAGAATTGAAAAATCTGGTTGGATGAAGCCTGTATTCACTTTAAGCTGACTGTAATCCCTTTAAACCAGAAAAGTTTGCTGTCAATCTTCTAATATTCTGTGCCTTAGAATTTTTTCTGCATTTCCCGCTGATATTTTCCTTATTCCATATTGCGTCAAGTATTTCAATTTAGTCCCATCATTTCCATCTTTCAGAGCTGAAGATGGAGCAGATAAAAAATGCCGTAAAAGCTCTACATCAGCAGGAGGCATGAGAAGTAACCGTAAGGAATCACTTAGATATGGGAAAAAACCTGCAGGCCGAGCACAAAATGGCTTAAAGACTTGGAATAATGCATGAACATCAACCTTGAACTGGGAAGCACCATGATTGGAAAATGTAATATTGCTCGAAGGAATGTTGGTAAAAAGTAACTGATCTAAACTACTAGCTAAGCTTCGCCACAGTTCCATGAAATCCACTTCATTCAGAGCCCCTTTTAAATTATTTAATTGTGTATGCAGAACATCCAATGCCTCAACAAATGCTACAGATATAGAAACTTCAGAATTCGCAAACTGTGTTCCAATCTCATTGACTTTCACAGTCTCTTCTGACATATCCATGCTTTGTAGTTCTTGCTTGACAAATTTTTCCTTCCATTGTTTCTTGTTGCGTACATATTCTCGGCATCGGGCATCAAATCCTCTTAAAATAACAGCAATGAGCTTTCCAAGCCAGTCTCTTTGAAACTTCTTAAAATTCTCAATTTCCTCATCAAAAATAGAGCCACACAAATTGGAACTGCTCTCTATATTCCTTACCGAATCTACACCAACCATTATGTCAACAGTTTCCCTCACTTCTGACTCTCGGGCAAGTTGAATCTCAAGAAAAAATATATCCTCGCACCATTCTTGCAGAATGCATTCACAATACCTGGCAGCATTAATGGAAATGGCAACTTTTAACATGGCCTCATCATCTGCCAAAGCAGTCAAGGCTTCAGCTTCCTGACAGCGTTGAAGCAACAGATCTAGATACCCTACTAAAATTGGAGCAGCAGCAGTCCTGATAAATTTAAAGCGCAAAAGAATATCAGGTAAAGTGCGACAGCGATTTACAACAGCCCATGTAGTTGAAATTACAGATTCTGCCCCTGAAGGAGCCTTATAATCCTCCCAAGTGGTGAGCACAAAAGGTCCATGTGTGCTTCCATTAGTCAACTGACTATTAAGATCAGATAAGAGATCAGGTTTTACATTGATTCCCCAAGATCTTTCTGTTTCAAGCACGCTTTTCAATTTTTCTTGTGCATCCTTCAGCTCTATGTCAGCCCAAAGCTCTAACCAGTCAGGACGGTCACAAAATACTGTCATACACGACATCCTAAGCTCCAAAATATTTGGGGAGATTCCCAAAGTTTCTGTATCCTCAAGACGAGAGTGTGTGAGCCCTGACCTTGCTACAACTGCTTGCATTCGCCTATCAAATGCAATAATAAGGTCAACAAGATGAAGCCACGAACTCCTTGCCTGAGCAGATGCTTCCTGCTCCACCAAACTTGTCACAAGCTCAGGAAATATTTGTTTTGCAAGATAGGTCATGATCATGGATACTGTTGCAGAAACCCATTCTTCTCTTGCACTGTACCCTACAAGCCTTGCCTTATCGAGAAGGGGCTGCAAAACATTATCAATGGTATCAATAAATTCTTCACTAACTCTGTATCCAAATGCAAAGATCAGTTCAGGATTTGCAGTCCACTTTGCGAAATGATGCTCTGCCCTTGACATAATTGGTGAAACCAATTCTTCTATTGTCCAAAGTGCTTCATGCAAACTCAGCTTCAATTTAGCACTCTTTCTTTTTACCACAGAATTGTCACTACCTTGTTCAAACTGATTGAGTTGGCGCATTCTCCGGCACAATTGAACTGATTGCAGCATAGACAAGGCTAGAAAGCTCTCACTGTATCTTTCCTTAACATTTCCTTGCATTTCAAAAAGTGGATTCGACATTTTTATGTTTTTGCCTTGGTTGTCACTTCCAAGATTTGTTGCGGCCAGGGAAGGTGGCCATCCAAGAGTAGTTAAGAGTGTGCGATGGTCTGCAATAGCCAGAGGCCTCAAGGCAGCTATTGCCCGATCCACCCTGATATCCACAGCAGTCAGAAGGCGTTTCCACTGGGGCCTTGACTTCACAATTCCGTTTAAAACACCCTCTATATCCTTAAGAGCCTTTACAGCCATCAATTGCTTCTCTCGAGGTCCTGCAACAATCTAAAGCCAAAACCAACACAAATATTATTGTACAATTGCACATTGCAACATGATTTCAAAACGGCGGGCAATTCTTACATAATGTGTCTCTAGAAATGCTCGAGCTACCTTAAGGAAAGTTCTCTGGAAGAAACAATGATCATACAATGCTTTTTTACTCAATAAACAAGATAGAGAGCTCAACGGCTGAATATACATCAAGTCATGTTATTTAAGGCAACAAAAAGTGCTAAGATTACAATTCCGATCTAGATATCCATCAACAGAGGCCGAAACTCATCCCTTCCTGGCAGTCAAGTAAATTGCACGACAACAAAGAGGTGTCTACTGTTGTGATCACAAATGTATCTTATATACTAGAATATGGATTTTCTTTCTTCGGACTCAACAATATTTACGTCAAGTCTTTTCTTCTTTCCAGCACGGTAGTTTAAGCAGTATGTAATGGATCTGCACCCATAAAATGGATTTATTGAATAGTAGTTTTCAAGAGAGTTGCTTACCTGAGAATCACTCAAATTCAAAAGCTTTCTAGAGGAATAATTTCTCGAATTCCCAGCCATGGCACCAGAAACTGCATCTTCAAGATCCCCAACTAAAGCCTCCAACTGTATTGCAGTTTCTGTAACAAATTAATTTCAAAATTTCTCAAAAAGCAAACAAAGAGATGAGTTGCAGTACTAATAATAATAAAAAGAAAGAAAAGGGAATGTGGTGGCAAAGATTCTGGGTCCAAACCTGCATAGATTCTAACTTTTTCAACACTTGCTACCTCTCTTGCAAGTTGTGGAAGCTCTTCAACCAGAATTTGTTCATTTTTACTCGATGTTTTGGACCCAATTCCCTCTGTTATCATTAATATTAAAAAAAAGAAAAAAAACCAAATCATATAAATATCCGTGAACCCTAAAATCAGCTGTGCGTGTTATAAATCTAATGAAGGTCTGGCTATCAAAGTCAATACTCCTACCTGGGCTCAGGTTAGATTCGATTGTGTGACCGAGATCTTGAAGCGAGCTTCTGATTTGATGGGAATACGAAGCCCATTGCAAAACTGCTGCTGTAATTTTGCTATCAATTTTATTGAGATTGCTCCTTACTTCTAAACATTCACTTTCCAACCTTGAGGCCAATTCAGGAGCCTTTGCGAAGTCATCATATGTCTGAAAATGTTGGTTCAAATAGTCCAGAGCAGAGGCTGACAATTTGCTCGGATCTGGCAGTGATTCGGAGATGTCCATTGTGAACAATTCTTAAAGTCAAATCACTCTCAGCTCATTCATGAGTCGGGTGAATTTTTTAGGACTTTTAGTTCGAAATACCGCAAGAACAAGAGGATTGTAGGGTTATTAAGCCTGGAATTTCAGGGAAGCCGCCATTGTTGGATGCTTCTATGGCATTACCTCTGACAAACCTTGGCGTCTCCCTGGTTTTTCATCGAGCCCCTGTTCTTTGGCTTGCATGGTGCCCATGGTGCCCTGTAAACATATGAGAGCTCAAATCCCTACCTTTTAATGACGGATTATTTATTGGCGATTTTATATATATATAATGAGTGCATTTGTTTGTTTGGTTTAATTTCTGAAAATGTATTCCTCATATAAGAAATAAATTATTTATTGAGGTTTAAAAGCCTAAGCCCTTTGATGTTTTTAGGTTGAGCTACAGTTTTATTTTATTTTGTTATAATTTTCAAGTTATTAAAGTAAGTTACAATTCTATTTGTTATAATTTTGAAGTTTTTTAAAGTAATTTTTTTATATTAAGAAAATTATTTTAATAATTTTTTAGAAAGGAAATTGAAATTATTTTCATATGATTTAATTTGTCTTAGTTATATTTATTCTAGTCTTCTTAAACTATGAAGTTTACTTTTTAATTTTACAACTCTAGAGGTATGATATTTCTTGCAATGTATTAAAAAATGTATGTTAATAAGTTTTAAATCAAAATTAAAATATGTAATTATTTTTAGAAGTATATGAATTTAAAAAATTGACATAAAGAAAGTATCTAAATTTTCAATTTATCTTTATGAAAATTAAAATTAAAATTAAAGAAAACATTTATTTTAAAAAATTAAAAATATCTTATTTAAATTATTTTTATTTATTAAAAAATATTTTATTTATATACTAATTATTTTATTTTATTTTATGTTAGAACAATAAAAAAATTAGCATATTTAGTTTGAATTGGAACAATTAAAGAGTTGGCATATCTAACTTTGAAAAAAAGTAGTGATGTATTCTTTTGGAATCACTTACTTTCAATCAATTTGCCATGTAAAGTGAAATAGATTTTAGTAGAAATAGGTATACTAATTTTAGAAGGTATGAACTCAATATCTATTTGAATTGTCGGGATAAATATGTTTTCTTTTAAATTTCATTACTAATTTTTTCGATAACTTTAATATTCTTTATTTGAGGTGTTTACTCTTTGTAAAGTTTTGTAATAGAAAAAACTTTACAATGATGTCATTTTTTCAATTGTAAATCTATTTTGAAGAAATGGTATATTGATAAATTGCTTGGTTTTGTATAGAATTGTGTTCTTTCTCCTAACTACATTTACTCATATGTATAGATTTTTCATATATATGTTTTTGTTAAGGTTGTTTAGAATGTTTTGGTGTCCTTAATTATTATAGTTGATGTTGTCACAAAAGCTTGCACCATTGCCTAATGTTTTTACCCAAAGGCAACCTTGTGAAACATGGAAACAATCTCCAAGCTGTGGGACTTGAACTGTGAGATTGAGTCTCTGGAGAAGGTCAGCTTCGTTATTGTCAAGGTGCACCTAACTACTCTTTGAGAGGAGAAGGGAGAAGGAATGCATAAAACCAAACTACCTAATCTAATCTAAGAGGGTGATACACCAAAATAGTTTGTTTAACCTTATTTCTACCTAACAATGCACTATTCATCAACATATTCTCAAGATACATTGATTGAACCTTTGTTTCAATCCAACAGCCACTAACAGATCAAAAACCAAACGAAATGCTACAAGGAAGGAACTTTACTCTATAACATCCGAGGCAAAATAGATATTGTTATGCAAATTGAAGGATAGGAGACAAAACATCAACAAAGGCAAGGAAGTTTTGCACTTATATTAATGGGAGAATGAGGAAAGACAAAGAATACATTCATGCATAGACAAAAGGAAAATTACAGCAGCATAGCATAAAATGCAATTCTAATGAATTAGAAAAAGGCCAACCCTAAAAAGGGTTACAAAATTTTCTTTTATAGTTCAAGCTTAACTCAGATAGCTTCTAATGTAAGGCAAAACACAACAACTACATTTAAGGTTGCAGAGAACAATCACTACAAGTCTAGGAAAGATCTGATCATGGTACACATCCAAATGCAGAAAAATCATCTCATTCACCAAAAATAGCCATGAGAAGATAAAAACGGCGGTCATTAATGTTTTGACTAAGTAGATGGATAACTAGGCAGTGATGGAGTGTCCCTTTACACATACCATGCATGGAAAACACAAAAAGGTGGTTGCAGATGATCAAAAGATTGATTCACCATTAAAAAAGTTGCTTGCTTCATTCTCGACACACCAAATTAGATAAATCAGCAAGCCAACTGGATTTGACTATTTAGTCCTGCCACATGGACTAATGTTGTTTGAATATTTTGCCACCCTGTCTGGCTTTCTAACTTTATGTTGACCTATTGAATGTCTAATCGTTCACGACCTCGCCACCCAGGGTTGCTAGGACACATGTCAACCTGTTATTATGTCATTATGAAAATTAATCGTACAACTTTCCATAGCGACAAAGCGACAACCCTCGATCTTTCCTCAATCTAACGGTGACAAAAATATAACATCTTATGAACTACGATGGGCCTTCTTGGATACATGTTATATCATTGTTATCTTGCTGTAAGAATTCATCGTACATATTTTCATGGCGACATGCATTGATCTTGGAAGATCAGACGGCCAAGGGAGAACCACAATTTACCATCCTCCTTAGTACCTCTAACCAATCAAGTACTACCACATCGTCATATTTTCTTTGACTCTTTTCTTACTATGCGGCTTAAGCTTCAATCCGGCTCCACTTGTCCATGTGTTTGTCTATTTCTTTGTCGCTATGGATAATGAACTCACATCTTTGGTTAGCGATATAATGATAGCTGTACATCTACCTTTAATCTGACATTCCTGAGGATGCATCGATCTTTGTCAATACCATGACCAATCAAAACCTTGCCCTATGCCAACTCATTTTGACACCCCTTTGCTTTTGGCCCATAGCTGAAATAGGTCCTACACATCCACGTGTCGCATTGTCGCTATATCTCACTATGAAAATTTATCGGACAACTTTCCATAGTGACAAAGCGGCAATCGTTGATCATCTCCAAATCAATAGTGGACAAGGGGATGTCAAGAAACTGGCCCACTTCAAAAGGTAGTGAATGGAATTTTGACAACTATTATCTCGTTTGACAACTCCATCGGCCGCAAAAAAGAAAGGTCCACTTGGGACACCTGGCATGTTGTTGTTATGTCAATATGTATATTCTTTGTACATTTTTCTATAGCATCATAGCGACAGTCGTAGATCTATCTTCAATTTTTGGTTCCCTATGTTTCATTGACCATTGTGCATGACTCAAATGAAGAGGCCCCACCTGGATGCATGTCACATTATCGCTACATTGCTATGAAAATTGATCGTACATTTTTTCTTAGCGACAACACAACATTCGTTGATTTCTTTTCAATCGGATGACGAAGAACATGCGAGCCCACTGAGGTGTTTATAATGTATGATAGCTTGAATACTTAGGATATAAAATGTAACCCAAGGTTTTATATGTATCCTTATAACATTAGAATGTTTGGAAATTTGAATATTTGAAAAGATATGACCGTTGGCCATGCTTGACAGGCAAAACTCAAATTTTGGCAGGAGGGCAAACAATGGCTAATAGTTGATTTAATAAAGTTTAGAAATAAGACTATTGTTGTTTCACTATTAAAAAAATCTCTACTACTAAGCTTCATGTATACTCTCATGGTATTCTATTGTAAATGTTTAAATCTGAGTAGAATTAGCACACTGGTTTCATTTCTCTAGTTGTAAATCTATTTTGAGGAAATGTTATATCACTTCATATAATATTGGGTTTACTCACCTACCTTTCATTCACACACACACAAATATATATATATATATATATATATATATATATATATATATATATATATATATATATATATATTCTTATTCATGTAATCTTCCTTTTTTTCATAATTTTGTTTTTGTTATGGTTGTTTATGATGATTTGGTCTCCTAGTTGGTTTGATAAAATTCTAAATAAGGCTAATATTGTTTCAATATTAAAGTTTCCTCTATTGCTAAGCTCCATGTATACTCTCATTGTAGTTTATTTTAAATTTTTAAATCCAGGTGAAATTAGCATATTGATTACATTTTCAAAGTTGTAAATAAATTAGAATATTGATTTCATTTTTCAAGTTGAGATCTATTTTGAGGAAATGTTATATCAATAAAGTGTATGACACCATATACTAGCAGTTGCATGCTTTTGTACATGCAAGAATAAGCCAATAAGAGTTTATAAAAGTATTTTTCAATCTTTCAAAGGTTTTTTTACAATTTTTATTTGTTCATATATATGTCAAATTTGTTACTAGTTTATAACTTAATATTGAAAGTAAAAGGTAAAATTGTATGTGATGTAGAGCATTATGGAAAACATCCAACTTTCGAAGGATCATATTGATCCAATTAGTATTTCAACATGCTCATCATAAATTTCAACACATTAGAGGCATAATCATATGGTCATTCTCCCATATTGACATACCATTTCACAAATCATCATTACTAACATCAATTCACCTTTAGTAATCTTAACCCCATCTTGGATCCCATCAACATCTTATCAAGGCAATCAAATACTCAATTAGAAAATGATCACTTCTACATATCTTTAAAAAATAATAGTGCTTCCAAGAGTTACATCTTACTATTAAACATAGACCATACTATTAGACCTTAAGGCCTAATAGGCCTTGGTGGCAATCACTAAATGACACAACAACACAACCTTTCATGCATCAAAAGCTTCCTTTGTCCTCAATATTCAAAAAGCCATATATCCTTATCCTACAAACATTACTTCCCACAAGCAACATTTATTAGGAACATTGTCCATAGTCCTTTAACATCTGCCACATAAATAAACCAAAGTCATAATATCATTATTTAGTAAAACAATATCAACCAACTTTTGTTGACAACAACTATCTCTATTCACCATCATAGTCTCAATTACTAATATTCATCAAAGTTTTCCGCAAACCATTAGATCTACCAATTTCTATGGGACTTGACTTCTAATCACAATTCAATTACTAAACAATCCATCAGTTGCATTGTCAACATCAACTCCATACTATTATCACTTACCAATCTCATAAATTTAGACATCTTGATAGATCACTTGATTCTTATTGATACAGTATGATCTATGCATTTAAATAATCAACACCTAAATATAATGATTGGGTCGATAACAATTACATTTAGAAAATTAATCATCATCATAATCAAATATCTTGAGCCCAATAAAGAAGCCCTTTACTACTGTGATTTTCATTTCAATGGTAGTTTGATTGTATCAGACATTCAACACTTCACATTTTGTGAATCCATTCTCTCCTAACATTCTTTAGAATTGCATTAGGTTGTACATACCCTATATTAATAGGTCATTAGGTCCCTTCAAAAACTTAAGACAACCAATTAACTTTTGTGACAACAAATATTGTTGGAACGTACAACATTTTTTTAATAATCTAAATTGATATGAAGATTTATGTAACTTATAGTCAAATCACCTTATGGAGGATACCCTCAACTAAAACAAATAACAATGTAATATAAGAAAAATTACTCAAAATAATGTTGATATTGATCCAATTTACCCCATATATGCAAAGAAAATTTAGTTGTGCAAAGTTTGATATCAAATAGTGAGGAGATCATGCAATATATGCTATTTTACTCAAAATAGCATATATGATATTGATCCAATTTACCCCATATATGCAAAGAAAATTTAGTTGTGCAAAGTTTGATATCAAATAGTGAGGAGATCATGCAATATATGCTATTTTCTAAGACAACCTTCAAACTATACAAATACACATGTAATTTAAAGGAGAAACTTCAAAGTCTACAAAATATTTGTTGTTTGCACCATATTTTTGAGAAAACTTGCAAACAGTTCCAATTCACAAAGACAATTCTATGAATGTACAAGAACATGAAATTTACATCATTTTGTACACAAATTTTTTTGATAAAATGATGAAGGGTGCTCCCCTTAATACCATAAACCATAACAAAAAACAAAGAAACAACAACACATGCAAAAACAAAATATGAACTTCTTATTTGCACTACAAATGCAGAATTTCAGAATTCACAAGTACAATATGCTAACCCACATGGGTGCCTTCGTTACAATAATTTGTAAGACAAGTTGCGAACTATCACCCAGAGTTGTCCTAAACAATGTTTGGGCCTTTCTTAAATAGGCAACTTTATGCCACCTAGGAAGGTTCTAGACATTGAAACTTAATACCTAGGGCTGACAGACCCTAACAATACATATAGAGTCAGCCAAATACATCTTTGAAAATTATTTTAGATATTTTGGGTAGCCCAACTTTGAAAGGCCATAACTCATAAATTATTGCTTTGATTGGCTACTATAACCACTTTTTGGAAACACCGGCTACTGATCTACATGCTCAAAACCACGCAAGCGCCCTTCCATCGAGTTTTTAGACCTCATTTGAGCACTCTAAGGCCTTCAATAGTGACCCTGAAGATTTTTCTACAAATATTTCCACTGAAAATCTACAATTACTTCTCTGATACTTAAGCTAGAGCAATGAGATATTTTATGGTAGGCTTAGAACTCTAAAATGAACCTTCATATAGAAAATGAGAACATTTTGAGCTTGTATGACAAACTTACTAAAAATAGCAAGTTTCCATAAATAGTAACCACCCTATCTACTATTCCTTATTAAAATAAAAAAGACTGAAACAAAAATATTTTTGGGTGATGCAAGATTGCTCTTACACCCAGGATGCTCCAGCGTTAGACACCTGGGGTAATTTGAGAAGTGACTCCCTCATGTCTCAGGTGTTCAAAGGAAAACCAAGAAGGTGAACCTCCTCCCTTGCTAGCCATGATGAATCCTCTATAGGCCTTCCCCTTTTCATTTGACTAGGTATTCCTCATAAGTTATGTTCCTTGTACTTTTGCCAACATGTCTATCTAGTATCTCCTCAATCTCCTTTGTAGCCGAACTACCTGCTGGAATTCTCCACTACACTTCTACAACTTCATCTCCATCACCTCCTTCACAATACTCTATCAAATCTAAAATATTAAATATTGGTAAAATATTCAATTCAGCAGGCTACTCCACTTCATAAGCATTTTCGAAATCATGCCTTTTCACTATCTTACACAATCCAAACTTCTTCATCTTCAATTTATTATATATACCCACTAGAAAACACTCTTTTCTCAAATGAACCATGACTTCATCTCCAATATGAAATTCCTTATACTTCCTTTTCACATGTACCTTAGCTTTATAATATGTATTTATCTTTATGATGTGTTTCCTGACCTCCTCACAAATGTTCTTCAAATGTTCAACTAATGCTTCTACTTCAACACTGCTTATCTCTACTTTATCCAACTGCCTCAATTCAGAAGCATTTATGGGACTACTCCCATATACAATATGGAATGGTGATTTACCAGTACTCTTGTTCACAGAATCATTATATGAAAATTATGTCTGTGGTAAAATCAAATCCCATCCTTTTGGCTTGTTTCCAATCAAACATCTCAGCAAGTTTCCCAAACTGTGATTCACAACTTCTGTCTATCCATCAGTCTATGGATGATGTGATGAACTGAATTTCAAATATATCTTTGAATTCTTCCATAATGTACGCCATAAATACACAAAAAAATTCATATCTCGATTTGAAACTGTACTCTTTAGCAAACCATGTAGTCTTACCACTTCTCTGAAAAAAAACTCTGCCACATGAACAATGTCACTACTATTCTTGCAAGGAATAAAATGTGCCATCTTTAGAAACCTATCAACCACCACAAAAATAGAATCATGCCCTTGCTATGTCCTTGATAATCCAAGAACAAAATCTATGTTGACATCCTCCCATAGTTTCTCTGGTACAGGTAATGGTTGATACAACCCCATATTCTACTTCACTCCTTTCGCCATCTAACATACTCTGTACAAACTTTTTCACATCCTATTGCAATTGTGACCAGTAATAATTCTCAACAACCAAAGCTATGGTTTTATCTCTTCCAAAATGTCCAGCCAATCCTCCACTGTGCTCCTTGAAGAGATTCTCTCCCATTGAACTTCTAGGAATGCACAACTAGCTTCCTTTAAACAACATAATATCCTTGATCATGGAATCCAACCACTTTGTAATGTCAAGTGTAATAGGTTCTGTACAACCCTTACATGCTTCACCAAAATTAGGATCATCTGGATACAAAGTACTAAGTTCCTTGAACCCAACCACCTCTATCTACATTTATGTTAGCAAAAGTTGTCTCCTACTAAGAGCATCTGCAACTCTATTAGACTTCCCACTCCTGTGTTTCAAAAAAAATGTATAACTCTACAAAAACTCAACCCACTTCAAATGCCTTTGGTTTAATTTTCCTTGATTATTAAAATATTGAAAATCCTGATAGTCAGTATACAAAACAAACTCCTTAGGAAGAAGATAGTGTCTCCAGTTCTTCAATGCTTGAACTATAGCATAAAATTCTTGATCATAAACATAATATTTTATTTTTGCATCATTCAACTCATCACTAAAATAAGCAACAAGTCTACCTTCTTGGTTCATAACAACTCCTATTGTAGTACCTCTAGCATTACAATCTACTTGAAATTCTTTATTAAAATCAAGGAGTGCTAAAACAGGTTGTTTAGTAACTTTTTGTTTCAACAGATTAAAACTCTTATTTTCTCCTATAGTCCACTTAAATTCTTTCCTATCCCCTCTCGTTGTTTCAATCAAGGGTCCACAAATACTGCTAAAACCTCTTATGAAATTTCTATAAAAACTAGCCAGTCCATGAAAAGATCTTACCTTTGTCACACTCCTTGGAGTAGGCTATTCAAGGATAGCCTTCACTTTCTCTAGGTCCATTTTTAGACCTTCGACTAAGACTACAAATCCCAAGTACACCAACTCCTTTACAAAAATGTACTTCTTCAGGTTTATCAACAACTTTTCTTCCCTCAACTTATCAAACACCTTGCAAATATGGATGAAATGCTCCTCCAATGTCTTATTAAAGATCAAAATATCATCTAGGTAAACAATGACAAATCTACCCAAAAACTCCTTCAGTACCTCATTTATGAGCCTAATGAAAGTTCTTGGTACATTGGTTAGCCCAAAAGGCGTGACTAACCATTTGTACAATCCTTCCCTTGTCTTGAAATAATTCTTCCATTCATCTTCTTCTTTAATACAAATCTAATTGTACCCACGCTTCAGATCTATCTTTGTGAAATACTCAGCTCCACTCAAACAGTCCATAATATCATCCATCCTTGGAAATGGAAATATGTAATTGATTGTGATCTTGTTGATACTGTGAGAGCACATCCTTCATTCTCCATTCTTATTTGGTGATAATATAGCTAGTACTACACATGGACTTAGACTCTCTCGAATCAACCTCTTCTACAACAACTCATGAACTTGTTTGTTCAACTCTTCACTTTTTACTAGTGTCATTCGGTGTGTTGCCTTGTTTGGAAAATTGGCTCCTGGAACCAAATCCATTTGGTGATTGATCTTCCTCATTGGGGGAAATCCATCAAGTATATTATCCTATACAATATCAAAAAACTCTCTCAACATATCTGCAACTTCTGTAGGTACCTCCTCTACTTCTTCTTTACTATCTTTTGGAATTATAGCAAAACACATATGCTCAAGCTTCATACCTTTGAGAAACTCTTTTCCATCAACAAAGCATATTTTGGTAGCACTACATACCTTTTCTTCTTTATCCTTCAATGGCTTCAACTTATGCTTCACTCCATCCTTGGTTAGAGTGTAGGTATTTGCTCTCCCATTATGTACAACATACTTATCAAACTACCATAGCCTACCCAACAACATATGACATATGTCCATAGGTATGATATCACATAGTACCTCATCCTAATAGCTTCAAATCTTGAACTTCACGGAGCACTGCTCATTGACCATGACCTTGTGGTCATCCTGCACCTAAGCAACACGGTATGGATGTGGGTGTTTTTGTCTCTTCAGCTTCAACTTGGTGACCATCATTTCTAACACCAGATTGTTAGTACTCCACCATCAATGATCACATCACAACACTTATCTTCACATCTACACCTTGTGTGAAACAAACTGCTTCTTTGATCATGTTCATTCTCACCACTTAGTAGGACTCTTCTGTTAACTAGGACTTCTCCTCTTTCAGCATCTTTAGAATGTGAGGATCTAGCATCTTCATCAACATGTGCAACTCTAGTTTCACCTTTTTTTCTTTGATATGTTCTTCCTTGGTGCTGGAAACTTTCAAATGCTCTATGCCCTTCTTCTCTGTAGTGAAAACATTTCCCACGATAGCCTCCTTGTCTAGATCCTTGTCCTTTTCCTCTTCCTCTTTGATCTCTATTGTTTTGATCATGGAAATGATTGAAATTTTTTCCCCTTTAGTTCTAACTACCACTTCTAGCCTCATCCTTGTTCTTCTAATCATCATTATGACCATAAGATTGTCTGCTAGATCTTCCACTGTGACCTCTTTCACTATTCTTGTTATCAAACTTCTTGTTTAATTTATCCTCAACCCTTAGGGAAAATTGGTATGCCTCCTCAATACTGGTCACTCAAATAAGACTCATCTCATCCTGAATGCTTGGTCATAATCCATTCAGATAATAGGCAACTTTCTCCTTATCAACTTCTACATGGTCGGTTCTAATGAGAACTCAATAGAACTCTTCAATATATTCTTGAATATATTTTTCTGCTTGCTTCAACCCTTGCATTTTCTTCAATAGATCAAGCTCATAATCTATGGGAATGAACTTTCACTTTATTTTAGCTACCATCTAATCCCATCTAGTGATTTTGTCCTTTCCTCTTTTATTTCAATCCAACTAGATCTCCTGCGACCAGATCTTTGCATGACCCTTTAGTTTGGCCTTCGCAAACTTGACCCTATCTAGATCTTCAATATCATCATATTTAAAGTACTCTTCCAATTCATTGATCTAGTCAATCAATTCCTTTGGGTTGAAATTTTTGAAAAATGTGGGAACATCAAACTTTGATATTTTTCCAATACTGGAAATGGCCCTAAAAGCTTCACCTGGACTCTAGGTTAAGAACTTCCTCTACTGTGTCTAGGTCTGCATTTCCTTCTTCTTCTCTTTCATCCTCACTTTCATCATCTCCTATGGAAAGATTCATTCCTCTATGAATCTATTCTTGCATCGCTTATATTTGTCTCTAGAGGGTTCTAAAATCCTCAGGTGTAACACCTTCGACTCTTCCACAATGTTCTCTTTGTGGAAGCATTTTGTGCTTTCGCTAAAACCCTAGTGTAAACTACCTCACAATCACAGTCCTTAGTGCAAACTGCCTCATAGTTGGTGATTTTTCCACACACTCAAGAACTCTAACTCTAATACCACTTGATGAAGGGTGAGAACTCTAAAATGAACCTTCATGTAGAAAATGAGAACATTCCAAGCTTCTTTGACAAACTTACTAAAAATAGAAAGTTCCCATAAATAGTAACCACCCTATCTACTAGTCCTTATTAAAATAGAAAAGACTAAAAATAAAATATTTTTGGGTGATGCAAGATTGTTCATACACCCAGGATGCTCCTACATCACAAAATCAGAAAAGAAATTTTAGAACAAAAAAGGAAAAATTGCTTCTAAATATTGATGTTCTAGACACTATGTTTTGGAGAAAATCCTCAGGTGGTCACAATTTAGACTTATTTATTAAGAAAAAATTTAAATGTTACAAGGAAATGCAATTCACACCATTTTCATAAGAAAACGTCAAACAACCAAAATTGGTAAAGAAATTTCAGAGCATGCAAATAAAAATCTATGCTCCAAATAAATTCAACAACTTGATCATTTGTCCAAGTATCACACATTTTAAGTTAGCAAATATTGATAACAATACCACAAAGAAAGCTATAAAATCAGAAAACACAACAAACATAAGAAAAACCTCACAATAAGAGATTTATTACTTAAATCTTAATTATATATATATATATATATATATATATATATATATATATATATATATATATATATATATATATATATATATATATATATATATATATATATATATATATATATATATATATATATATATATATATATATATATATATCACATCACAAATATGTATAAGAAATATAAAAATAACTAAACCAAAATTGAGTTACAACTTGGTCATCCACATTGAAATTAGAGGTTGAACAAATGTAAATCTTAGAAGCTTTCTTAGTTTGAAAGAAATTTGATGAATAATTTTCTCTTATTATAAATTAAGAGGAAAAAGTAGCCATAAGGTTAGAAGGTGAAAAAATAAAGATAAAAGCTACAATTAGAAGTTTAGAAGGGTAGGGATAAAAAAACACAATAAAAGGGAAAAAAAAATTAGATAGTTAAAAAATATTGAATTAGACTTCTGGATAAGAGCAAGGAGAAAAAACACAAAAGTAGGCAATAAAAATAAGACACATAAAGACCAAAAATAACATCTATCTACCATCAAAAAAACAAAGATAACAAAGGGTTGACAAATTTTTGACAATGAAAATAATTTTTCGAGAGCAAAGCTCCCACACAAATCCTATCAGCTTTAAAATTAGGTTCACTCTCCTGCATTTTATTCATTCAAATATTTCATATTTTTATGCATTTAGTCTCCCATTTCTTTCATATATTTGTTTTTGTTATCATTGTTTAGGGTTTTATGGTGTCCTTACAAATGATAATTGATTTGATAAATTCTAAGACTACTACTTTTCAACATTAAGGTTTTTTACATGATTAAGCTCGATGCATATTATTAGAAAATTTTAATTTAGTTAAACTTTTTCTTTGCAATCTGTTATATCTAAAAGTTATTTTTTTAGTTCTATATCTTATATATGGATCTTATCATAATAATGGTTTAAAAAATTCTAAGGCTCTATCATTATTTCTACATTGACTTTTAATACAATGCCCCTATGTGAAAACTCCATTGTTATGATGTGTGGAGCTCCACGTATACATTCATAGAAGCTTATTGAAATCTTTAAGCACTTGACATTTTCCTATGCAACTCAATATATTTGACTTTTAGTCTATTATTTCTAGTTAGTCATGGCTAATGTGGATATTTTGCATTTGCATAATAGTCAGGAACTGTTAAATTTTGATTAGATTTATAAATGTGATCTCTATATATATTATCTTAGAATAATAGATAATTTTATCAAGAACCAATAAAACTTTAACTTTAATTCACCACTTAAACATTTACTATGTAATCTGATCTAATTGCATGCATGAAATACTGAAAGCAATAAAACATTTAGAATATTTGACACAATACTTGGTAACCCAAAAACCTTCCAAATAGAAAGTAAAACTGAGGTGGGGATGATACCCACAAGCTTTATTACTGTAGTATAAAGTTAGCCTGTTAAAGCTTACAATTGATCACTTTTGGTGATCTACCTTGTTCAGAGCAATAAGGATTGTTAGGTCCACCTTGTCAAAGGATTTAAAACATACAATGAAGTATGCACTCTGTTAGGAGATTTGGAAAATATGGTTAAGTCCACCTTGTTAAAGGATTTGGTTGATGAACCTACTAGGATGAATCAGTAGCTGATCTCTTATCTGCAACTCAGTTTGCTGAATAAGATTCATTTCAAATAAAATGGTCACCTGACTATGATAGATAAGACTCTACTTTTTTTTATACTTCTTGTAGCCTTCTTAATTCGCACTCACATGCTTCTTCTTCTTGTTCTTTGATATATATTGGATATGACAAGATGTATTACATATATGCTAATCCGATTAATTACCTCCTAGAGTTAGCTACAATACCAAATTCAAACAATCTTCAAAAAGTCAGCTCACTGTTGTAACTCAGGTTCTGAAGACCACTCAGGTGAAAACAACCTCAAGATGTGGAAATATATGCGAAAAAAAATAAAATTGAAAAGTCAAAAGTTGATTTTATTCAAATAACTATATAATTTAATGACCATCTCTAGATGGAAAATCTATACATATCGACAAATAGTTGAGAATAACTAGAATTACAATCATTATTACATATCACCATTTCCTCTAAATACACTTGATAATGCAAAGTTGACCACATATTGATACCATATACAAAACAAGGTACAAATGTTGGAAATGAATCATATGAACATGACATCTTTTGTCAAAACTATGTTGACCTGCACGTCAAACATGAATGTACCTTCAATACATCATATGATATAAAGCATATATAACATAAAAATTAATGCCATCGAACCTTAGTGTTCATATGCATGTAATCTCGTCTCTGAGCCATCAGAACAATTTCTATCTGCTATCATGAGACAAAAAAGTGGTCCAAGCACTTTTACCGCCCAACCATGGAGTGGTTAGCTCCCTAAGGTTCTCTGGTTAAGGAGAACTACTCGACCCTAGCACGAGAAGGCTAGCAACTCGGCACAATTAGATCGGAAAGATCTGGTGCAGCCAAGTGATCTAATCTACTTACACCTATGTCTAGTAGATACATTCACAAGGATATGGAAGAGGGAAAACAAAATAAAATAACCAATGCATTTCAATCATATGCATAATATTTTACCGAGCTTGGCCAAGCATCATGAACTAGTTTAGTGTAAAAGACTATTAGGTAATACATATGGAACACTAACTTAAGTTTCCAATAATTGCCCTCCTCTTTGATCCCATATTTAACACCCTTCCCAAAGTCAAAAATATTACTTCTTAAAAAAGAATATATATATAAGATTGTTTGGTTCAAGAGACATAACTACATCTAAGAGGCTCACAAAGATATCGATTTTATTCACCTTGAAAATTTTGTTTTACATTTTATCTACTGAGCATGTTATGGGTTAAATAATGAAAAAAAATATCATTTTCTTTCACTTCTCCTAAGATTTCCTCTCTTTTATTCTTCCTAATATTCCTCTCTTTTGTTGATTCTAAAAAAAACAATTTGAGATTTATACCAAGAGGTAAAATTTGTCTTTGATTTCAAAATAATAATTGAACATAATGCTTAGTAAATTAACATAATGCAATACCAATTGCAAATATAACTAATTCTTCTTTCAACACTTTCTTTTTCATTCATCGTTCAAACAAGGAATAATAATAATAATAATATAAATCTAGATTTTATTACAATAAGAGTGCAATGATCACCATACTAAATTCAAAACATTCTCACAGCCAATTTGAGAAGTAAACATTAGCATGAGTTTGGGCATAGAAAAAAAATGCTCTCAAATTCAAACCAATATTTTTAATTAATAAGTCACTGTTTCAATCTGAAGTTTGCAATCAAGTTAGCAGTTATAAGAATTAATTCTTTTAACTAAATGTATAGTTTGTATGATATATCAAAAGCATTACAATTGAGGCTTTCTTTTCAAAAATCTAAAAAATCCGTTGGAGGTAAAACAAATAAATATTTAAATTTCTCAGAGTTGAGAGTTGCCAAGCACAAGTAAGAAAGAAGCAAGGAAACTTATAAATTTACAATGGTTCTCATGCATGGGAAAGAAGAAACAAAAAGACTGCAATTCATGGGAAAAATGTAATGTTTTATCAGTAGCAATCATCTAAAAAAAATTAAAATACACTTCCTAGCTGTGGAGTGGTGGCTAGAATGACTCTAGTTTATTAACCAAGTACAAACATCAATATTGTAAATCACAGAAATAACAATATTTTTTTTTCTTCAGAAAAACATGAAAACCAAGCAATATAAATTTTAAGAGCTTCCCTCCTATCAATGTTTGACCAGGTTTACAATAAGCCATTATCCTTTGTCTGGAGAGTTTTTATTTTTAAATAAAGCTAAGCTATTCAATCTATGAAAAACTTTTATAATTCCTATTCTCCCATAATATGTTAAATTCAGTTTTCTAACAACACTCACCAATTTCTCAGGAACTTTGTTTACTCAGGAGAAATTGCTTTTACAGAGGACTCTCTATAATTGTTTGCAACGACTTTCATAACTTTACAAAACTAAAAGTCAAATACGATATGCAATAGAAGGTAATGGTTGTGCTATTAAGCATTTTCATTTTTTAAAAGTAAGCTGCAAGTTTTATGTTATGCATCTACTTCATAGATCCACGCTGACTGGAAACAATACGAATAAATTAAAACAAACTATGGCATCCAGATATTTATATGACTTGACTATGTATGACTCAACAACACTTGTCAATACTCAGAAAACTCTAGCACTCGATTGATGTAGATGCTCGATCCATAATGATCACTTGGAGTAATAGAAACTTGGTCAGCAATGGATGACTTAGCAAACACTAAAGAACTTGATAGATACTGAAATGCTTTGTTGACACTGAATGGCTCGGTTAACACTACCTTCATTCACTTTGTTAAATTGCCAACTCGATAGACACTACAAAGTTCAATTAACACTACATCTATCATTTCTTATACTAAAGAGCTCGGTAGCAATTGATAAGCTTGACTTACACTAATATTTTCCCTAGAAGCTCGGTAGACACTGTAGAGCACAGGAAACTCTTCTTTCTGCATATGGAGCTCGGTAGTAATGTAATCAACTGACTAAGTGTTAAGTCACTAATAGACAAATGATTTGACCATAAGGTCAAAAATCTACCCCTTTGGCATTAGTGAAAAAAATAGTTGTCATACCAAAAATCTAAATACTCAAAATTCAAGTCAAAACTCCCCCTATCAACATGTCTAGGTTTGTAACTCAGTTTTGACTGTTGTCTTCTTTGTTGCTACTCGGTAACCTCTTACTCTATTTTTTTTTTTTTTAAATTATTTTTGTAAACATACTTTTTGCTTTGTATACAACTTTCACACTGTACATATATTTCCTTCTTGTATATATACATTACATTCCCCCTTGTGTAGGATAATACTATTCTCATAACCTATTTTCCCCCTTTTTTGACACAAATACCAAAAATGCATAACTACAAGGTAACACCAAAATATGAAAGGAAATCATTGTGTACCTTCAAAATTATGGACATTGTCTTGTCCCAATTCTCTTGCAAAACTTGTACAAAGTTATATGCACCTCTGTTGATAGTTCCATCATGTGATCAACAATAGAGAAATTGTTGTCATGGATCAATGTTTTTGCATGTACAATATGTTTTTGCATTGCATACATGTTGGGAAGTATCATGCCATATATTTTTGTTAGTGTAGCCCTTATCCTAGCTTCTTCACTCAACAATTTTGCCTGGAGATCTATCAGATATCTAATTTTTATAAAATGTGTAGAACTGCAGCTAGGATCAAGTGACAATTGATGTGCACTTGCCTTCATGTCAGCATCTATCTTAGATAGTTTTTTCTTTATTTCCCTAGTGAAGTTAGATGTATCACTTGGTTTCACAACTAAGGAAACAACATTATTAAAAAAAAATCAAACTTTGAAAGAATGGTAGATAATTCTACTTGGTCAAAAGAAATCTTCTAAGCTACCTTATCCAAAATTTTATTTTCAAACTTCCTTCCTGTGCTCTATAGAAGTTTGTCTTGTCCATCCACTTCCTCATTATACTTGTGAACAATGTCAACAAGTTGATCCAAAATTGGTTGATTATCATCAACCTCAATATTTAGTGCATCAATGAATATGCCCTTGATATCTATAAGAACATGATTTTTCTTTTTATCATCAACCTCAATATTCAGTGCATCAATGAATATGCCCTTGATATCTATAAGAACTTGATTTTTCTTTCTCTTCTCCTCTCTGATCTTTTGTTGTTTGGCCCTCTTCTTCCACAATTCACCAAGGGTATCCATTTGATTAGGAGTTAGATTAGAAAGATCCCAATCTAGTATTACAATGTCCTCCTCTAGATCAATTTATTCAATAGAGGTTTCTACCTCTTTACCATTTTCCTTATGAATAACTGAAGGAATAATTTCCTTATCTTTCTTCAAAAATTCAGTGCTAGATTGAGGTTTGACCTCAACTATCATTGCACTCACCACAATAGATACACTTGGTAAAGAAACAATAGTAGAAATAGTATCAACAACAGATATAATAGGAAAACTTATTGATGTTGAGATGATTTGAGCATGTTTCTCAAAAGATGAAGTGATGGAAACTTCACTCATCATTGCACTCAGTAGTGTTGCTCCAATTATTAGTTGGGTGCTTGGTGAAGTAGTGCTTACCTCAACTAACTTGGTAGCAACCTTCTCTAAGCTAGGTGGCACTAAGGCTTTTCTCAGAGAGAGAGGGAGGGAGACCATTACCTCTACTGCTATCATTTTAGGATCTTAGTCTTGAATACTCTAAATTTCAGGAAGATTTCCTCTTGCTTCTTCTTGATCCTCTTGATCCTCTACATCATCTTCTTCTACATTAACAATTTCATCATTATTTATTTCTTCATTATCTTTCTTAATATCTTCTTTTTCATCATCTATTTGCACAACCTCCTCACTAGGCTTGTGCAGACCATAGATGTTCTTCCATGTAGTTGTGTTTGAATTCACAATAGATTCAATGTCTTTTGATAGGATCAGCAATGCATTGAATTTAGGTGTCATCTTTATTTCATTCTTCTTCATGATTCCTTCACTTTCTTATCAAATAGACTCTACATAAGTTGTCTCGAGGTTTGTTCTTTGATGACTTTTGCAACATTTAATGCATTGTTCCAATGAGGTGCAATTGCCTTCAATAAGACATCATGAACTTACTTTATCAATTCCTTTGTAGAATACTTCCACTTAGCCATCTTAGCCACTAAGGCTTCTTCAATCTGATTCTACTCCTCTTTGGTTCTAGTTTCATATATGAGATATTTGAAATCTATCATGCCTCCTCCATTATTCAGTCTTTTTAGTTTATCTTGGAAGGTAGGGGTAGACCTTTTGAATACTACTTCCTCTTCCTCATCTTCATCATTACCCAATTTCAACTTATTTCTAGACTTTGCAGACTTCTAGTGAATACAACAAGGGAGGCCTTTGTAGGTTTGGCTATGATAACCTTCCCTTTCTTCTTGAGCAATTCCTCCTCTTCGGATTCTTCTTTCTCTGCATCTTCCTCTTCCTCAATATCATCTCCTTTTCCCTCTATCAGCAGAAGAGGAGAGTTGGACTTCTTGGTTTCCTTCATAAAAATTTCCACTTGCTTTCTTCCTTTCTTCATGGCTTGAGGAAGTTTGATCTCTAATGAGATCCTAGCCTAGGCTTCCTCATAGATACTTGAATAGGTGAAAATAGGTTCTATCCTCAACCCTAATTTCCAATATGGATGATCCAAATTGATTAAGCACAAGAAAGTGATCAATGCACAAATGGATAATGCAATGGAAAATAAGGAGAAAAGAGGTCCTATGGTCTTCCTATTTATGAAGTATGTGCTTAAATATTGAGATAGATAAAAGACAAATACTAACCTTGAAGTAGAATAATTATGGAAAATGTTGATTTTTGATGTCTGTATACAGTTTTAGGGATCTTTGCATTTGTTCTAGATTGGAAATGTCGAGAAGGAGAAATCCTAAGAAACTTTTGTCCTTTTGAAGGGAGGTCTACTATGACCTCGATAGCAGGGCACAATAGTACCCCAAAAAGTTTACCTTGACCTACACTACTTTGACAAAAAATTTGTTTGCAGATCCCACAAGTTTGACAAAAGGGTATCCAAATATGCTCTTTAATTTGTTGTTCTACACTTGTATCTGCAAGAAAAATGGTCTATTTTTTTGGATGGGGGGGTTTGCATTGGTCAAACCCCAATTTGGAATCAATCTTGAAATGTAATTGAAGTTACAATATGTATGAACAAAGTAAATAGAACTATTCACCTTACTTATATTGAAATCCTTGTGGGGGATGCTCCAAATGAATGTAGAAATGTATGTAGGATGTCTCAAATCAATGGCATTAGATCTTCAACACCAATCTTGAATGTATCTTTGCATAGAAGAGGGTTGTAAATGGAGAATCTTCAACAAGAGGGCTCCATAGAGATTGAATCCTTCAATGGCTAACAATGGACCTCCTTGATGAATTGGATGCTCTTTAACACTTGAATGCATGAATGCTTGATAGATAGTATATCTTCACTTCACAATAGGTGGATAATAACTTTTCTCAAAGATAGTGTATGCACTCATGAATTATGGATAGATTGTAGATATCAAAATGAGGGAAGAAGGCTTCCTTATATAGAGATCTAGGACACTAACTCCTAAAGAAGGCTTACATGGGAGAATTAAATCCTATTTAACCTTAATCCCTAGAAATGGACCTAAATTAAATGTAATTTAAGAGTCTACCATTTTGAAACCTGAAACAATCGACCCAAAAGCGGGAAAAAGAAACTTTTTGAAGCCTAATTTCCCAAAACTCCAAGAAATTAAAAAATAGACCTAGGGTTAGCGACAAGGTCGACCCTACCCTAGGTCAAGGTTGAGGTTGTCCTTGACCTAGGTCAGGGTCAAGGTCAACATTGACCTAAAATGTCATCCTTGACCCAAAAATTCAAAGACCTTAATTTCATAGAGAAAGTTGTTAGAAATAGGGTAGAAATGGAGAGAGAGAGAGAGAGAGAGAGAGAGAGAGAGAGAGAGAGAGAGAGATAGAGAGAGAGAGAGAGAGAGAGAAGTAGAACAAGGGAAAAATAGCCAGATCCATGCAAAGACCCATTCAAGGTGCTTGACATGACCCCAGATCACTTACTCGAGAGGCTAAACACTCTTAACATAGAAGTGCTTCCATTTTAAGATGATACAATACCAAAGTAAAGTGCCTTAAGGTCTACTAGCTCATTCACAAGAGCTTCAATTATATCCCTTGTGTCATCTATGTTAACCTCATATCCAAGAGGCTTAACCCATGCCACTCTAGACCTTACTTCCTAGATGTACACTTTTTCACAATCCACCAAAAAACATATATCTTGCTCATAATCTTCCACAAGTTTCTTCAGAATCCTAAATCTACTTTGCATTTTCTCTTTGAAAGTTTCAAAATATGCATCCATGATGCTTTCAAAATTATCACCCATCTCTGCTATGAATTCATTGATTTGATACAAAACTAGTGTATCCTTCTTCCATGCCATAATGCCTTTAGAGGGGAAAAAATTTTGTAGATAGAAGAATAAATAAGTCAAAAGAGATCTGAACATACATGGATTGTTCTTTGATGATCGAATGCTTTCCATGTTCTTGCTTAGCTGATTGAGTTGTATCTTGGCAAGGTCAAAAGATAAGTTGTTCTTCACAACTTTGTATGCTAGGTCAACAACTTCACACAGAATGTTGTTTAATCCGCTCAAATTTTAGATCTTGTGGGTAATGACATGGATGCCAAACTTGATCTCCATGTCAGTTACACTATTCAACTTCATGCCTCTACCATCCCACTTGGCAAGATTTTTCTTTGTCAATTCTACCTGAACTAGGGTTTCAGTGGCTTTTGCTTTGTTCAACATCAACAACCCTGTGATTCTATGAATCATCTTCTGCTTTGTTCCCATACTCAACACAATAGTTACATATGTACCGTGTCTTGTAATCCCAACCAAATATAGCTTTGACAATTTGTTTTGTTGGATTTCATTTCTCAGTCTTGCATTCTAAAGATTTATGTCCTTATTTGTTGCAATTGTAACACTTTACTCAAAACTTAGGTTTCTTTATGCATTCACTTTCTTTATGTCTTGGTTTGTTACAACTGTAATACTTTCCATTGAACTTTGATTTTCCATTGCTCCGAAACTTGTTTTATGTATGTCTTGTCTTTCCACAGTAATTACATGTAGGCCTTTTGTTCTTTTGAGCTCCTTGCTGAGATGATTCACCTTCTTCTATGTAATCTAATTCATCCTTTCCTTTGTGTCTAAATTGAGTTTTCTCATTCAATTGATTCATACTTTCATGCGATTTCATCATCCTCTCATTAGTTTTCTTCTCTATGTTGAGGTCATTCTACAATCTTTCATTTTCATTCTCTATCCTTAAGTTAATAAGCTCTTGATTTGTATCATTGAGGTGATCAATCAGATATGTTTGCTAAAGAGATAGTTGTTGAATTTCATTGTCCTTTTCTTCTATTTCTTCTTTGACTTTATCTTTCTATTTCATGACTTCACACATTCTGACTGATTGGATTTCTTGTTCTCTTCTCAACTTTTTGACTTCTTCATGAAGAGTAAGATTCTTTTCAAGTAGATCTATGATTGTTGCATCAACTTCATCTGAACTTCTTTCTTGACAAATGTCTTCAATTTTTTCTTCAATGTAGAGATTGTCATTCATCTATGCTGCAAGATCTTTTCTTCTTTTTAGGGATTGAGAGAGTTGGTCCTTCATTTTCTTGAATTAATCCATAGCCAATTGCAGATCCAACTTTTCATTTTCAATAGCTTTCTCTAGTCAGTATACTTCCATTGTCTCTGATCTTTTCTCAAGTTGCTAAACTTATGATGTAAGAACCAATAGCTCTGATACCGATTGTTGGAAATGTAGTATAGACTAGGTGACTGAGAGGGGGGGATGAATCATAAACCAATAAAAAATTAATTGTAATTCACCACTTAAACATTTATTTTTGAATATGATCTAATTGCATGCATGAAATACTGAAAGTAATAAAACATTCATAACATTTGACACAATATTTGGTATCCTAGAAACCTTCCAAATAGAAAGTAAAATTGGGGTGGGGATGATACCCACAAGTGTTATTACTGCAGTATAAAATTAGCCTGTTAAAGCTTACAATTGATCACTTTTGGTGATCTACTATGTTAGGAGCAATAAGAATTGTTAGGTCCACCTTGTGAAAGGATTTAAAACATATAATGAAGTATACACTCTATTAGGAGATTTGGAAAAGACTGTTAAATCCACCTTGTTAAAAGATTTGGTTGATGCACTTATTAGGATGAATCAATTGTTGATCTCTAATCTACAACTTAGTTTTCTAAATGATATTCCTTTGAAATACAATGATCACCTGATTGTGATAGATAAGACTACTTCTCCTTATACTTCTTGTAGCCTTCTTAATTCACACTCATCTGCTTCTTGTTTGTTGTTCTTTGATATATATTGGATATGACAAGATGTATTACATATATACCAATCCAATTAATTACCTTCTAGAGTCTGCTACAATACCAAATTCAAAAAATCTTCACAAAGTTAGCTCACTGCTCTAACTTGGGTTCTAAAGACCACTCAGGTGATATTCTAAGGCTCAAAAATACATGTCAACACTCTAGAAAATTTGGTACTCAGTTGACGTAGATGCTCAGTCCATACTGATCACTTAGAGTAATAGAAACTTGGTCAACACTGGATGACTTGGTGGACACTGAAGAACTTGATAGATACTGAAATGCTCGATTGACATTGAATAACTTGGTCAACACTACCTCCATTCACTTTGTTAACATTGCCAGCTTGGTAGATACTATAGATCTTAGTTAACACTACATCTATAATTGCTTATACTGAAGAGCTTGGTAGCAACTAATAAGCTCAACTCACACTTCTATTTTCCTTAGAAGCTTGATAGACGCTGTGAAGCATGAGAGACTCTTCTTTCTACATATGGAGCTCAGTAGCAATGTAGTCAACTGACTAAGTGTTAAGTCACTAATAGACAAATGATTTGACCATAAGGTCAACAAAAAATTCTTCTTTACAATGATGATCTAATCATAATATAAAAAATGACTAAGGGATTAAAAGATCATTTAAATGATTTGGAGCACTTTTGTTAGGAAGTGAGGATGCAAGTGAACATTAGTAAGACAAAATTTGTGATTTTCTCTTTGAAAAGGAAGGAGGAACATTTAGACTTTCTTTTTGAAGGTAACCCATTAGAACTTATAAGGAATACAAATATTTGGGGATAGACTTCCATTATAGGCTCAGTTGAGAGACTTGTAAAGAAAAAAGAATTCAACGAGGGTGGAAAGCATCCTGTCTACTACAAAACAAATGAAGAAATCTTGATCTTTGGGATTGGAATACTAAGAAAACTCTCTTTGGTTTGCAAGTCACACCAGTTGTTCCTTATATATGTAAGTTTTGGGAGGCAACATGACAAAGTGTGGTTGAAGACGAGCAGAAACACTTAATCCCTAAAAATATCAAAGTCAAGGCCTCAATACCATATGAGATTCTTTTAGCAGAAGCTAGTATGTAATCATTGGAGGTGGTAATGATAACTCAATTACTCAGTCATTTAAAGAAACTTAAAAACATGAATAATTGATGATGGCCCAAAATTGCAATGAAAGAGGGATTGGCTTGTAGAAACAAGACTTGAATGAATAAAACATAAAGTGATTGAGCACATGGAACATCAACTTGCAAGATTTTCCTACCACCAATGTGGAAATAAAGAAGTTTTTCATGGGAAAATTCCAAACTACCATGTGGTCTTGTAACATGGGGTGGCAAAAGACACATTATATCGAAGTGTTCAACCCTTTTGGTGGACATGGGGATCAAGCTTATCTTGGGTCAACTATTAATGGAAAAGCTAAGGTGTTGGTGGCTTATTTGAGGATCAGTTCACATCATCTCAAATGTGAAACAAGTAGATGGAAAAGGCCTAAGGAGAAGTGGGAGGAGAGGATCTATAGGTTTTGTGAAAAAGGGGTTTTTGAAACTTAACAACACTTTCTCATTGATTGCACGACATATATAGACATTAAGACCCATTATGGGGTCATCATGGAGGTGGGTATAAGCATGCATAGTTTATTTGAAGAGATCAAGATTCATAAGAGGATATAAGATCTGGAAAGGAATTTGGTGTTAGTTTAATAGTTTTTTCCTCATTGTTCCATAGGTTGTTGATCTTGTGTACATCATTAAAATCCTTCATTCATTCATTCTCTCACAGATACAAGGAATGGGATTGAAGTGACACTTGTCCAAAAAGAATTCTTACTCAATATGTAGGTCAATCAGGAGGTGCAATACCTAAACCAATTTTTTTTTTGACAAATTAGTCCCATACTAAGTCATGCACCCTAACTTGAAAGAGAATAACATCTTTTCCTAAAGTGAATCGATGGGAATACTAAAATAGGGGAAACAATTTCAGTTTTAATTTTTTTTCTCAAAACATATAAGAAATCCCATTATCTAAAAGGTTTAGGATGACAATGTGAGATAAAACCAAAATGCACCTTTTGTAACGCTCCTCCAAGGAACCCAAAATAAATTAACCTAAAGTTTCACTAAGTTTGCCAAACTTATTTTTTTGAAAGATTATGACAAGAAGAGATAATATAGCTGAATAAATAACTCACATTCATACAAACAATTCATAAACAGATTACATCTCTTAAGGGTTCCATGACATTGAATCACATACATAAATTTTATTAATACTAAATCTGATACATAAAAAAATCCACACCATAGAATAACCATAAGTATGAATCCAATGAAATGATATAGAATTACATAAGATACCACATGGCATAACCAGAATGCATAATCATCCATTTTTCAAGCCATAGGTTATGAAAAGCTCAAAGAATATATATCAGGAATAAATACAACATCTCATAAGATCTCTAGTTAAACAAGTACAATACAATAGAATATAACCATTGAGCATAAACACGAGATCAGAATGAAAGGAACAACTGCACAAGTACATCCAACAATGACAAGCAGTTGTCAAATTTCAATGGTATAAGAAACACTACCACCCAACCTTTTGGAACCTAAATGGCCCTCTCCCACTGTACTGAGGAGAAAATATAAAGTCCCAAACAAATAACAAATCCAACAGTCATAACCATCATTTAGGTCAAGGAAATCTTGATAACAATCTATCTCAAAGGTACCAAGTACACAAGTATCATCTAATCCCAGAGGCAACAAAGACACATAGGAAATCTACTATGTAAATGGGTAAGTGTCATTACATGAGCCAACTCTAAGGTTACCCTAGAAACCTCTCTGGACTCTACCCCCCTAGTGTCTCTATGTGGCATATGTTCCTTTCGTATAGACAAGGCATAATAATGAGGCAAGGTCACAACCAAGCATCCTCTCTACTCCCATCCTAGCTTGTACTAGCACTCAAGGCATGGGCAAGGAAAAACAATGGCTCTTATTAATTGATTTAAAACTCATTTAATAAAATGTTATCACTTATTCAAATAACCTACATTGGGTTACCCAGGTAGCCTCTTTAGGGATTTGGCCTCCATTACAAGCCACTTCCCAACATACACATAGATAACCTACCTTAAGCTCATAAAAAGAAGAACTCATAAAATCACAATATTCACCTCAGTTCTATACAAGAAATTGAAAGCACCAAGAGATAACCATTTGAAACTCAAAGGTTACAACAAGAAAATTTCAATAATCACCTCAGTCTTCTACAGGCAACCAAAAAGCACCAAAAGATAACTTATCAAAATTCATCATAGAAATATATGACTACATCACAATGATTGGGAATAAAAGATCGTGACCAAATAATAAACATTGATCCATACCTCAAAGATCATAACATAAACCATGACATCTTGTATAACATCATAAAACAATAACTCCCAGGCCTCTGGTAAACATCCAAAACTGGTCAACATACTAAGTCAAACCCAAACCCAACACAAAGTAAACCATACATCACATTAAATGTAGCTTCATAATTCATTGTTTTGAAAACACAAAAGTTCAATATACAAACAAGGCTCCAATTTTTCGTTTCCAAAGTGTCACAGTTGCTAAGGTTTTCAAGTTCACAAGAATATACAAAATCCTTAGTATTTAAAACTTATTATCCTATAAACTCAACCCTCCAAGCAAAATCTAAGTTTATTAAAAACAATCGATTTTCCCAATTGAATTACAATTATCAATTTACTTCATAAATATATTTTAATTATAAAGTAATTGATAAAATCTTGAATTAAATATTATTAAAATTCAATAATAATTATTAAATTATTAATTATTAATTTAAAATAATTACTAAATTTTATTAATAAAATTATTATTATTAACAATTAATATTATATGTATAAATAGAAACATATATAAAAATTAATATATATTAAAAAACTAATTAAAAAATACTTAAGCTACCTTACTTTATAAAAAGCCTGCAGGCTTTACGGCCCATGGCAGCACTGTTGTAGCAGCAGTAGTTGTCGTGCGGTCTACTAAAAGAAACCTTGGGTGGGGTTGGGGATGTGGTGCCCCCCCTTCAAACACATTATTATTTAAAAAAAAAAAAAAAACCAATACTCCCATAATCAATCACATTTATATATATAATATAATTATCACAATAGTTATTAATTATTGTGGTAATTATATTATTATATTATTATTTGATAAAATTCCAAAATAGATCTAAGGAGAATAATCACAACCAGTCAAATTTGTAAATTGAAACTTTGGGTTTCTTTTCCAAACCCCATCCTGAATTCATACATTTTCTAAATCAATCCAATTACAAATTACAAGATTTGTCAAACAAGGGTTTCCAATAGATGTTTTCAACAATGAAGAACAATAAATTTAACAACAAGAGTTTCAACCAAAATTATTTCTGAAAATAGATCCATAACAAATACGGAGAAGTAGAGAAATTTTGAAGGAAATTACTGTGCAAATCTCAACAAGATCTTACCTCGATCTAATGCTAACTACATGAATACTCGAAGCTCGTAAGAATTCACGTCTTCTTGAAAACCCTCTTTCTCAAAATTTGCTCCTCTAAATCTGTGTGTGGAGAAATGATCTCTAATTTCTTAATAAAGAGATTTCTCCTTTAGGGTTTCAGTTTTGCAAACACGCAAGCCCCTTTTCTTTATTATTTTAATTTCATGTACAAAATTTTTCCATTTTAATTAAAATAAACTTTATTAAATTTATTCTCTCTCTCTCTCTCTCTCTCTCTCTCACTCATTAAACCATTAGATGTCTTTAATAGTATATTTATTAATTTAACTAATAATTAATATTTAGAGTTTACTATTATTATTATTTTTGATCAGTAAACAATCAAAGCCTTTGATTATATCAAATTAATAAAAATAAATACGACAAAGTAACTCCATTCAAACGAGCACTGGTAGGAAGGAAGGCAGAAGAAAACCTCCAATCTTGCCTAAGACCTTAGTCCTATTTTATTACAAATTTAAAAGGGGCATACCCCAGTTGTCAATTACAAAGCTTTTATAGTCAATACAAGAAGAAGGATACAAATCCTCTTCTAAATTTTAACTTTGCTACTTCTTTCACTATTTCCATTTAAACCAATATTAGAAATGAGAAGATTATCCAAAGCTTTAATACTTTCCATATGTGCCTCTTTTATCTATTTTGATTTAGATGCTTTCCCCTTATTATCCCGCTACTCAATTATACAGCTTAAAGAAGATATTAGAACTATTAATTAAACCATATGATAACATGAGATCCTGAAAGAATGTAATACAAATGCTTAGGCTATCTAGGAAGGATAGATTACTGGAGGAAACCAATTAAAAAGCTAAACTTTATTATATTAACTAGAACCCATCAATTTATAATCACAACAAAAGGCATTACAATAACATCGTATCCTACTAGAATGAGTTTTACTATATTAAACAAAGAGTCACTATAATAAACCTTTATGTATGCAAAGAGATTACTAAGTTTACTTATTAAATAATACCATATTAAACATCAAATTGAGAGTTTGTTCTAAATATGACTACCTCTGTGTGTTGCTCAGTTATGATATCCTAATTCCTTTCTATGATGCTATGAAAGCTTATTAAATATTTAAAGTTTATTATTAAAATGAAACTCCTAAATAATTTATTATTAAATTAAATAATATAATTACACCAAAATTAGAACTTTAATTAAATATTTTAAATTTAATTATTCTATTTAATTGATTTCCCAAATTAAATTAAATTTTTCTTTATAAAATTTTCCTTAAATTAAATCATTTAATAATATTTATATTTGATTTAATTATAACTAAAAATCACAACAGACCCACAAATCCAAATAAGAAAACTCATTTTAAAGACAAAGTAATAAATCAAACTCAAGGGTCAAAATCTTGAATTCCCATCACTTGATGAATTCAGAAGGATAAATAACTCATATACTTGTCCTATTTTTTAGGACAATTAGTTTAGGGTTAGGATTTAGACTCAAGATCTATATCTCCTCTTTACCATT
This sequence comes from Cupressus sempervirens, assembly GCA_028749045.1. NCBI lineage: Eukaryota > Viridiplantae > Streptophyta > Pinopsida > Cupressales > Cupressaceae > Cupressus > Cupressus sempervirens. The sequence continues at coordinate 723,758,930 of CM053783.1, forward strand.
AAGATACTGCGATAAGCCACACTCATCCTAGCAATTCAGGAAAGTCAATGCCTAATACCTACAATCTACATAAAAGTCAAACATGTAGTATACATATAACTCCTAACTAAATAGGATATGGCGAGGAGTGGTGCATCGTGTAGATCCCAACTAGTAGGTGACTACAACTCCCTCCCTTAAACACATTAGAAATGTCAAACATAAAGTAAAATATACATGTACACCATACACATGCAAGTATGGGGTAAGTATCCATAAAAATTGCATATAAATTATCTATCTAACTATCATCATAAAATAACTGAGATCACTATTTACAAGCATCATCATCACAAGAATAATCATGAACATGTGAAATAATTGAGTATCAAGTAGCTCATCAAATATATCAACTGAGTGTAAAATAACATCCAATTAAATCAGGTAATCAAGTACCACTAATCATAAAACCTAACCATAAAGATAGCCTAAAATAATTCAACACAATAACATGAAAAGTAAACTAGTGACAGGTATTACACCTTTAGGACTCAATACAAATGAAGGAATTTATCAAATTGCATTACAATCTTATAGTTATTATTACCTACTATGTCCATATTTTAGGGTTTTTTTAATTGGTGAATGACTATTGCTAATATTTTATTAATATTTAATAATTTTATAATTTAACCCATTCAAAGTGTGGGCACTAGAGGAAAAACAATGGGGAAGAAAACTCCTAGTGTAGCCTAAGACCAAAGTCCCAAGTACAAGGTGAAAAGAGGAAGGAGAGAAAGAGGATCTTCCTTGGTGACGATCCTTTTAGTTTATACATAGGTCTATTATTCACCGAGGTGGCATACCACCTTTTTACATATGATAGAGGGCATACCCTCTAGACATGGAGCCCTTTTTGGGCTAAGGATAAAAACCATCTAAGATCTTTAGAAAGGGGACAAACTCTCTAGGTGAGATAATCTTGAACATGCCTCAAAGGCATGCCAAAAATATGTACAAAAATAGGCACTTGCCCCTATATAAGAACAAAGTAGAAGAGGTTAATCTTTGTGGAGTCTAGGGAATGATGAGCCTCCTTTGATGAAGAAAGATCAGTAGGTAATATTCATGGAAAATAACCCTTCAATGCTTAGCAATACTTGTTAACAAGGTAGATCCCAACCAAGGGAGGAAAACTTGGAGAGGGTTTAAGTTGGTCTCTCCATAAAAAAGAGTGAGAAAAAATGGTGGACTAGAAGAAATAAAATAAAATAGTAGAATAGAGGAGGAAGAAGCCAAGATACCCCTACCTCTATTCTAGATTTGCAAAGAGAAAAATGCCAACCATCCAAATTACCCTTTGAACTTCAAGTAAGATCTACAACAACTGGAAATCAAAACAACCAAAAGGAAGAGAAAGGGGGTGAAGACCCCTTAACCCTAGCATCAATGATAGCTTAAGATAATTAAAAATGAAAAAAAAAAGAGAAATTGAGAAAAGAGATCTCCCTAGAGAAGGAAAATGCTTGTAGCTAGAAGAGAAGGATCCAAAACCTTTTAGGTAATAAAGGAGAGGTCTGTCTTCAGACACAAGAGAGGGTCAAATCACTGACTCTTAGGAGATACAAAAGGAAATATAATATATATACTAAAGTAAAAAATTTATTTAAAATTCAAAACAGACCATGTTTTTGCCTGAACTATTGTAGATCTACATAATTACATTCATCATGAAACAAATTCATAAAGTCTATCTTGATGCCCAAAATTAAAAACAGTTAAATTAGGGTAGCAAAATTAAGCAAAAGAGAGTGAAATGGGATATTATTTCTCCTTAGAGGTAGAAGACTCCACCTCACACTTGCTATCATCGACATTATCTATTCTTGATGATTAAAATGGGGAAGACTTCCATTGCCTTTCCCCTTCTACCGAAGTTGCTGTGAGCTGGGATGCAAAGATTTTGATCAATGTTTTCTAGGATGACATTCAATACCTTGACCAAGCCATATTTGAAGAGAAGGTTACAAAGGTCAAAAATTGATGCTTAATCTCCTCCCACTTGCAACATGGTGGCAAAAAATACAACCACTACATCCCCATTAAATTTGGGGTGGTCTTCCAAATCTAAAAACTCTTCCCCAATGATTTTTTGCATGGCTATAACAATGAGGTAGTTTGCAAAGTGACTATTTAGCATTTGCCAAATTCTTAGGTCCAAAATTCAACCCTAGAATTGGACCACTCTATTGCCAATTTTCAACTTGATATTGGTATCCATAGGAATAAGCTTAATAGGATATGTGAGGAGCAGAGGAGGAATGTTATAGAGAAGGACCAACTCCCTTTTAAATAATTTTATTTTTGAAAAATAGGACCTTTTGAAATCACGTCGGAGGAGGAAGATCTTAATTACTAATATGATGGAGATTACCTCATTTCAGAGTGGAAAGGTCCTTCCACACGAATTATCATGTTGTTTTACCTTCATGAGGAGAAAGGAGGTGACAAAGGAGTGTAGATTAGTGATGCAAATATAGTACAAGATCCTCAATCCCTTAATGAAATATAATGGGATTAGATGGGATACAATCTTAACAAAATAATGCTATGATGGGATAAATGGGGAAATTTCAACAAAATTTACTCCATTGGCTCCAAGGTTAGCTAATTTGTCTATTGTCATATTTCTTTCTCAATAAATATGGGAACTAATAATAAATTTAAATTTATCTAGGTAAGCAAGGGCCCTTTGGAGGTGAGAGTTGAGTTTCCAATTGGGAGTTGACCATTTGTGAAGAGCATTCAGGATAATTTGGGAATCACCTTCTATGATGATGTTAGGGGTGTTGATTTGAAGTCCCAATTTCAAACCTTCTACTAAACCTTCCAACTCTACTTCAATATCGGTAGAGGGTCAAAGGGACACTGGCCCTCTAGCATAGATTGAACTATTCGAGTTATGGATGATAAATCTATCCCTAGTTATGTCTGGATTACCTTTAGAAGCTCTATCAAAGTTTAATTTGAACCAAAATTGAGGAGGAGGAGTCCAGGAACACTTGTCCTAGAGTTTATGTTTGGATGAGGTTGGAGAGTTGTGACAGGGGGGTTAATGAGTCCAACCCATTCTTTTTTCATCTTGGTGTCCCAAGATGAAAAACCTAACTCACCTTACTCTAATCATTCTAATGCTATGCATGGATTGCAACATCTATAACTAACATGATTCACATGAATTAATATGAGAGAAAAAAACATATATGTTTGAGTCTAACATAGTCATAACAATGTACAACATGATACATTTTTATTACATCATCGAAATAAAACTAATCTAAACAACATATGGTAAAAAGCATAATATGAGCTTCCATTTCTATCTTATGTGATATCTTCACATAACACGTGATGATAACTAAAAAATAAAATATGAAGTTGCCAACCCAAATGTAGATTATTTTCAATAGTTACAAAATTCATTTATGACTCAAATACAAAGTTGAGTCAATGAATGGTAAAGGTCCTCAATTACATGCTTCTCAATTTAAATGGTACTAGCAAAAGTCTATCATTCGACAAAATAAGAAATGAAGTCATAAACCCTCCAAACATACACATAAATCTAGCTACACCCAACATTAAAAAATGTCACTAACTAATTGGAAATTAGGTCCACGTCATTAAACTAAGAGATGGTTGATTGGAAAAACATTTGTACTAAATTTTGTAATTAAATAATCTACATCTAAATAATAATAAAATATAAATGTTGTTCAAAATGGATCACTACTTGAACACATGAGAACCTATATATGTTATGTTGAAAACACATAAATAAATTCATTAGCAAGTGAAATAAATAACTTTGTGGTCCAAATAAAAATATCATAGCTATCTATTGTGTGTGTGTGTGTGTGTGTGTGTGTGTGTGATTTAAAATGTAATATGCTCAATAAATAAGATGCTCACTTACACAAGTATTGTTATTTGATTGAACACATATTATCCTTGTGTGTAAAACTAATGGGGTGACAATATATATGCATTGGAATGTTTCATATTAATAATTTGTCATATCATAAGTTTGAAAGGTGAAAATAATAAATACCTTGTATTTTCCCATAAAATGTGTGAGATTGCCAAAAGTTTATAGTGTTCAACTATCAATCCATTTATGCTAGGCATAAGTTGTATTTTATATAATAACGTGTTATTTTAATAAAAATAATTAATTTTTTTGGTTGTTTAACTATTGGTCATTTTATGTTGGATATAAATGTTGAAGTTAATGAAAGATCAACCCTAGAGATTGCAAGAATCACCTACATGAATGTTGATGATACTACATTGGGGGAGTATCCTAAGCATTATAGAGTGTTGATATGTTGCATTCATGACTGTATTTGTCATTGATGTCAACATAGCACTAATTTTGTTAAGACTAGAAGAACAGCAGTCAATAATATTAGTATGCACAGAAGCTGAGGAAATTTTAGATGATGCATAGTGGAGGATATGTTCCTGAGATTGTCTTGATGATGCTATTTAAAGGACTAAGTCTGATTTGATGTTGTACAAAAGTTACATCTATTTTACTGGAAGTAGTGTAGAAATAGAGCATTGGAAAATAGAGCTCTTATGATCTATCACTATCTTTCATCTAAGATGTAATGAAGATGATGCATAGATAATGGTGATAGAGGATAGTCATGTGATGATGTCAGTGTGTGCATAAGACATGGTTTCACACGTGTGAATTTTTGTATAGACTGTGAACAAACAGTGTTGCTATAATTGTGAATTAATTAATTATCTTATTTTAATTGATTGGGAAAGCCTCAAGGTTGACTCAAGGAATTATTGTGAAGATATGGTATAAAGGAAAGTTGTTTTCCTTATTTTTCATGTGACTTGAATTAGAGGATCAAGTGGATTATGAAGTATTAGTGTGTAGCTTGAGAAGGAGCAGAATGCTTACTGAATGTGTGTAAGTGATCCAAGGGATCATTGGATGAGCAGTATGAGATCTAGTTACAAGATCTAAAGGAGCAAATGTCTAGTTGACAAGATAGAGATAGAGGAAGGAAGTACATTTCAATTCTATTATTCTACAAGGAATAATATAGAGATCATTTGGACAGTGGGTTCTTTGAACTTAACCTTGAAGCTATTTGGACAGTGGATCTAGCCATCTTACACAGCTCCTAACAGGATTGGCACAACTCCTAACAGGGTTGGAATCTCCTAACAAGGACTCATATGTATTGAATGTTGTAAAAAACTCCTAACAAGGCTCATCCTCTAACAAGGAATATTTAAATTAGTACATCATCTTGTGGGTACTATCCCCACTAGGGTTTTCCTTTTGATCATGAGTTTCCCTAGTTAACATATATGGTGTTAATTGTGTATGAGTATTTTGTTGTGGTTTTAGTTTATATTACTCACATGGTTAACTTTGTTTAAGGTTAATGATTGTGATAATAGTTGGATAACTGATTCACCACCCCCTACTCCCCCTCAATTATATCAGTGGACTATATATTCTAACAATTGGTATTAGAGAAATAGGTCCTTGAAGATAAGGCTTAATAGCTTTGGGAAATTAATGGTGAATATGTTCAGGAAAGATAGTCCAAAATTCAATGGGGCCAAGTATGATAGTTGGAAGGAAAAGATGAAGACTCATTTTCTATACATAGGTCTAGGATATTGGCTTTTGATGAAAGCTAAGAAGGCAATTGTTGAAGAATCAAAGATAGAGGAATGCAGTGATGGAGAAAGAGATCTATTCATGTGTAACATGAGAGCTAGAGAAGCCCTATTGTCAACTCTTTCAAAAAATGAATACAATTAGGTAAAGATGTTTCAAACTTCTAATGAAATTTGGAAAGCATTAGTAGTTACTTTTGAAGGTGATGATCATGCAAAAAGGATGAAATTGCAAAATTGGATTTTCACATTTCAAGATGTCAAGATGATGGAAGATGAATCCATAAGAAATTATGTTTGTATAATATCAAAAATTGTTGCAGGTATTCGATCTCTTGGTGGAACTAAACAAGATGATAGGTTATATGGAAGATCTTGAAAAATTTATCACCACCATTCAAGAAAACAACTCAGATGATTCAACTAGTAATGCCTTGCACCAAAGATTTCACAAAGGAAACATTGCTTGGAAGATTAGAATCTGTAGAAGCAAAAATGAGATAGTCTAGAGAATTAGCTAGAGTTGAGACAACTTTCAGTACTATGAACATTCAACCTAATCTAACAAGAAGTATAAGTGCAAGAGGAGACCTTGTTAGTAGTAGCAAATCTGAAGAAGATAAGAATATTGAAGAAGGAATAGCCCTTCTAGTAAGAAGAGAGAAAGATGGTAAGAAAATCTTTAAATATTGGACTTGTAATGAATATGGTCATTATGCATCTAAATGTCCTAAAAGAGAGAAAATGTTTAGAGGAAAATTGAAGCCTAGAAGAGATAAGGACATAAATTGTTTATATGCTAATGAGGATGAAGAATTTGATGGAAAAGATCAAAGTGAAAGTGGTGATGAATTAGGATTTGTGGCTATTAAGGAAGATAACCTTGATAGAGAAATTAGAGAAGAAAGAGCTCTAGTTACCCAAGTTGAGAAAAAAATAGATTAGATAATTGAGAGTGGATGTTCACATCACACAATTGGTGATATGAACAAATTTGTCAAGTTTAGAAATCATGATGGAGGTATTGTTAGAGTTGGTAACAATGCAACCTGTCATATTACAGGGATTGGATATATTACTCTTGATGGTAAAACTAACACTGATGATGTTTACTTTGTTGATGGTTTGAAACATAATCTATTAAGTGTTGGACAGTTGGTAGACAAGGGATATCTATTGCAATTCACGGAGAAGACTTGCATTATCAAAGACAAAGATGGTAAGCTGATTGGTACTAGAACCAAATCTAGAGGTAATGTATTTCAGTTGAATACTACTGAAAGAACACATTTGGTTGCAAATGTTGATAATAGTTGGTTATGGAATAGAAGGTTCTGTCATATAAACTTTGATAATATTGTGAAGGTTAGCAGTACATTTGCAATGAGAGATTTGCCTAAGATTGTAAGAGTTTGGCTTAGGGCAAAATGACACCAAGATCAAGAAGCTCAAGAAAAAAGCACAATATGGACCAAATGATGTATGATCATAATAACAGTATGAGAATGAATAATTGTGTACATACACACTAGAAGTGCTTGTATATAAAGGCCTCTAGAATGACTAGGAGTTTGTGAAGAGATAAGCTCAACAACTAAGCACATGTCCACCAGAAGTGGATAATCCTCCATTGTGCATGAATGTACATAAAACAATGAGAGGATAAGCATGACAAGGTGTATATCGTATAGAGATGTTGTAGACACCATGTACTTAATTAGAGTGCGAACAACTGTGTTGTTTACATGACAACTCAACTGATTATGCAAACTCCTATGTTGTAGACAAGACAACTTATATGAGTACACATACTCCTAGGTGTCTACATGACAACTAATAATTCATTAACCTAAGTAACTTTAAGTAAAGTGTAAATAACAATTAATTATTTACGCTAACAAAGATTATTAAGCCCACTAATGTTGTTTGTAAGGAATGTATTTTGGCTAAGCATAAGAAAGTGTCTTTTCCTAGAAAGAAATTCTCTACCATAGAGAAATTGGAGATTATTTACACAGATCTAAGTGGTCCTAAGAGAACCAGAGAATTCTAGGGTGAAAGGTACTTATGATTTTTGTTGATGATTTCACTAGGATAATGTGGGTAGCATTTGTTAAAGAAAAGTTTGAAGCATTTGAGAAATTTAAGATATTCAAGAATAGAGTTGAAAATGAATCTGGAGTTAAGATTAAGTTTTTAAGATCAGATAGAGGAGGAGAGTTCACTTCTAGAGATTTCATCATAGTCTATGAAGATAATGGAATCGAAAGATAGTTATCTTCACCAAGAACACCTGAACAGAATGGGATTGCTAAAAGAAGAAACAAGTCAGTACCAGAAGCAACAAGAGCGATATTATTTGAGAATGATGTCTTAAAGACATTTTGAAAACAAGTAGTTAACACTACAGTATATACTCTAAATAGAGTACAGATCAGAAAAGGTATGAGCAAGATGTTGAAACAATTGATTAATTGTGTATTGTCTTTTATGTTACACAAAATGTCATATCATTACTAGTCAATGGGTGTCGAGCTCACTCGGGCATTGAAGACAATTTTCCATGTCTACCGAGCGTTCCTAAGTTTTCCAAGCTTAGAAGGTAGTATCTACCAAGTGCACTTGAGCACCAAAGAAAAGTTTGCAAAAGATGAGTGTTAATTGAGCTCTCTTGATTAATGAAGAAACTATTGGATGGAACCAGTGCTAACCAAGATCACTTGGTTACCAAAGGAACTTTGTGAGTATGCAATGTTGACCAAGTTTAGTTGGTTAACATAGGAAAATCTTTTCTGAGTTAGTTTCGACCGAGTAGGGTCAACTAACAAAGGATTTTCTTATTTTGGCATATTGAGTTCAATTGATTTATCTGTTAGTTCTAGCCAATTGAGAAGATGAATTTTAATTATTCTAAGTTGTATTTTAGCTTACTTGAAAATATGAAAGATATAAGTACAAGTTGAGATTTAGAAGTGTATGAGAATGTGGAAGATTTGATGATGCTAAGAAGAAGCGAATCAGAAGGATAAGCAGAATATCCTTGTGCAGCAGAAAAGATATATTTGATTAGGAAGGATCAAGTATAAGCCAAAATTGAGATCTATAATCAGAAATTCAGTTGCATCCAAATCAGGTCATGTCATTGTTACTCTCTAACCATTGTAGCAGTGATCTAAATCTTTTAACAGACTTGGCTTAATAGCTATTTGTAAATCCTCTAACAAGGTGGTATTTCTATTAAAGCGTCTAAATACCTCTAACAAGGCCACTCCTAACAGGGTGATTAAATCCTCTAACAAGGTCACACCTAACAGTGTGTTTTGTAACCTTTAACAAGCTTGGCTCCCAAGAGGGCTCACTTTAGAAGAGTGAAAAACAACTAGTTATAATTGGTGGTTTTTTCCAAATTGGGTTTCCACATTAAATCTTGGTGTCAAATGTGTTCATGTTATTTCTTTTATATGTTTGCAACTAAGTTAAAGTTAAAGTAATTACAGATAACATCTTAAGATTTTCTGTTAAGGATTCTCAATACTTACTGAGTTACAACATTTTCATGTGTTTGTCACACATCAACAGAGTTCAGTATTTCAGATTTTATTTTATACTAACATCTAAGGGATCTAAGATTTATTTTTGTAGTAGTTGATTCACCCCTCCCCTCTTAGTTAATCCTCTTATATTTCCAATAATTGGTATAAGATCTTTTTGTCCTTGCAGAGAAGGTTTTAAGGATCTAAGCTAAAGATTACGATGTCTTACAAAAGAGAGATTCTCAAGCTGAACAGAGACAACTTTATAGCATGGCAAGGACTTATGAGGTTATAGCTGGCAACCATTAGTGATTATGGTTGTAAGTATCTTGATGCTGAATACTAGACTCCTACTAGAACATTATCAATTGAAGGTATTGTTGAAAAGAAGAATCATGACATCATGATGACTGATATTACATCTACTCTTAGTTATGTTGAATTTGATGAAGCCAAAGATTGTAAAACAACTCATGAAATGTGGATCAAACTAAAAGACATTTATGGAGGAGATGACAATATAAGAAGAGATAAAGCATAAAGTCTTAGAGGTTACTGTAATCAAACCAAAATAAGAGAAGATGAAAACATCACAAAATATGTGGAAAGAATCAAAGCAAGTATAAGCACAATCAAAGCATCTAGAGGAGATATTGATGACAAAATAGTTGTAAGCAAGGTACTCAGAACTCTTTTTCCTATTTATGAAATTGGAGTGTTTTCTATTCAAGAGATGAAATGTGATCCAAATAAAAAATAACTTTGGATGCTCTAGTTGGAAGAATGATAGCTTTTGAGTTGGATAACTATTATAACTATGTTCCTAGCTCAAAAGGCATTGAGTTTGCATTTGAAGCCAAACTCTCACTCAAGGAAAAGAGCAAGAAATCAAAGGCCAATCAATTAGGAAGTGAAGAAGAGATAGAAGAAAGCTTACATAGTGATCTTGAAATTGGTGAAGCCCTACTTGCAAGAAAATATTTCAAAGGGAGAGGAAAGTACAAAGGTAAGGATCCTCTAATATATTTTCCTTGTGAAGAAGTTGGTCACATTGCTGCTAGGTGCCCAAATAGAGAAACCAAGGATGAAAAGAAAAGTAAATGGTACAAAGGCAAGAAGGAATTAAAGAACTACAAGGACTACAAGGACAAAGGTAATAAATCTTGTTTTATGTCTAAAGATTCTGATAACAATGAAGATGAAATGGTATATATTGTTGTAAAAGATGAATTAGATGATAAAGGAGATAAGATGGCACTTGTCTCTCATGTTAGCAAAAATGATACATGCATCATGAACAGTGGCTGCTCACATCATATGACTAGAGATAAAGCAAAGTTTGAACACATGGAATATTATTCTAGTGGTAGTATAAGATTTGGAAATAATGAACCTTGTAACATAAAAAGAAGAGGATATATCTCTTTGACCAATTAACTTGTATGTGATAATGCTTATTGGGTTGAAGGAATAAAGCATGATCTACGAACTGTGGCATAGTTGAATAACATTGGATTCAAGGTAGAATTCATTAATGGAAAGGCCAAACTATTGGATGGAAAAGGAAATCTGGTTGGATCTGGCAAACAAACAAAAGGTAACCTATTCTATCTTGATCTTAGTGAAAATTCATGATTTATTGCTCAAGTAGAAGAAAGTTGATTATGACACAAAAGATTATGTCATATAAACTTTGATAATCTAGTTAAGATAAGAAAACACAAAAGAGTAAGAGGTATTCCTAGTTTGAAGAAACTTGATATGGGTTTATGCAAAAATTGCCAAATTGGTAAGATGGGAAAGACTAAATTCAAAAGAAAAAGCTATCATTCTAAAGAAGTTTTGGAAATTGTACATATAGACTTATGTGGACCTATTGGAGTAGAGAGTTACAGTGGAAAATTTTTTTCACTCTATTTGTTGATGACTATTCTAGAATGATGACTATAATGTATCTAAAAGAAAAATTAAAAGTTTTTCACAAATTCAGGTGGTATTTGACAAAAGTAGAAAAAGAAACTGGAAAGAAGTTGAAATGTTTGAGATCAGACAGAGGTGGCAAATTCATCTCCAATGAATTCAATGAATTATGCATTGAAAAAGGAATTAAAAATTAAGTATCAACCCCTAGTACACCTCAATAGAATGATATAGCTGAAAGAAGGAATAGGTCCATCATGGATTATGCAAGAACATTGATGATAGAAAAGAATGTTGCAATCAAATAGTGGAAGGAAGCAATAACCACTGTAATTCATGCTTTGAATAGAGTATAGCTAAAGAAAGATTCAAATAAAAGTCCTAATGAACTATGGTATGGCTACAAATCCAATGTAAGTTACTTGAAAGTGTTTGGTAGTAAATGTTATATCTTGAAAGAATCTAGAAAAGGCAAATTCAATGTCAACAGTGATGAAGGCATATTTCTAGAATACTCCTGTAGAAGTAAACCATACAAATGTTTGAATTTGTCTACTCATAAAATCATAGAAAGTGGACATGTAAGTATTGATGAGTTTGTAGAAAAGTGTAAATAAGAAAGCAACAAAGAGCTTGAGGATTATAGAAGATTTGTTTACTATGAACCTGATACCCTACCAAACCTATCTAAAAGAAAGGAGGCTTCACCTCCTGAGTCTCAAAAATCTCCAATAGCTACCAAGTTGGAAATAGTGCAACTCAAGTCACAGTCAGAGGCTATCGAGCTAGGGAAAATTGAGTCTAATGGACCTAAGTCACAGACAGTGGGACCCGAGCTTGATACTAAAGTTCATGATGAAATTAGTGAGAATCATTCCAAATCCAAAGAACTTGTGTTAGCAAGATATGTCAAGAGGCATCATTCACTAGTCAAATCATTGGAGACAAATCAAATGGAACAATGACAAGAAGCAAATTGAAAGGTACATGTTTACTTGCTGAATTTGAACCTAGAAATGTTAAAGATGCATTAGATAATGAAAGTTGGATTGAAGCAATGAATGAAGAAATAGAACAAATAGAGAAGAACAAAACTTGGACTCTTGTTCCTAAACCCAAGGATAAAAATGTAATTAGCACAAAGTGGGTATTCAGAAACAAGTTGAATGAAGATGGAAAAGTTTTTAGAAACAAAAAAAGTTTAGTATGTAAAGGCTATTCTCAAGAAGAAGGTATTGATTATGGTGAAACTTTTTCTTCTGGTGCAAGATTAGAAGGTGTTAGAACTTTACTAGCATATGCGACACAGAGAGAATTAAAGTTTATCAAATGGATGTAAAATATACATTCTTCATGAGGAAGTCTACATTGAACAACCAGAAGGTTTTGTAGATCCTAGGAAAAAGGGTCATGGTCTGCAAATTACATAAGGCATTATATGGTCTCAAGAAAGCTCCCAGAGCTTGGTATGAAAAACTACATAACTACTTGGTACAGATTGATTTTCAAAGAACAAATAATAATAGTAGCCTATATATCAAACAAGGACCAAACAAGAAGATTGTGTTGGCAGAAATATTTGTTGATGATACTTTATTCACAAGAAATTATGACTTGTGCAAGGCATTTTTAGAAGAAATGACTACAAAATTTGAGATCTCTATGTTTGGTGAGATTAAATTCTTTGTTGGATTGCAAATTCAACATAACAAAAATGGTATCTACATTACTCAATCTAAGTACATCAAGGAAATACTAAACAAATTTGGAATGGAGGATTCAAGACCAATTGGAACCCCTATGTCTACTTGTAAGAATTTGGTATAGCTCTGATACCATGTAAGAATTTGCCTAAGGCAATAATTCAACGCTAAGATCAAGAAGCTTAGTAGATAGCACAAGGGAAATAAATGATGATCAAATGAGAATGGATATCAGATAATTGGATGAATACATCAAATAAGTAACTTGTATATAAAGGCAACTGATATGACTAGGAGTCAACAAAGAGATAAGCATAACAACTAAGCACATATCCACCAAGAATGGATTATCCTCCATTGTGCATGAATGTACATGAAACAATGAGAAGATAAGAATATAAAGGTGTTATCTCATAAAGAGATGTAGTAGACAATATGTGCTCAATTGGAGTGAAAACTACTATGTTGTCTACATGACAACTCATGTGAATATGCAAACTCCTAGGTGTCTACATGACAACTAATATGAATATGCATTATCCTAAGTAAACTTAAGTAAAGTATAAATAGTAAATACTTATTTACACCAACACCCCCCCTTAAGTGCAACTTAGGGGAATGCACTTAAGCTCACAAAAGCTAGATGAAAATGCATGATGTGTCTTGGCTACTAGGCCATGTTAGGTACCCATGTACAATATATAAAAGTAAATGATATAAAATTTAATCTCTCATAAAGTAGAGAAAGAGAGAAAACTTCATGGGAAAAACCCTCCCCCAAAAAGAGAGATGTAAAAACAAGATGCATGGATGGATGGAGTAATTAAGACCCCCCCATTACAACATACATCATGTATATACAGTAGAGAAGTATGAGAAAGACACAATCCTAGAAGAGGAAAAGGTCTCCCCCCCCCCCCCCCCCCCCAATAAGAGAGAAGAAGTAGAAGAAGAAGAAAGGAGGCAGTGTAGTCCCCCCTCAATGTAGAATGCCCATCAATGATAGTTGCTCCAAAATGAATGTAGAAGTTGATCCATGAATGTTGAATAATGTTCCACCCCTTAGGAAGAAACAATGTCATAGGTACATATGAGATGTTGTCCCAATGTGTAGAAAGAATCTTGAAGATGAATGGTGTCTCTGAAAATTGCTCAACTTTCCCTGTCTTGATACTGACGGTTGCCCCTTCCAACACTGCTAAAAAGAAAAAGCTTGGATCTAGCAGGGATGGATGTAGAAAATATATGAAAGAACCATTTGTCTCTTTGAATGATAAAGAGACCTCCTACAACTGTTGTACATAAGGATGCACAATCATATCAACCTTGACAGACTGATCATGTAGAGAATGGACAAGAGGGTTAGAGTGTTCCCTCGCAACAACTAAAGAAGGATCTTCTTCATCAAAGAGAAGATGTATATCATCAATAATGTCTCCCAAATTTTCTATGTAGGACTCCACAAACAAACCTAAAATGTCTATCAAGTAGTCATCCCCTAATGCTAGAACTGGAAGACAAGATATACCCAACTATACTGAATTACATGGACCTATCACTGTAGCAATGTATGCATGTGGAATGTGTTGATGGTGTGACCTTTTTCTTCGATCAAAAGGATCCCCCACAAGTGATCCTATTCAATCACTATCACTATTGTCACTATCAGTTTCCACAATGTATGAGGTATTGAGAGGATTAGAGGATAAGCTAGGTGAATTTTCCTCAAAGTGAACATTCCTCTCTATAAATATATCATGAGTCTTAGGATCCATAAGCCTATATTCCTTTACACTTTTTTCATATCCAATGAAAGTACAAGTCCTTGGTGGTGGTGCCTTGCATTCCCTTGAAGATAGTTGTGCCCATGCTGGACAACCAAAAACTTTGAAGTATTTCACAACTATTTTTCTTCTGCACCATGCCTCAAAAGGAGTCATTCCATATAGGACATTATGAGGAGATCTATTAAGGATGTGATTGGCACTACTTATAGCTTCTACCTCAAGTGATGGATCAAGAGACTTAGCTTGAATCATGCAACTTGCCATTGACTTAAGAGTTCTAATCCTCATTACTACTACACTTGTCTTTTGTGGATTAAATGCTATAGGATTCTGAAGATCAATACCCTCAAGTTCACAAAAGTCTCTAAGTCTTGAGTTCACATATCTACTTTCATTATTTATATCAAGAACCTTGATGGCTTTACTTGATTGCTTCTTGATGCAAGGGACTCCCCTTAATACCATAAACTCATAATAGAAACAAAGAAACAACAGCAAATGTGAGACCAAAATATGGACTTATTATTATCACCACAAATGCAAAATTATAGAATTCTCAATTACTATGCTAACCCAAATGGGTGCTTTCAATATAGTAATCTACAAGACAATGCTGTGAACTATCACCCAAAGTTGTCCTAGACAATGTTTGAGCCTTTATGAAATAGGTAGTTTTATGTTGCTCGGGAAGGTTCTAGATGCCTAAACTTAATACCTAGGGCCGATAGACCCTAACAATACGCATAGAGTCGGCCAAATACATCTTTGATAAATTATTTTAGAAATTTTAGTAGCCCAACTTCTAAAGGCTATAACTCATGAACTGTTGCTCCAATTGGCTATTATAACCACTTTTCGAAAATGCCAGCACCTGATCTATAGGCTAAAAAATGCATTAGCACCCTTCTGTCGAGTTTTTGGACCTCATCTGGGCACTCTAAGTCCTCCAACGATGAGCTTGAAGATTTTTCTGTAAATTGTTCTACCAAAAATCTGTAATAACTTCTGTCATACTTAAGCTGCAGGAATGAGATTTTTATGGTAGGCTTATATCTCTAAAATGAACCTTCCTGTAGAAAATAAGAACATTCCAAGCTTGTATGAAAAACATACTAAAAAAAGAAAGTTCCCATAAATAGTAACCACCATGTCTACTAGTCCTTATTAAAATAGAAAATACTAAAAATAAAATATCTTTGGGTGATGCAAGATTGCCCTTACACCCAGGATGCTCCTGCATCAGACACCTAAAGTAATTTAAGAAGTGACCTCATCATGTCTTAGGTATTCAAAGGAAAACCAAGATGATTGACCTCCTCTTTTGCTAGCCATGATGAATCCTCAATTGGTCTCTCTTTCCATTTGACCAGATATTCCTCATAAGTTATGTTTCTGGTACTTTTTCCAATACAACTGTCTAGTATCTCCTCAATCTCCTTGGTAGTTGAACTAGCTGTTGGAATGCTCCATTGCACTTCTACAACTTCATCTCCATTACCTGCTTCATAATACTCTGTCAAATCTAAAATATTAAATACTGGTAAAATATTCAATTCAGCAAGCAACTCCACTTCATACGCATTTCTAGAATCATGCCTCTTCAATATCTTGCACAATCCAAACTTCTTCATCTTAAGCTTATTATATGTACCTATTAAAAAATGCTCCTTTCTCAAATGAACCATGACTTCATCTCTAATCTAAGATTCCGTATATCTCCCATTCACATTTGCCTTAGCTGTATAAGGTGTATTCATCTTTATGATGTGCTTCCTCACCTCCTCATGGATGTTCTTCAAATGTTTAGAAAAATCTTTTGCTTCAACACTACTTATCTCTCCCTTATCCAACTTCCTCAATTTAGAAACATTTTTGGGACTACTCCTGGAATGGTGATTTACTAGTACTCCTATTGATAGAATTATTATATGCAAATTCTGCATATGGTAAAATCATAGCCCATCCTTTTGGTTTATCTCCAACCAAGCATCTCAGCAAGTTTCCCAAATAGCGATTCACAACTTTTATCTATCCATCAGTCTATGGATGATGTGATGAACTAAAATTCAAATCTATCTTCAACTTCTTCCACAATGTATGCTAGAAATGCCCAACAAATTTGGTATCTTGATCTGAAACTATACTCTTTGGCAGACCATGTAATCCCACCACTTCTCTGAAAAACAACTCTGCTACATGAATAACATCACTAGTCTTCTTGCAAGGGATAAAATGTGCCATCTTTGAAAACCTATCAACCACCACAAAAGAGAATCATGCCTGCACTGTCCTTAGTAATCCAAGAAAAAAATCCATGCTGACATCCTCCCATGGCTTCTCTAGTACAAGTAATGGTTGATATAACCTTGTATTCTATTTCACTCATTTCACCATCTGACATACTCGAAAACTTTGTACAAAATTCATCATATCTTGTTGTAATTGTGGCTAGTAATAATTTTCAACAACCAAAGCTATAGTTTTATCTTTGCCAAAATGTCCAACCAATCCTCCACTATGCTTCTTCTTGATAAGGTTCTCTCTCATTAAACTTCATGGAATGCACAACTAGCTTCCTTTGAACAACATGTTATCTTGGATCACAAAATCCAACCACTTTGTCCTATGAAGTGTAACAGGTTTTGTAGAAGCCTTCCACACTTCACCAAAATTAGGATCATCTGGATAAAATGCACTAAGTTCCTTGAACCCAACCACCTCTATTTGCATTTTTGTCAATAAAATTTATCTTCTACTAAGAGCATCTACAACTTTGTTAGACTTCCCGCTTCTGTGTTTCAAAACAAATGTACAACTCTGAAAAAAATCAACCCACTTTAAATCCCTTTGGTTCAATTTTCTTTAACTATTCAAATATTGCAAAGCTTGATGATCAATATACAAAACAAAATCCTTGGGAAGAAGATAGTGTCTCCAATTCTTCAATGCTTGAACTATAGCATAAAATTACTAATCATAAATAGAATATTTTCTTTTTGCATCATTCAACTTCTCACTAAAATAAGCAATTGGTCTACCTTCCTGGCTCAAAATGGCTCCTATTGCAGTACAACTAGCATCACAGTCTACTAGAAACACCTTGTTAAAATCAAGAAGTGCTAAAACAGGCTGCTCTATAGCTTTCTGTTTCAATAGATTGAAACTCTTATCTACTCCTAGAGTCCACTTAAACTCTTTCCTATCTCCTCTCATTGTTTCAGTCAAGGGTCCATAAATACTGTTAAAACTTCTTATAAACTTTCTGTAAAATGTAGCCAATCCATGAAAAGATCTTACCTCTATCATGCTCCTTGGAGTAGGTCATTCAAGGATAGCCTTCACTTTCTCTAGGTCCATTTGTAGACCTTCTCTTGAGACTACAAATCCTAGGTACACCAACTCTTTCTTTACAAAACTGCACTTCTTCAAGTTTATCAAAAACTTTGCTTCCCTCAACTTATCAAACACCTTATGAATATGAATCAAATGCTCCTCTAATTTCTTACTAAAGATCAATATATCATCTAGATAAACAATGAAAAATATACCCAAAAACTCCTTCAGTACCTCATTCATGAGCCTCATGAAAGTGCTTGGTGCATTGGTTAGCCCAAAAGGCATGACTAACCACTCATATAGTCCTTCACTTGTCTTGAAAATAGTCTTCCACTCATCACCTTCTCTGATAGAATCTGATGGTACCCACTCCTCAAATCTATCTTTGTGAAATACTTAGCTCCACTCAAACAGTCCATAATATCATCTGTACTTGGCAATGGAAATCTATACTTCATTATGATCTTGTTGATAGCATGAGAATTTGTGCACATTCTCCATTCTACATTCTTCTTTGGTGCTAATACTATTGGTACAACACATGGACTCAGACTCGCTCGAATCAACCCCTTCTACAACAACTCTTGAACTTGCCTATTCAACTCTTCCCTTTTCGCTAGTGTCATTAGGTGTGCTGTCTTGTTTGGTGAATTCGCTCTTGGAACCAAATCCATCTAGTGATTGATCTTCCTCTTTAGGGGCAATCCATTAGGTACATTATCTGATACAATATTAGAATACTCTTCCAACATATATGTAACTTCTACAGGTACCTCCTCTGCTTCTTCTTTACTATCTTTAGGAATTATAGAAAAATACATATGCTCATGCTTCATACCTTTAAGAAACTCTTTTCCATCAAAAAAACATATTCTGGCAACACTACATACCTTTTCTTCTTTATCCTTCAATGACTTCAACTTATGTTTCACTCTGTCCTTAGTTAGAGTGTAGGTATTTGCTCATCCATCATGTACAACATACCTATCAAACTACCATGGCCTACCTAGCAACATATGACATATGTCCATAGGTATGATATCACATAGTACCTCATCTTGGTAGCTCAAAATCTTGAACTTCACTGAGCACTACTCATTGACCATAACCTTGTGGTCATCTTACACCCAAGCAATACGATATGGACACAAGTGTTTTTATCTCTTCAGCTTCAACTTGGTGACCATCGTTTCTAACACCAAATTGTCAATACTTCCACCATCAATGATCACATCAAAACACTTATCTTAACTTCTACACCTTGTTCGAAACAAACTCCTTCTTTGATCAGGTTCATCCTCACCACTCAATAGGACTCTTCTATTAACTAGGACTTCTCCTCTTTTAGCATCTTCAGAATGTGAGGATCTAGCATCTTCATCAACATGTGCAACTCTCACATGACCTTCAGTTCTTTGATCTGTCCTTCCTCAGTGCTAGGTACATTCAAATGCTCTATGCCCTTCTTCTCCATAGTGAAAACATTTTCCACGAAAGCCTCCTCTTCTAGATCCTTGTCCTCTGCCTCTTCCTCTTTGATCTCTATTGTTTTGATCATGGAAACAATTTGAATTGTTTCCCCTTTGGTTCTATTTGCTACTTCTAGCCTCATCCTTGTTCTTCTAATCATCATTACGGCCTCTATAAGATCATTTGCCAGATCTTCCACCATGACCTCTTCCACTATTCTTATTATCAAACTTCTTGCCTAGTTTCTCCTCAACTCTTAGGGAAAAATGGTATGCCTCCTTAGTATTGTTCATCTGAACCAAACTCAACTCATCTTGAATGTTGGTCCTTAACCCATTAAGATAATGGGTGACTTTCTCATTATTAGCTTCTGCATGGCTAGTTTTAATGAGAACTCGGTAGAACTCCTCGGTATACTCTTGAACAAATTTTCTTGTTTACTTCATTCTTTGCATTTTCTTCAACAGATCAAGCTCATAATCCATAGGAATGAATTGTTGTTTCATTTTAGCTATCATCTGATCCCATCTGGTAATTTTGTCCTTTCCCTTTCTATTTCATTCCAACTGAACCTCTTTCCACCAGATCTTTACATGTCCCTTTAGTTTTGCCTTCGCACACTTAACCCTATCTGAATCCTCAATATCTTCATACTCAAAGTACTCCTCTAGTTCATTGATCCAATTGATCAGTTCTTCTGGGTTAAGATTTCTTGAAAATGTGGGAACCTCAAACTTAGGTCTTTTTCCAATCTTGGAGATGGCCCTAAAAAACCTCTCTTCCTCTAGATTTAGAATTGTCTCTATTTTGACATTTTCTTCTACTTCATCCTCATCCTCGCTTTCATCTCTTACAAGAAGATTTATTCCTCTTTGTATTTGTTCTTTCAATGCTCGCATTTCCCTTTGGAGGGCTTGGAAACCCTCAGGTGTAACACCTACATCTCTTCCACCATGCTCTCTTCGTGGAGGCATTTTTGCACTTTCGGGTATGTGCAGGATCATGGTGTACCAAACTATGGCCTTAAGTGGCAGTGAAAAATTAGCAAATCAAGGTTATGTCAACTTGACACATAATTTTAAAGTGGTTCTGGACTTTATATCAAAAAGTTGTAAAAAAATAATCTGTAGAAAATTGAATATAGTTTCTAAAATATAAGGCCTTATCTAGAGAAAAAATTATTTGATTGGTCAAAAGTTTGGATTTTAATGCAGTACTAGCAAAATTTCAGAGCGAAAATAAAAAGTAGGTGTATGTCTGACCACCTTAATAATAATCAAATGATAATATTTTTAAATATAATTTTAGCTATAAAAAGTAGACTCATGCTTGGATGTGACACATATTTTTGGCAATTTTTATTCCAAATAAATAATTAATTATGAATTTTCTACTATACTGTTTTTAGTATTAAAAAACTTCCATGTCTGACCACCTTAACTAGTTAAAAAAAAAATCAAAATTCAGTTTTTTTTTTTTTTTCTTATACTAGTTGAAGCATAGAATGTGACACATCTTTTGGATTTCACAAATCTTATACAGTTTGAAAGTTATAGCTATTTTTCAACCAGTATGTTAATCAACACTTTGTAGCTAACTCCATTAGAAAATAAGTAATAATTACTTACTGAACTCGTAATTTGACAAAACTTACATTTATGAAATGCTAAGAACATTCTTAAAAAACCCTTTTCATTACATCAAATTTTGGTTTAAAAAAAGTCGTCAGCTACATGCTTGAAGTAAAAAACACATAGAAACATGCGAAAAACACATTTTCAAGATGTTTTAAAGATGACCATATAAAGTTGGTATTGAAAGATATAGTAGGAATTATAAAGGTATTAATTATTTTCATTTAGTATCAAGATGGGTGGGAAAAAAGTGGGAATAGATTTTGAAATTCTTTGAGGCATTTCAGAAGTACATATTTTTCAGATCGCCACTTTTTGGCACACCATGATCCTGCACATACCCTTCCGCTAAAACCCTAGTGCAAACTGCCTCACAATTGGTGATCTATCTACATGCTTAGCCCAAACCACGATCTTAGTGCAAATTGCCTCACAATTGGTGATCTACCCACATGCTCAAGAACTCTAGCTCTAATACCACTTGATGCAAGGGACTCCCCTTAATACCATAAACTCATAACAGAAACAAACAAATAACAACAAATACGAGAACAAAATATAGACTTCTTATTATTGCCGCAAATGAAAAATTACAGAATTCTCAATTACAATATGCTGACCCAAATGGGCACCTTCATTACAGTAATCTACAAAACAGTACTGCAAACTATCACCTAGAGCAGTACTAGACAATGTTCGAGCCTTTCTTAAATAGGTAGTTTTATGTCGCCTAGGAAGGTTCTCGATGCCCAAACTTAATACCTAGGGTTGACAGACCCTAACAATACACATAGAGTCGACCAAATACATCTTTGAAAAATTATTTTAAAAAAATTGGTAGCCTAACTTCTGAAGGCCATAACACAAACCATTGCTCTAATTGGCTATTATAACCACTTTTTGGAAATGCCAGCTTCAGATCTATAGGCCTAGAATAGTGCTAGTGCCTTTTCGTCGAGTGTTTGGACCTCATTTGGGCACTCTAATGCCTCCAATAGCGAGCCTGAAGATTTTTCTACAAATTTTTCCACTAAAAATCTGCAATAACTCCTCTGATACTTAAGCTAGAGCAATAAGATTTTTATGGTAGGCTTATATCTCTAAAATATACCTTCCTGTAGAAAATGAGAACATTCCAAGCTTGTATGAAAAACTTATTAAAAATAGCAAGTTCCCATAAATAGTAACCACCCTGTCTACTAGTCCTTATTAAAATAGAAAAGAATGAATATAAAATATCTTTGGGTGATGCAAGATTGCCCTTACACCTAGGATGCTCCTGCATCACTTCTCAACATGACTCTTGAAGGCTAGAAACTTATCAAACACTTCATTCTTGCGATCAAGAAAGTAGACCCATGTGTAGCGTGAAAAGTCATCAATGAAAGTGAGAACATAGAGACCCTTGCTAACTGATGTCATTGAAAAAGGGCCTGCTAGAATAGTGTGAACCAACTCAAGAACAATTGATGCTCTCCAAGACTTCCCTTTGTCAAACTTCTCTTCTAGATGCATATCCATTGAACAAGTTGAACATTCACCCTTAGAAAAGTTGATTATAGGTAGACCTTTGACCATATTTTTTGAGCTAAGCTGATGAAGATTGTGGAAGGCAAGATGTCCATACTACTCATGCCATAATTTACTTTGAGATTGTGAATGTGTCAACAAGGCATGTAAAGGAGACTTAGGCACAAAGTGGGAGAAAGAATAAAGCCTTGTGTCATGATTAACTTTACCCATTGCAACCAATGAATCATCCTTAATATTTTGCAGCATTATTGAATCAGGAAGGAACTCAACTTTAATTCCACCTCCACAGTGAATGATTTGGTAAATTGAAAGGAGATTAGTGCTAAGGTGAGGAATGTATAGAACATCTTTGAACTCTCCTTTTTCCATCTCAATTTGTCCTTTCCCTTAAACTTCCACTTGTGTATCATTCCCTACAAAGATGTGAGGTACCTTAGATTGCTCTAACAAAGAAAAGTATCCTTTGGAAGAACCCATATGATGCGAGGCACCTGAGTCAAGAATCCATTCCCCTGAAGAACTTGAACTTGCCATAAGCGCTTGCTCTTTTCCCTTTGAAGTGGATAGATTTGAATCCTTGGAAGCATTTGGCACATTGATTTTATTCTTCCTAAGTTTTCCAACTCATCTATTCTCTTAGCCTTTCAATGATGCTCATCATGATTTGGTTTCTTGCAATATGCACAAAATAGTTTATCCTTCTTCTTGTTATTTCCCTTCTTGTTGGAAGAAAAATTTCCTTGTGAGGAGGAAGATTGTTGTGTCTCTAATTGTGATTTTGGATTGCACTACTTTTTCTTTCTGTTGGTAAAACCTTTTCCACCTTGATTTGTTTGGTTCTCATTACTAGCCACCAATGCCTTAGACTTTGATGACTTGAGAATTCTCATATCTATCAACTTGGATTGTTCCAACATCAACATTTTTACAAACACATCAAATGAAGGCTTAGTGAAGGCACTTCCCATGGTCAACTTGTGAGTACTTGATCTAGAAAGTAATACTAATACTTAGTGAAATGAAGGCTTAGTGAAGGCACTTCAAACTAATACTTGATCTAGAAAGTAAACAAAAATTTATGTACTTTCAAAAAAACAACACTTGAAGCTGTGTCCATATGAGCCTGAACAAAGCCTCTAAATTTGTAAAAATTAGAATTGGTGATTTTTGAAAAAAATTAGGAACAGAGATCACAAACAACCTACACCAATGTGTAGATCATGAAATTCTACCCTAGAACAAAAAATTGCTCAAAAAAAGGAGTCACTATGAGGGAGATATTATTTTTGAAAGTCACCTTTGTAATTATTTTTCCTGAATCTCCGTCATCACACCTCCAAAAATCAAATGACTCTAGATTTCACCTTAGATGTCCAATTTTAACGAAACAAAAGTCGATTTAGGGGTTTTTGAACCTTCTGAATGTGATACCAATATCTTATTTGTACCAGCAAGCTCCAATCTTGATCTGCAAAAAAATCTCTCCAATGGCTATGCCATGAAACTCCTATGGCTCTGATACCATGTAAGAATTTGGTATAGCTCTAATACCATGTAAGAATTTGCCTAAGGCAATAATTCAACGCTAAGATCAAGAAGCTTAGTAGATAGCACAAGAGAGACAAATGATGATCAAATGAGAATGGATATTAGATGATTGGATTTCAAATAATTGGATGAATACATCAAAGTGCCTTGTATATAAAGGAAACTGATATGACTAGGAGTCAATAAAGAGATAAGTATAACAAATAAGCACATGTCCACCAAGAGTGGATTATCCTCCATTGTGCATGAATGTATGTGAATAATGAGAGGATAAGAATGCAAAGGTGGATCTCATAAAGAGATGTAGTAGACAACATGTGCTCAATTAGAGAGCAAACTACTGTGTTGTCTACATGACAACTCATGTGAATATGCAAACTCCTAGGTGTCTACATAGAAACTAATATGAATATGCATTATTCTAAGTAAACTTAAGTAAACTATAAATAGTAATACTTATTTACACCAACACTACTGGACATAAGCTTTCCAAGAATGATGATTTTAAAGAGGTAGATCAGACCACATACAAATCAATAATTGGAAAATTATAGTATGTAGTGCATACAAGGCCTGATATTGCATTAGCAGTTGGTATGGTGGCAAGATTTTCGGAAAATTCCAAAGAAAATCACATGATGGCACTCAAGAGAATCATGCAATATCTGAAAGGTACTGAAGACTATGGTTCATGGTACAAAATAAGAGGCAATTTGGACTTAAAAGTATTTACAGATGTTGACTGGGTAGGAAGTATTGATGGTAGGAAGAGCACTAGTGGTGGAGCATTCTTTCCTGGTAAAAAACTAGTGTCTTGGAAAAGAAAGAAACAAAATTATATCTCTCAGTCCACAGCAGAGGTAGAATATGTGGTAGCAATAGTTAATTATTCTAACATTATTTGGTTCAAACAACTGATGTCAGAAATGAAGATAGAGATCAAGGGTCTAGTAGTCATATACTATGATAACACCAATGCAATCAATATATCAAAGAATCTAGTGATGCATACCACAACAAAGCACATTGCTATAAAATATCATTTATTGAGAGAATTGGTGCAAGATAAATAAGTTAGATTGAAATATGTAAATACAAAAGAACAAATTGTAGCCATATTCACTAAGCCATTACTTAAGGATGCATTTTTGTATCTAAGAGGTAAGCTAAGGGTCATTCCCCTATCTGAAGCTCACTAAATGAAGTTTAGTGATGCATCAACTAGAGCATGTTGAAGATCATTAGTTGGTGCAATATTGATAAGGGCATATTGAAAATGAATCAGTACTTGAGGTACATTGATATTCACTAAGTACTATCTTTGGCATGAGATGTCAAAGAGGGAGAAGTTTACTTTCATATCTTATAGAAAAAAAAATTGGGTTGAAAAGAAAGAGAAGTTTGTTGTCAATAAGGAAGAATGAACTTGGTAGAAGTTCTAGCAAACAGAAGTTTTCTAATAGAGGGAGAAAATGTAGATAGAAAGAGTTCACATTGATAGGAGTTCTCATGGATGAGAATTAGAATGAAACTAAGAAAATGTTCCTTGTTTTATTCTTGCTCTAAAATTTCATTATATTATGGCATATTGTGTTTCCATCAATGCCAAAGAGGGAGATTGTTGAAACAATTGATTAATTGTGTATTATCTTTGATGTTACACAAAATGGCATATCATTACCAGTCAGTGGGTGCCAAGTTCACTTAGGCATTAAAGAGAGTTTTCTATGTCTACTGAGTGTTCCTGAGTTTACCAAGCTCAGAAGGCAATATCTACTAAGTTCACTCGGGCACCAAAGGAAAGTTTGTAGAAGATGAGTGTTAACTTGAAATGTCACTTTTCTGATTTTACATGATATTTCCAACCTCTAATCAGATCTTTAAAATCAAACAGTTAATATCCCAAAGATCCACCAAATTCCTCAAGAAACCCCAAATCGGGTATGCTGAAAATAGTGCTAAAAGCTTCACAACTTCACAAATTATTAATGAATCTGAAAATGGAAATTTTTACAGAACTTTCAGCAGCATAACAGCCTACAAATTGACATTTCCAGATCCGTATAGCCTTTACACAACAGCTCAAAAATGTAGGACCAAAACTATGCTCATCGGGCTCCCGAAATAGCACAAAATATGCCCGGAAACACCACAAAAACACTAATAATATATCTCAGAAGTTTAATCAAGTCCCAATATATATATTTAGCTCTATTTTAACATTTAAAAGTCTGGTATATAGCAGCAACCCAAACTGATATGAAATACTCAACTATAAACACCAAACTCATACAAAAACACACCCGAAAACTCACAAATCTGCACTGTTCAGCACAAAGGCATACTCTGTATGAGCATGCACATGGAATGGCTTCAAACTCCCATCCTTAGCCTTCTTGGAAACCTGCAAACTCCCATTCTTGGGTCTCCCTGGAAACCTGCAAACTCCCGTTCTTGGGTCTCTTTCTCCACAGGTTTGGCAGCCTCTGAAGAATAACAAAGAATGAGCAAAAATCAAGTTCTGGAATGAGCCCAAAATGCCTCCAAACCCCTTAAAAGATGGCATAACTGTAACTCACGTCCAAGAGAGGTTAATGAAACTTATTTTAATAATAATTTTTATTTATTAGTCCAACAGTTTCCAAAGATTAACCCCCTTTTTCCGAAACTTCACTTTCTTGGGCCTGCCTGCCTTAGCAAAGATTTTCTTTTTTAATTATTTGAAAAGGGGACATGAAAAGTCCTCCCCTCCCAATCATTGCTTGTCCTCAAGCAATGGCTGAACAATAAACCAATCAATCCACCTGGATCCCAAATGTAGTCATGAACTATACTACTAACAATTAACACAGGCTCCTGTAATATCCTCTGCAATATGACCAAGAGGAATCCATAATCAAATTGACAATTATAGCTCAAACAAACTCCAAAATCACCACTACCACAATCAAAAACCCATGAGGCACAAACTCTTAGAACATCAGAACCCAAGTAAAGTGGACAAATCAAACTACCAACACAGTAAATACCATCAAAGCATCCCACTGGCCTATATGGAATGTACAATCCAACTCTGCAACAATGGTGAACCCTCTCGAATGAAACTGTACCAAGTGTGGAGAATCCACACACTGTACAACTCCTGCAGTCAACACAACTCTGCAAATCATCGGCCACTATCTCATAACCATAACTCCCATACACATGAAGAAGTGATACAATCCACTGTGACTGATCACCAGCTAAGTCAAGAGATGTCATAGCCAAAGGAGTAGAATCAATAACAACACCTGCTAAAGCATCACTCCAAAACTCTTGCTCTAAGTCATGTATTATCAACCTGTCAATTGCAGGACCTATCACCATGTCATGCCCATCACAACTCTCATCCCGAGGCATCAAACTATCCCATAACTGATGATAAGCACTAGGAACCAAAGTACATCTCTGTATCATCATCTCATCAACATGGTCATCAAAGGTAGATAGATGAGCATACCTCACAGTGTAATGCCAATAGAATGCACCAATCTCAGTCAATGGCTTAGACTGCAATCCAGATGTAACTAACTGCAATTGATCATTAACCAAGTTGGAACTGACTACTACCTCTGAAGACATTGCGAAGGGAGTAGTATTACTAGTAGGAACCATGCCAACTATCAGCTCACCAACATCACACATGGTCTTTGATACAACATCTCTAGTCTTCATGCCATTAGTGGTAGAGTTCACCACCATGTCAGGCACACCACAAAAATCTGCTACAGCACCCAACTCAATTGAACCTGACTCTAGTGGGAATGAACCTGATATGCCAATGTTAGTATCAAGGATGGATGCATCCCCATCTCCACTGTCTCTAACAATCTCGGCCATGGACATCCTCAGATCACCAAACACCATAGCTTGTGACTGTATAGAATCAGGTAAAGACTGTAGTCGCTCTAACTCCATGGTCACCTTAGCTAAATGAAACTGTGACTCCTTGAGAGCCAATTGTGTACTCTTAAGAATCTCAGAAGTCACCTCAAGCTGCTCAGTAAGATCACTCACCTCATCTTCCTTGTCCAACAATGCATCATATGCTGTACTACCCCACTCCATAAGATAATCTCTGTCGACTACCAACTGCATATAATTCTGTCTCAAAATCCGAATAGCCTCCCATAAAGAGTGGATCTCTGTCAAGGAAAGATAACTTCCTCCCTGCTCATCACTAGTAGGAGAACCCCATCCATAAACTACTAACAACTGACGAGCAGCATCGAAATGTTGGCAAGTGATAGCAATGTCTTGGTCACTAACTCTCAACTGATTAGACACATGATGGCACTGGCTTGACTGTCTCCTACAAACCTCCTCTGATGCACTGTCTGAAGGAGTGTCCTCAAAGTTACTAGTCTCTAGAGTATTACCATCCATATCCTGTGAATCAAATCTAAAGCTCATATCAACATACAGAGTATCAAAAACATTAGCATTGTTGTCCAACTCCTCTATACCCAAGGAAACTAAGTCTTCAAAACTGCCCATTGCATCCTTCTGGATGTCATCAATGCCAATATGATCCTGGGACTCATCTATACACACTACCAAATATGAAATATCATCAACACATTCCAGCAAGTATGGCTGACTGGATATATGAACAAAGCCCAACATTGGTGTATAAAAACTAATACCAACATCAGACAAGATACTGGCACAAGAAAAGACAACACCATGTAATCTGCTAATCAAATCCATGATAGCACCCAAAAAAACACTGCTACCAAAAAGTGTTAAAGATCTCCAGTCAACTGAATCCCAAATGCCAATATAACAATCTCAAGTCCATATCCGTAAACTAGAATCAACTGGTAACTCAAGCAAACTCCTCACCTGAGTAATATGACCAATACCAACTAACTCCACATACCTGTCATGATGAGATAATGAAGTCACACTACTATCTTTGTTCACCTTCAGCTGGCTGGACAAATCATGTGAAGTACTACCAGCCTCAACCTCATGTGATGAAGCATCTAACTGTGTCTGGTACTCTTTCTCAGCAAAGTCATGAATGCTCAATGTCTGCTCATCTCTACCAAGTATCTCACCATCCTGCACAACAACATCCTCATAATCATCATCTGAACCCACTACACTGTAGTCACTGCCTGTTGTAACTATACCATCCTGAATACCTGTGGCATCACCCTTTGACGACCTGTAAACAATTGTCTCAATTTGAGTATCAAGTTGACCGTTACTATCAATCTGTGTAATATCCCTTCCCACCACCTCTTGTGGCAGAGTATAATCTGAGACCTCTACCTGGCTATCAGCTAGTTTCTCAAACTCCTCATGCAAGTTCTTGGGAATTGTGTCATCTGTCCAGTGAGAAAATTTGCGAAATAGAAATCCAGTCAACTTATCCACCTTAGCTGGGTCAGATAACATGTCATTCATTATACGGTGGTGCTCAACCCACTGTTTAGACATGTCATGGCTTATTTTCATAAGTTTATCTCGAATGTCTAAATAACCATCCTTTCTACTGTTTTGACTCTGGCTATCAATTGTCCAAGATCGTTTCCTCTGAGACTCTGTACTATACTTGTCCATTCTGGATAAAGTAGAGTGTAACCCCAATAGGATATAACTTCTTCAAACACCAAGAACTAACATGCAAATGATTAGAAGTAGCATGCAACCATAGATTTGGACATGCAACTGATTAGAAGCAACATGCAACCACCAAATTATGACATGCAAGATCTGGGTAGTTGTCAGAACTGACATGCAAGATCTGGGTAGTTGTCAAAACTGACATGCAAACTTCTACAACCACCGAATTCATCAAGAACTAACATGCAAATGATTAGAAGTAGCATGAAACCATAGATTTTGACATGAAACTAATTAGAAGCAACATGTAACCACCAAATTATGACATGCAAGATCTGGGTAGTTGTCAAAACTGACATGCAAAATCTGGGTACTTGTCAAAACTGAAATGCAAACTTCTACAACCACCAAATTCACCAAGAACTAACATGAAAATGATTTGAAGTAGCATGCAACCATAAATTTTGACATGCATCTGATTAGAAGCAACATGCAACCATAAATTATGGCATGCAAGATTTGGGTAGTTCTAAAAACTAAAATGCAAGATCTGGGTAGTTGTCAAAACTGACCTGCAACTTCTACAAACCCTCAGGCTGGCAAGATCATGGCTCTGATACCACTGAAATGTCCCTTTTCTGATTTTAAATGATATTTTCAACCTCTAATCAGATCTTTAAAATCAAACAGTTAATATCCCAAAGATCCACCAAATTCCTCAAGAAACCCCAAATCGAGTATGCTGAAAATAGTGTTAAAAGCTTCACAACTTCACAAATTATTAATGAATCTGAAAATGGAAATTTTTATAGAACTTTCAGCAGCATAACAGACTACAAATTGACATTTCCAGATCCGTATAGCCTTTACACAACAGCTCGAAAATGTAGGACCAAAACTATGCTCATCGGGCTCCCAAAATAGCACAAAATATGCCCGGAAACACCACAAAAACACTAATAATCTATCTCAGAAGTTTAATCACGTCCTAATATATATATTTAGCTCTATTTTAACATTTAAAAGTCTGGTATATAGCAGCAACCCAAACTGATATGAAATACTCAACTGTAAACACCAAACTCATACAAAAACACACCCGGAAACTCACAAATCTGCACTGTTCAGCACAAAGGCATACTCTGTATGAGCATGCACATGGAATGGCTTCAAACTCCCGTTCTTAGCCTTCCTGGAAACCTGCAAACTCCCGTTCTTGGGTCTCCCTGGAAACCTGCAAACTCCCGTTCTTGGGTCTCCTTCTCCACAGGTTTGGTAGCCTCTAAAGAATAACAAAGAATGAGCAAAAATCAAGTTCTGGAATGAGCCCAAAATGCCTCCAAACCCCTTAAAAGAGGGCATAACTGTAACTCACGTCCAAGAGAGGTTAATGAAACTTATTTTAATAATAATTTTCATTTATTAGTCCAACGGTTTCCAAAGATTAACCCCCTTTTTCCGAAACTTCACTTTCTTGGGCCTGCCTGCCTTAGCAAAGATTTTCTTTTTTAATTATTTGAAAAGGGGACATGACATAACCGAGCTCACTCGGTTAATGAATTTTTTTTGGATGAAACCAGTGTTAAACAAGCTTACTTGGTTACCAAAGGAATTTTGCGAGTATGCAATTTTGACTGAGTTCAATTGGTTAACATAGGAAAATAATTTTTGAGTTAGTGTCTACTGAGCAAGGTCAACTAACGAAGGATTTTCTTATTTTGGCATATTGAGTTCAATTGATTTATCTGTTGGTTCTAGCTGATTGAGAAGATGAATTTTAATTATTCTAAGTTGTATTCTAGCTGACTTGACAATATGAAAGATATAAGTATAAGGTCAAGTTGAGATTTAGAAGTGTGTGAGAATGTGGAAGATTTGATGATGCTAAGAAGAAGCAAATCAGGAGGACAAACAGAATATCCTTGTGAAGCAGAAAAGATATATTCGATCAAGAAGGATCAAGTATAAGCCAGAATTGAGATCTATAATTAGCAATTCAATTACATCTAAATCAAGTCATGTCATTGTTACTCTCTAACCATTTTAGCGGTGATCTAAATCTTTTAACAGAGTTGGCTTAACAACTATTTGTAAATCCTCTAACAAGGTGGTATTTCTATTGAAGTGTCTAAAGACCTCCAACAAGGCCACTCCTAACAGGGTGTATATATCCTCTAATAGGGTCACACTAACAATGTGTTTTGAAACTTTTAACAGGGTTGGCTCCTAATAGAGCTCACTTCAAAAGAGTGAAAAATAGTAACTAGTTGCAATTGGTGGTTTTTCCTAAATTGAGTTTTCACGTTAAATCTTGGTGCCAAATGTGTTCATGCTATTTCTTTTATATGTTTGCAACTAAGTTAAAGTTAAAGTAATTACAGATAACATCTTAAGATTTTATGTTAAGGATTCTCAGTACTTACCAAGTTACATCATTTTCATGTGTTTGTCAAGCATCAATAGAGTTCAGTATTTTAGAGCTTATTTTGTACTAACATCTAAGGGATCTGGGATTTATTTTTGTAGTAACTAATTCACCCCTCCCCTCTCAGTTACTCCTCTTATATTTCCAACACAAGAAACCTTATGAGTTATGGTTTGGTCACTCACCATCAGTCAAGTATTTCATATTTTTTGAAAGTAAGTTTTACATAAAGAGAGATGATGATATTGGTAAGTTTGATCCTAGAAGAAATGAAGGTATGTTTCTTGGTTACTCATTAAAAATTAAAGAACATAGATGTTTAAAATATAGAACTAAGATAATAGTTGAGTGCACAAATGAAAGGATTGATGAAAAGTTTGGTACTAAAGATAAGATGGTAGATTATAATTCTGATGAAGAAGAGGATAATTCTGAAATTATTAGACAAAATGCTGAATTTTTTTTTAGACTAACAATGACTTGCAAAATGATGTATCTATTGAGTATAGAGAATATCAAAGATCTAAACCTAGGGAAGAGATCAGAGTCAAGATGTCAACTCCTACTTCCAGCAGAAACATGAAAAAGAATCACCCTTTAGAACAAATAATTGGGAGCAAGGATAAAGGTGTGATGACATGGAACAGAGTGAATGAAGAATTATGTTTAATCTCTCAAGTGGAACCTAAGAGCACAGATGAGGCATATAAAGACGATCACTAGATGTAAGCTATGAAAGAAGAACTAGATCATATTGAGAAGAATGAGACATGGGAATTAGTTCCTAGACCTAAAGACAAAAATGTTATAGGAACCAAATGAGTATATAGAAATAAGATGAATGTGCAAGGAGAATCTGTGAGAAACAAGGCTAGACTTGTTTGCAAAGGTTACTCACAGCAAGAAGGTGTAGATTATGAAGAGACATATGCAACTGTGGTAAGAATGGAAGCAGGATGGATGTTCTTGGCTTATGCAGCAAGCAAGAATTTCAAGGTTTATCAGATGGATGTGAAATCATCTTTTCTAAATGGAGAACTTGAAAAAGAAGTTTACATTGAGAAACCTAATGGATTCCCTCTGACAGAAGATAAATATTTTGTATAAAGACTAAAGAAAGCATTGTATCATCTGAAGCAGGCACCTAGAACTTGATATGCAAGGTTGGACAAGTATTTGTCTAAGCTTGGATTTGTTAAAGGTACAATAGATGGTGATTTATATTTAAGGAAAATTGATGATTTCTATTTATCATTGTAATATTTGTGGATGACATAATATTTAGAGGAAATGATGAAGAAAGTGATAAGTTTGCTAAAGAGATGAAAAATGAATTTGAAATGAGCATGATAGGATAAATGAAGTTTTTCCTATGATGGAAAATTGCGTAGAACAAAGATGGGATATTTATTTCACAAACTAAGTATCTGAAAGATTTGTTGAAAATATTTGGTTTGGAGAATTTCAAACCTGTAGGTATACCCATGATAATTGGTCACAAGTTATCCAGTAAAGATGAGACACCTACAATTGAGCATAAGAAGTATATGTCTATGTTGGAGGATTGCAATATATGACTCACACAAGACTAGATATAGTAAATGCAGTTGGGATTGTAGCAAGATTCCAAGATCATCCAAAAGAGTATCATTATGCATCAGTAAAGAGGATATTCAGATATTTGAAGGGTACATCTAATTATGAAATATGGTATGATAGATCAAGTGATTTCACCTTGTGCACATATATTGATGCAGATTGGGCAGGCAATATGGATGATAGAAAGAGGACCAGTGGTGGAGCATTCTTTCTTGGAGGAAGATTAGTTTTTTGGTTGAGCAAGAAATAAGATTACATATCTCAAAGTACAACTAAGACAAAGTATGTTGCAACAACAAATAACTATAATCAAGTTATGTGGATGAAACAAATATTGAAGGATATTGGAATTGAGTTCACAAAACTTGTTATCATTTACTGTGATAGCACAAGTATAGTAAGTATGTCTAAGAATCCAGTATTACATTCTAAGACAAAGCATATATCCATAAAGTATCATGTCTTGAGAGAGAAGGCAACAAAGAAAGAGATAAGGGTAGAATATGTAAGCACTAAAGATCAAATTGGAGATATCTTTACAAAGCCTTTGCCTAAAGATAATTTTGAGTACCTAAGAGGTATGCTAGGGGTTATGCCCCAACCTACTTCAGAGTAGATGATGCAAGGAGTGCATCAATCTAGTGGTACAGAGCACAATGGTTAGACTGGACTGAATTTCGATGCTTCCTAGTATGTACTAAGTCATGAAGGACTCTTGGTAATTGGTAATTGGTATTGAATTGTGTCTTTGGACACTCGAGTTGGTTGATGATTTGAGCAGCTAATTAGCAACTAGTATATAAAAATTGGTATTATGATTGACACCTTTGACATTGATGTCAATGGGGGACATAATGTACATGAAAAACATATTGAGAGAATGTACATAAGCAATGAGAAGCACCTGTTGAGATGGCAATAGGGAAGAGTTATCTCTTTATGGTTAGACTGGACTAAATGTTGATGCTTCTTGAATCAAGGAGTATCTGATATGTAC
This sequence comes from Cupressus sempervirens, assembly GCA_028749045.1. NCBI lineage: Eukaryota > Viridiplantae > Streptophyta > Pinopsida > Cupressales > Cupressaceae > Cupressus > Cupressus sempervirens. The sequence continues at coordinate 723,793,722 of CM053783.1, forward strand.
TAAGTCATGAAAGACTCTTGGTAATTGGTATTGAATAGTGTCTTTGGACACTCAAGTTGGTTGATGATTTGAGTAGTTGATTAGCAATTGGTATTATGATTGACACCTTTGACATTATGTCAATGGGGGAGAGAATGTACATGAAAAACATATTGAGAGAATGTACATAAGCAATAAGAAGCACCTGTTGAGATGGAAATGGGGGAGAGTTATCTCTTTAGGGAGATTTAAAAAGATTTATGTAAGTGTGCAAAAGGAAATATAAGTGCACAGTGAGTAGTGTAAGTGTGTAGATGCAGCCAAAAGTATTGGAAGTTGTTTACTATGAACAACTTTTGCTGATCCTAAAAGAAGAAGAAGAATAGTACAGTGTTCCAGAAGATTTTAGATTGATGAAGAGGATTTGAGAAGATGACAGCAATAGAGTACAAATTGTTATTCTTGGAATTTAGATGTTTTTCATCTATGTTGTCATCAATGTCAAAAGAGGAGATTGTTAGCATGAATGTTGATGATACTACATTGGGGGAGTATCTTAAACATTATAGAGTATTGATATGTTGCATTCATTATGTATTTATCATTGATTTCAACATAGCAGTAATTTTGTTAAGACTAGAAGAATAGTAGTCAGTAATCTTAGTATGTGCAAAAATTGAAGAAGTTTTAGATGATGCATAATGGAGGATATGTTCCTAAGATTGTCCTGATGACATGGTTTAAAGGACTAAGTCTGATTCAATGTTGTATGGAAGTTACACCTGTTTTACTGGAAGTCATGTAGAAATAGAGCATTGGAAAATAAAGTTTTGATGATCTGTTGCTATCTTTCATTTGAGATGTAATGAAGGTGATGAGCAGATAACAGTGATAGAGGACAATTGTGTGATGATTCCAGCATATGCGCAAGACATGGTTTCACACATGTGAAGTTTTGTATAGACTATGAGGTGACAGTGTTGTTGTAATTGTGAATTAAAAAAATTTCTTATTTTAATTAATTGGGAAAGCCTCAAGGCTAACTCAAGGAATTATTATGAAGATATGGTATAAAGGAAAGTTGTTTTCCTTAATTGTCATGTGACTTGAATTAGAGGATCAAGTGGACTATGAAGTATTAGTGCATAGCTTGAGAAGGAGTAGAATGCTTATTGAATGCATGTAAGCAATCCAAGGGATCATTATGCGTAGTATGAGATCTGGTTACAAGACCTGAAGGAGTAGATGTCTGGTTGACTACACAAAGACAGAGGAAGGAAGTACATTTCAGTTCTATTATTCTGCAAGGAATAATACAAAGATCATTTGGACAATGAGTTCTTTGATCTTAACCCTGAAGTTGTTTGTATAGTGGATCTAGCTGTCTTCCACAACTCCTAGTAGGGTTCAAAGTCTCCTAATAGGGAATCATATGTACTGAATGTTGTAGCAGACTCTTAATAGGGTCCATCCTCTAACAAAGAATGTTTATATTAGTACATCATCTTGTGGGTACCATCCCCACTGGAGTTTTCCCTCTGATCAAGAGTTTCCCTAGTTAACATATCTAGTGTTAGTTGTGTATGAGTATCTTTTTGTGGTTTTAGTTTATATTACTCACATGGTTAAGTTTGTTTAAGGTTAATGGTTGTGATAATAGTTGGATAACTGATTCACCACGCCCCCCCCTCCTTCTCTGTTATAACAGTGGGCTATATCTTCTAACACTGTCACAAAAAGAGAGAAGAAAAAGCTATGGAGGCTGAAATTGCCAGATCCATAGATGAGACATTCATGATGAGCAAAAAGGTAGATTGCTATTATCAACAATGAAATTGTCTCAATGAATGTTTATAATGAGAGATCGTCCTTATAAAGGAAATTGAAACCCTAAAAAAGTCTAACCTAGGTTGCATAATAATATTTAATAAAAGAAATAATTATTAGATGCCTAAATTTTAGCTTAAGAAAACAAGAGTTAATTAGAAAATATCTAATTACTCTAACCCACCCTTAGGGAGTAGCTAAACACCTAGAAACCACTACAGAAAGTAGATTTGGGTTCTGATAACAAGGCTCGATGAGGTACCCAAGCACAACCAAATATCTAGAAAGAGGAAAAATAAAGAAAACCACATGGGAAAAACCCTACTCCAAAAAGAGATGGAAAATGCTAAAAGAAACTAGTGAAGGATTGAAGAAGCCTCCAAACTAGGGAATGTCCTAGAAGATATGAACAAAATATGATCATGAAGAACACAACTAAAGTATGTAGAAGTTGTAAAGCTCTGTTGATCTAAAGAACCTCCACTAAAATAGAACCTAACCAGGTAGAGAAGATTGTGCTCTACATCGAATCAGGAGGCACAGAAAGGCAAAAAAATTGAACTCAAAGATACAAATGGCATGAAACATCAAATCTTGAAGAGCTAATCAATCAAACATGGAAGGCTATAACCAAAGTATGAATGAAAATAAGAGTTTCTATATGGTAAATGTTCCATCTCATTAAATTGCATAGGTACCCAGCCACTACATCTGCCTAGTACATAGGAACAAAACTTAAATACATAGCTCACTCCATCGAACCAAGGAAGCATGAGAAAAAAAAAAGAATGCCTCCTAATGCAAACAAGGGTGAGGTAACATGCAACTGGAAAAGTGGGCCAAAAGAACTACAAGTCAAGGAGACATGATCAAGATGCACATAACAGTACATATGTATGTACTGAGGTGATCAATCTCAAACACGTCATGAAGCAAATGTCATGGAAGGGATACTCACTAGACAAAGGAAGATGACAAGCAAAGGCAAAACATCAACCCCCCATGGCACTTTAATCATGAGTAGTGCATGTACAATAAGGCACAAGATATGGTAAATCCCAAGAATATAATAATTTGTACGAGTGTCCTCAGATGACACTACTCGAATTAGAAGGCAAAACAAGGCAAACCTACTAAAATGAAAATACAAATGGAATATGGCACTTTATCTTAGTGCATTTGCAAGAATGCATACAAATGATGTTAAATAGAGCAGAAGAGACATAAGACTAATACAATAGATAGTACAAGTCATGATGAATCATCTAAAACAACGAAATTGATTCCTAGACCTGAAACAACCAAGATATCCACTAGAATGCAAAAATGAAAAAACTGAATAGAATGTGCTTGGGGCAAATTTTGGAAAAAACAACCAACATCATTGGAAAGAGCTCAAAAAGGCCTTTCCAATGATATAAAGAATTCCCAAATCAAAGATCAGATGCTCAAGATATGTCTCTAAGAGTGCAAAAAGGAACTTTTGACTTTGATAGCAGAAAAATCTATTGAAAAAGCATCAAAATTTAAAACTAACTATACCACTATGATGGGCTGGGAACTAGCTTTTTGGCAATATGTCATTTGCAAAAAATAGAGTTCGTATGCTCGAGATATGAGCACAAATGTGAAGGTAGGTCCAAATCAAGCCTAAAGAGGTGACAAAAGTGTTGATGCAGTGCTAACATGTCATTGACATCAGCAAGTGACAAGCCCAATTTTGATGAGAAAATGGTCATCGAGACAAAAATGCTTGAAAAATGACCCCTGCTAGAAAAAAAATCCAACTGCTGAAAGCAAGACAATGTATGAAAACAATGTCGTCAGTAAAAGAGTCGATGCTAGAGGAAAAATCTAGTGGCCAAAATAAAGCATAATCTCCAAAAAAGGATTGGCAAAAAAAATGCTAAACAGACTAGAAACCGCCATGAAAGTCCATGCGCTAACCAATGGCAATGAATGTGACAATCTTGTCATGCAAAATCATTTCCACCAAGTGGACAGAAAACCCAAAAATGGAGCACTAATGATGCACATGGGCCCACTCATATAAATGCATGCCCAAATTTGTTTACAAAATATATATTTTTTAAAAATGTGCATTGTCTAATCTAAAAGTGTCAATCTACAAAAATAATGACAAAATTCATGGCTTAATTGTGGACCCATAACTAGAGGTCAATTCTGACACACCAAGTAATCGCGCCACAAAATTGCATGTAGGAGTTCTAGTTACAGATGCCAAATGATGTTGTAGATCATCCATAGAGGTCCCACATGGACCAAAAGCATCCTCCCAAGCACAAAATCCTTAGAAACAATAGACAAGCTCATTTCAACACAAATGAATTGTACACAAGCTAACAATTCGAGAACTCCGATTTTTCTATTAATCCAAAAAAATAGGAATAGATTACCTTAACAAAGAGACAATTAGGCAGTTGTCTCTCTTGTATTTATGAATCCACAGACCAATCCATTCTTTCCAAAAATCTTCTGCTTAGCATCTGAAATCTGTGCATGTGCCAAAACAAAATGGCGATCATGTGGGAGAGGTTAAAGGTTGCATTCAAATGAAGAAAAAAAATCACTCAAACCATAAAAAAACCTCACTGGCATGATAGTAGAAGGACGATGTTTAGGAAGTCAGAGTCACAAATCACAACATAATTACCCTCCAACCACACCAAATGAGAAGTTCAATCCAAGCAAAAAGCCACCATTGAAATCCAAAAATCGCAAGGAGTGTGGGAGCACGTTGAACAAGGCACTAGCGGGTACCTCAATAAAAACTCCAAAGTTGAACGAGCAAAGCCAAAAAAGGCAGGTCGTAGGCCTCTAAAACATTTCATGCCTCCCTCCAAAATTTTCCCACAAAAAATGCAGATGTGGATGAAAATGTGCACAAATTTTGGGCATTGACATGAGTGCCAAACCCAAGGCACAGCTGCTAATAGGAGTTCCAAACATGAGAACCATAGCCAGATGGAGGTGGGCCAGAATCCAAGGAGGGTTGACATGGACCAATGTGGCCTCACCTCCCTATACACAGGAGACTGCGCTTCCCAAAAAAGGCCATACCAAAAAACTTAAGGTGCCATACAAAGAAAAATGTGTGCATTCTCCAAGAATGGTTGGCAAGTGCATCCTTCTTTTTAATTGCATGAACCATGATTTTTTTTTTAAATAAAAAATCAAAAGACCCAACGCTGGTAAAAAACACTTTTATAATAATAATTTTATCAAAAAATATGGCTGCTTCAATTTGTGTGCCCAGGTAAGAAACAACCTAGGTGCAAAAAAGCTTTGCCTCATTCATATTTCAGTAGTGTCTAAACTAGATGTATCTTATATGGAAATGGGGGTTTTCGAGCACTCTGAGCTCAATGGTGATGTCTGTTTAGGCTCAAAGTGCTCCGAAAATAGGTGACCCCGCCCTCCACGCAAACCAATACAAAATCCTCTAAAAGCCATAGATTTGAAAACTGATGCTAAAATCTCTCAAGAACATAATAGGGGCATGAAGATTTAGAGCTCTCATACTATGTTGAAGTTGATGAAAGATCAACCCCAAAGCTCCCAAGAATCATCTGCATGCAAACACCTATCACTAAAAGAGAGAAGCAAAAGCTATAGAGGCTGAAATTGCCAGATCCATAGATGAGGTATTCTTGATGAGCAAAAAAGTAGTTTGCTATTATCAATAATGAAATTGTCTCAATGAATGTTTATAATGAGATATCATCCTCATAAAGGAGATTGAAACCCTAAAAGGTCTAACCTAGGTTGCATAATAATAATTAATAAAAGAATTAATTATTAGATGCCTAAATTTTAGCTTAAGAAAACTAGAGTTAATTAGAAAATATCTAATTTCTCTAACAATAAAGGTTAGAAATAACAAATATTATTTATAATTATTAGGTACTCGCTCCATTTAGGTTGTATATATGTTATATATTATATAAAAATACAATATTCTACTAACAACAAATGATATTTTTGAAGTTAGCTACTAGAGATTTTTATATTAAGTTTTAGTTGAATATTTTAAAACTTTTTTTTTTTGACATGTTTCACTAGATGTGTTTTTTAACGAGTTGCATGATAGTTCATACTTTCCAAACTTAGTTGTAGGTAGTTAAATGCTCATTTTACATTTCTTTAAAAAAAAAAGTTTTATTGTATTTCATGCAATAGCTACATATTGATGTCTCTCCCATATCACACAAGAACAATAAAAGATTATGATCTCCAACCAATAACACACTAGAAAAAATGTTAATGAGCATTTAAATAAACTAGTGAATTAGCATAACATCACACTCATACAAAATTCAGGAGGACACAATGACCCAATGGAACAAGCAAAAAGCCCACCTAGTATCAAATATGGAGTGTCATTATTATCCTTTGTGATTCCCCAAAGGCCAACACAAGTAAAGGCATTAGTGTAAGCATGCAAATCAAACTAATAGAGGGATTTTTTTGTTAACAATGTTTAAACTACTTAATCTAAAACCATATGCAAACCTTTGATAGAGCAACATGCGGATGTACTCTCAAATGTAATACTTGTGCATCTATTACTACTACCTTCAACGTCTATTTGCTCAACCTTGAGCATGAATTTTTTTAAGTGAGGAATAAAATCTAGGCATATGGGATTTAATGAAACAAATGGACGGCCATGATTTGTTCTTAGATTGAGAGCTTATCTCATGATAGGTAGAGTGGATGAAGATAGGGGTGACTATTCTTAGTTAGTTAGCTTATTTGTTTATTATTATTATTAATTTATTTATTTCACATTGTTTAGATTTTTTTCATTAAGGTTTGATCAATTAGTTAATTAATTTATGTTATTGTACAATATTATATTAGGATGGATAAATTATTATTTATATAATGTGATCTAGACATTTGTGATGAATGATTCATTTAAGTTGATTAAATAAAATAAAAAAATTAATCAATTGCTTTTTGATGAAATAGTTAATATAATAATGAATGAAAGTTATTAAGCATTGAGATAAACAAAATGAGAATTAGCAAGACAATGTCTATAATTAGTACTTTCAAGTACTAGCTGTTGTTGTCTCAATTTTGCATGCATAATTTGCTTGGTGTAAGTTCATTTTTTCCATCATTTACCAGTCCAAGAAACCTTCAATTGGACTCCTTTTGGTCAATTTGCACGTATCTACTTTTATCATCCTCCATTTTTTTTTCGGGTTCTTAAAGTTGTAGAGCTTAAAAAGTTCTAAATGTGGAGTTGTGTCAACCTCTTCATAAGTTAGATAAATTCTTGAAATGCCAAAAAATCCTCCTTTCAATCCAAATGCTAACATGTTAAATATGGAAGGTTTGCCTCAAAATTAAATCTTTGATTAAATGCTCATTAAGATTCCATATCAACAAGATCATAAAACAACCAAAATATGGGTAAAAATTTTAACATGACCAATGATGCAAACATCAACGCACCCTCTTGGTCCAAGTGAAACATTCTTAACCTAGAGCTATAAACTTGTGAGGCCATAACTAGGGGATCTCATCCCTTTATTACAAAGTTGAGGCCCAAACATGTGAGCACATTGGAACAACAAATACACAAGCCCATAATCACAATGGCCCATCAAAGGTTTAACCTAGGTGTGGGCAATAACAACACCACTTAACCAAAATATTCACCCTTTAAATAAAATTGAAATAATCTAAGAATGTTATAAGTATGGGGTGTTCTCATTTGTTTTCTAGTATTTGTGTGAAGTTGTGAACATTTAATTAAGTACTGTCTAATATCTAGCTCTAATGTCTAGTCCTACATGAAGCTTTTGTTTAGTTGTTTAGTTTCCTTCATTTCTTCCATTTCCCTTCTTGTTCATCATTTTTAGGGGCTCACGTATTTTTCTCTCATCTCAACCCTTTGTCTATGTCCACAACTTTTTTCTACTAGCTCACATTTTCCATTTTTGTAAACTTTTGAAGTTTGATTAGGTATCCCCTTCTCCTTTCTACATCTTAATTTTCAACTCTTCTCTATTCTTGATCCCCACAACTCTTAATCTATTCTTTCTCTTCATCCTTACAAACTTTCAAAATCAATCTAGACTTGCTTCATATCATCATAAGCACTTCTTATGTCCACTTGTACAAGCTTTCTCGACATAATTTCTATTCCTTCCACAAAATTACTTGAAGTGCCACATTCACCTCATATTACTTGGCTCATCCTTCTTCATTTCCATCCAAACTTTTCTTTACAAACTTTGAAGGGACATCTAGATATCCATAGAAATGTGCATATCCTTTGTTCTATTCCACATCAAATTCTTATGCATATAATTAAGGCCTTTTACAATTTGTTTATTCTAGTGTAGAGGTCATTTTAACTTTCAAACATATTGTTCCACACTTAAACATCTCATCCTAATATACATTCCCATATTTGTTTCCAACACTTCCTCCCACCCATTTCATCCACACCTCACTCAGTTTATGAAGTTATGATGGACTTTTGAGCCTTCTTGTAATGTTTAGTTCCAATGTTTGATACCACATCAAAAAAAAAGTTTCTTATCATCACATCTTGCTCCACTTTGTATCCCTACAATTCTTTTAGATTACTTACACAACTCCCCAAAACTTCCCAAAATACTACTATGATCAAATTTGACCCTGCAACTACCAAATCATGTTTTCCCCACCCAAAAACCTTGTTTATGAGAATGACCATTTCATCATTAATGAGGTTGGTGAAATTTAACTCTCAATGATCTTTGCGACAATTTGTAATCATTCAGCTTATGGATTTCATTGGCTTTGTCTTGCAATGCATTCAAAGATAGCAATGTTCTTTTGTTGTCCAAACCCTACAAGAAACAAAAATGAAGGTTACCTACTCTTCTACAAGACTAAGGACACTATTAATCATGTAGGGCTGTGAATCAACAAAAGATAGCTACTTCACATCTTCCAGTAGTTATGAACATTGTTAGAGTGGGATTTTTAAACCAAAACATAGGGTTGATGTCAAAGGTGTGAATAACTTTTAAAATTCATCCTACCATGAATGTTTTCTCAAGGCTACTCAAATGCTCCAAAATATATATTTTTGCACATTTTCATTCTATAAAGATGGTGGAAAAAAAGGTTGTGAATTAAAGAACAATAGCGATTTCAAGTTTATAGGTTTTTCCTCCCAACAAAGGGTTGAATGCTTTTCATATTTTAAAGATTTAGGCTTTACCCCAAATGTGTAACATAGTAGTGCAATCTTATAATGTAACATGCTAACTATGTCGATATAAATATCTATCGAATTTTCACAATTATTAACTCTACCATGTTGATAATATAAGAAATTTTGAATCTCTCATAAATCTCTTAAAATTTAAATAGAAATGTAATCTATCTTTATGTGCATAATAATTACAAATAAATAAAACATGTGTAGTTGTCTTTGTTCATTTAGTGAAATGCAATAAATAGAAGAGAGGGTTAGAATTTATAGACAATTAATTTCCTTCTAGTGCTCTCATACAAGTCTAGGTCTCATCTACGATAGGGTGAGCAACATCAAGGCCCTTTACCTCCAACAATAGGACCTAGCAGTCCCCCACACATGCTCCTTTTACAAGTGGCCCAACCCTTAATGAGAGTATAAACAGAAAATTATATTTGGTCGTCATTTATGTCTTGGTGTTTAGAACCTACACAAATCTAGTTAGTCATGCATTATAAGTACCTCCTAATTAGGATGTCCATCTAACTAGGATGTGTAATTGATTCTTGTGAAGTGAGGGCGCCATGCAAAGCACTACACCACCTTAGTCAACATTTAAAAGTTGCAAGCACAACTTACGTGTCTGTATTCACCACCCTTGTTCAACTTGTACATTGCACCTAAGCCCAACTAATTCAATTATTTACTAAACAACTAACAAGCCAACTAATCAATGTCTAGACAATAATAGTAATTAACAACCTTCAATGAAATGTAGCATATTAAATAGCCAACTATTGATGTATGCTAACAATAACAAACATAACAACTGAGTTCGAGGCCCTTTCCCTGTCTCCTCTATCAAAATCAAACATAACAACCCTTAGGGAAACCAATTAGTTTCTTGTGCAACTAAACCCAAATGAACTGATATGACTAATCACAGACCCACTATACTTCCAATTTTTCACGAATAGAAACAAGATTATTGTAGTTTTATAGATTACCGCTGATTGACAAAGCAACAATAAATGCAAGATATATTTCTTTGCTTGATTTTTTTATTATGCCTATGTCCTTCCAGTCCAATGACACTTCACATGTGTGCATGTATGTGCATCCTTGCACATAACATGCTTGTGTAGAACTACCTTTAGTTTCTTATTTAATTCTTTAATCATCATATTTCCTCATTGATACTATTGAAGGTTGATTATTTAATCAATGTTAGCTTGCAGGCCTAACCAATTAATTACAAAGATGAACCCTCATATGGATCCATCTTGGTCTATCAGCATCTTATTGACAATTTATTGGATTAGCAATGTAATAGTTCATCTTATTGTCAATAAGATGTTCTCTATTATTTCATCTCCTTGATCGACCTTGTAAGGGTCTATTAAATGTGTGTTGAGCTCAACTTCATGAAGACTGACAATAATAAACTTTCACAGAGTAATTCCTTAATATCAAGGCGGTTAACAGTTTGTAGGCTGATGGCCACAATTATTTTTACAGTCATTACTAGGCTTATCATAATATGCAGCATTCATATTTCATTATCAAACGTAATGCAACTCCACAGCAATACAAGCTGTGATCAGGGTCGTTGATTAAGACATTTGCATTTACCATGCTAACAGAGAATGTTGCTCTTTTCATTGATGAAGTGCTTAAAATTTTTGGCAGTAATAATTGGAATAACTCAAATGCTAAACATGTCAGTAGTGGCTTGATAAAAACGAGTTGTGGATTCTGCAGCTTTGTCGCGTCAACCTTCTGTTTTCCCCTCCTTACTCAAACCAATTTACAATTTATATTGTCTTAGTAGTCTTGGCCCCAAGAAATAACTTTATGAAGTCAAGCACAAGTTGCGTGTGCCAGCTTATGCTCATTGTTAAAAACATTATATATTCAATAAGGGAGTGTTACTAATTCATGCTCCTTTGGATGTCCTACAATTTTATTTTCAATTCACTTGCACTAATAGAACCTAACTTATGTGTGGTGTTAAAAGGTATTGCCTTCAATGGTATCTTCATTGTCTCATAAAACTAAAAACTAGAATGTGTATTTGCAACCTATTTTGGCTTTGCTGTTCTAATAGCATTGCCAAATAAATAAATTCAAGACTTTCAATGAGGTGCCCTTTCTAACTTAGCTAGCAACCGTGATATATGAAGTGAAACCAAAATCAATAAATTTCTCTCTTTGACCTCTTCAAACAAAGAGTTTCAAAACAATATTCAAACTACGTATTGTAGCAGGCTTGTGTTTTTGCAAAGCAATCGACTGTGTTTGAATTGCCTGTAACCTTAGAACTCATACATTAAAATTTAAAATAATCATGGATAGTTTGCTATGGTTCCCCTAAGGGGAGGTAGAGTATATAAGCACCACTGTGAATCAAGCTCAAAATAATCTAAAGTATGACTGAAACAAATACAATCAATCCAACTCAAGTTGTTTATCCCAATCCATTATTTAAGCTATTTATGTTGCTTAAATTTAAAATACTTAATGAATAGAAAATATGTTGAATTTTTATCGGTACCAATATGAGATACAGTAGTTACAAGTTCAATTGACCTAGTTGATTGATCTAGAGATGAAGGCCCTCACAGTTGCATACAACATTAGTTTTTGAAATCATCTTAATACCATCCAAAATTGAATAATTATTCCCTCAAATAACTAGTTAAAACTCCTCAACCACAAAATTCTGGCAAGCAACTAAATTAAGATTGTATATTCTGCACTGCAGGCAACACCAAATTGTTGCCCAAATCAGACTTAATGCTGCTAACACCAGTTCTCCCCCTGTAGATCAACAGCCCTTTTCGTGTATGTACAAAAAAGCACTCTCAAATCTTGAGCCGCATCCAATCCATTCCACATTATTGGCGTAAGTAACAAAGACAGAGACAGATGGTGATAGAAATTCATATAATTTGCCAGCATAAAGAAGATAAACCTGGAGATCCCCAATATTTTGATGGCTAATCAAAACCCTTTCACCATTAAATTACATTTACTTTAGTAATGATCTTAAGATTGGTAACTTGCTTGATATTAGTTCCTTCAACTTCAAAGGAACAACAGCGATAGTCTTGAGCATGTCATCAATTTCTTCTTCCTTTTGCTCATATATGTAGAATGCAGTGAACATGAAAATCAAACCTGTACAAAAAAGAAGATATTAGAATAAAAATTACAGTTATTTCAAAGAGAAAAAGAGTTGGGTGTTCCATGTTTCTTACCTGCTCCAACTATCGTTGATAAGGAGAATGCTCCAAGAAACTTGAGAAAGAGCAGAAACACCATTGTCTAGTCACAGAAGTTAGTGGGCCAAAATATTAAATTTTTGTATGAGCTTCCATGTATGAAGAACATAAAAAATAAGAAAGACGAGGAAATAAAAAGTCCTTAAGACTCCATGTAGAAACCTTGCATATTACTATCAAATCATGTCCTGCACAAAATGCAAATCTCTTCACAGTAACCCTGACTTGAATTACCTTAAAAAACAAGGTCCAATCTTTCCCTTGTGCTAGTGTTTTCAAGATTATAACTCCTGAGTTCCATGCAAATGCTACACACTGAGATACACATTCTACATTTTCTTCATTGATTTGAAAAAAGGAAGAAGGAATTTGTTCAATTGTGAAACCAAACCTGCAGAGTAAATTTATGCTATATTAACAACGGTTTAAATTAATATAAGATAAAAAGCATTAAATAGACAAATGACACAAGAAAAGTACTATAAAAATACTAACATTGAGGAAGGTAGAAAACTGTGGATGAACAAAATCATAACAACCAGCAGAAGAAATTTGGCCATAACAGACATCACCGTAAACCCAGAGATGAAAAACATGTAGAAAAAGATTACTAAGACGACTGCTACTGTAGCTGTCTTCCTCTCATCTCTCCACAGAAGTATATTTGCAACTGCACAATTAACAAGGTGGAATTTAGACAATGCTGCATTTACCATCACCCTCATAAGAATAACAAATAAAATCAGGTAATTATGAACCTTTTTCATTTCTGAGCATTTTGTATGCCTTTGATGGTACATCAATGTTTCGACTCCTTGTGCTAGGTACATCAGCTCTCAAATGCAGATAAGATTCTAGTGTAAATTTAATTCCTTGCTGCAGAATCAAAGAAAATATTTCAGGTGACCGAATGCATAATGCTATTTGAAATTTACTGTCTCAAACCAAAAACTAAATGTTCAGTATCTACTTTATTGATTCTAGGTCAATGCCCACCTGTAGAGATACCACCGGTACATATCCTAGAAGCTTCTGAGCTCTCAAAGAACTGAATGTTCGAGAACAAGTAAGCAACCTCATCCTTGATGGTGTGAATTGAGGCAATGGCATCCCATATGCAGCAAGCTTTTTATAAATCCATTCAACCATGTAGGCAATTGGCATCATCACTTTTAAGGGAATGTGAATCCTGGGCCTGGAATCCACGAGGAGACATGAAAGAATATGGTATTAGCAAGCCAAGGTACAATTGAAATATAAAGCCAAAAAATAACTGGTATCTCTAATATAATGACATGATTGCAAAGTACAGTGATCTGATACTGTTAAACACCAACACACTAGATTAGAGCAATTCAAGTCTCTTCATATTTAAACTATTGAAAATCATATGAGGAATATTGTGTATGACAGTAGACTAAACAGACCACATGGGACGAATCATATATTAGAATAGGTCAATTAATAGGCAAATGGCAGCATGTTTTTATATCTGCTAGGCCAAGACATCATATGGTTCTTGATATTATCAATGCAGGATCCAATTTACAAGCGTGCACACACACACACTTATAAGTTATTTTTTTCCTCAGCTATGGAGCTAGCAAATTATGTATGTAAATCTCTAGCTGTTTCTAATTCTGTATATCTGAGCAAAGATGAAGATGGGATTGTAAAACAACAGAAGATGGTTCATCACAGGTGCATACAGTCAATCACAAAAGATATAACATATTGTATGCTAAAACAGTGAGGTAGGAGAGAGAGCTTTCAGAATGAGCTTGATCATTCAGATGCATTCATGTGAATCAAAATAACCTTCCATCTTTTCCATTATGAAATATTCCTTGTATGTTTATACACTACCAGGGATATTAATTAAGTTCAATTGATGGAAAACAATTCAATTCTTTAAAGTGCATTCACACTTGAACATGGTGAATGTTAGGAAAAAAAATCTATTTTATTTGAATGTAAATCAGTTTTGGATCTGAAAACAGACACTGTCGTTAAGAGATTTGATTCAAACTGGAAGAATCTAAGCTAGTCACCAACACAATCAGATTTAGTTGATGATATTTCTGGAGCTGGCATGGCAGTATAAGAGTTTTGACATGCAATTTTGAGTAGCTGAACAGATTGACTCAACTTCACTTTCCATAATGTATAAGAGGTCCCCCGCCCTATTGATCATAGTGTGATGGGAAGCCTGCCCAAGTCATCTAGCTTTCAGCTTTCCCATAAGCCTCTGGTAACAGTAATTTTACTCCTTGCAGCACCTTAAATTATCAAGCCAGGTCTGCAATTTAAGGCCCTATGTAGCACCTCATATCTCGAAATTGGCTTCCTCATTGAGCAGTGGTATGCCCTAAGCTACGCACTGATATGATGATATCCTAGTGACAGACAGAAATTGTAAATCGGACCTAGTACCTATGTGGATATAAGTTGTATAAGCAGGTTATGAGTCATATGACAGTGGAAACCAATTCAATGACTTTAGAGTAATTGTCCAGCACTATTCTAATATTTTGTCCAGCAAATAGAATTGCACAAATTTGTGTCTACAAGTAAATATTGGACTAATAGGCAGTGACAGATAACAATCCTTCAATTCACACCAGCTGACCATAAAGGACACCAAACTATCAACTTAGCACACCTGCAACACCTGAGTGGAGCTGCACAATAAGAGAAAACGTTTTTTACCCTAACCTCTTGTTCTACATCAAGGGATTTTAGGCCAATTAATCATTTTCTCTTGGAAGCATTTAAAATTCCTTTGTAACAAGGTGGATTTTCCTGAAGCTGGGCAAACCAAATAAAATTAATGCATCTTTGCACAAAAGATTAATGACGGAAGCAAAGGTCACAAAATTGAAATAGGTGGAAACACTGATATAGGATAATGATAACCTTCCTCTCCATTTAGTTATTTCGCTTCCACTTTTAGTCAATTTTAACTCAACTTGGATTTTCTCCTAGTCAACCTTCACTGCTTGGTCAGAATTTGCAATCAAAAGGTTTTTAAGCTCGGTAACATATGCATCCCACCACATAACATTTCAGAGACTACAGTAAGAAAATTAACAGCAGAGAAGAGCATGTGAAAGACATTTCATTCTGGCTAAAAACAGCCAACTCGAGAACTCGTCTTTTGCTCCACAACATAAACAGAAGACTAGAGCCGCCTTTGTGTAACAGGTCACTTTTCTACAACCAAATAGCTTGTACAGCACACATGTATTTTGACCAGTCAAGGATGTTTTCTGTTTATGGATCCATTCAAAGCTTCTGCAGTTGTACTATAAATAAAGACTGTTTAAAAACAGATGCTTCACACAGAAATGATGCAATGTATATAAAAAGAGCTACAATTATTTTCAGGGTGTAAATGGTACCTTGGATAACCCAAACCCTCCACTATCAAAGATATAAACTCCCAGAACTTTATTGGTTCCATGTTGGTTATGAAAAAGGCCTGTACAATTTTAGTAAACATAAAATCTAATCCATCAGTAGTAACTCAGCAGCTCATTGATAAATGAAATCTGCCACCAGGAGAAACCTACAATTTAAATTATATAGCACTAAAAATACCTTGCCTGCAGCTGAATCTTCACTATCAATTGGAACTGAATCTAGTGCTTTTTCTGCACATATATGTGCATGGGCCACATTCTCCACATAAGTGAAATCATACCTGTTTTCCCCATCACCAATGATAAACTAACAAAAGAGTTCCATGCATTAGAATTGCAGCCACAGATCAGGAACAGAAAACAAGAACGAAGACTATAATCCAATATGAAATTTCATAGCCAAAACTATCCAAATTCTGCAAGAACTAACAATTCGAGAGAATCAACTGGCAATGTCAGAGTTCATTATTTCAGTTGCTCATCTTAACAATACTGCATACTAAAATGATGTATGATGGCCTTTGTTAGCCACTTTTTTGTGGTTGGAGTATACAGTTAAGTCATTGTTGTAAATAGTAAGAAAGGCTACTGCAGAGGATGGTGTCAAGGATAAGGAGAAACCATGAAGTAATCAAAATATCAGTTACTGAAAAACAGAAACTAGTACTGATAAATCATAAAAGAGATGGGCAAAGTTACTAGAATGTCATTTCCAAAACAAATGGTTGGGGGTAGGTTCTTGGAGATGGCAAAGAAATATATAATTATTTTAGAAAATATATGCAACTTTAAAGGATATAAAATGTCAAAGGGTTGTGATTAAGTGGTTGGCTCACTATGTTGTCACGCTGGAGACCAAGGTTCAATTCACCCCAAGTGACATCTTAGGGCCACCAGGCATGCTGAAAGTTTAGTCCTGATGCAGTTGGTCAAAATGAGGTTGTACCAGAGCTGACACTAGTGGAGCATGCTGGAGTTATGTAGAAGAAAATGGATGAAAGGCGTAGATGGACTGCAGGATAAATTAAAGGTGAGAAGGTGAAAAGTGTTCAAGCAAGATGAGTGCACTAGAGGAACATAAGAGGAGGAAGACAATGAAGCATTCAAGCAAGAGGAGCTTACTGGAGTAATGGAGGAAATGATGAAAAGGACCGTGGAGTAAATCCCTTGCAGGAGGATATAAGAGATGAGAACTGGAAGTAGCATTCAAGCCATGAAAGGTGGAGGAACTGGAAAGCAGTAGTTCTATGGGAGAAGGATTTGATATAGATGCTAGAGAAGGCTGAAATGAGAATAGAGCAGTATCTCCATAGGTTTAATAGTAAGAATGTAATATCCTTGCTGGTAGATTATAAGGCAAAGTGTGATAGCTATAGTGGTATCCCTACAAAATGAATTGCAATTGCAGCAATACCCCCACTTATAGAGCATTAATTGTGGGGCACTTAACAGAAAACCCAACTAATCAATATAAAAATATTTAAAGAATGTAAATACTAAAATACTTATGAATCTAAAAATATAACATTTCAAAGCATAATTTAACAAATCTCCATTGTCAAATACTTGGTGTGTGCACATTTTTATTCAAACACAATCTTTTTGAACTTTCTCATGTGTCTTGCAAACCAAATTTTCTAGGAGTTATACCCTTTGAATCACACAAGTACTAACAAGCACGTTGCAGCTCCAACAGTAAAACTTGTGTCATGCAAACATGTAATTCAGAAACTGAAAAACATGTTTTAGAGAGTGAAAATATATAGCTTTTTTTCCTATTTAAGACCTACGCCCTAAAAGGATAAGATCACAACAAGATTGAGCAATCTCGAGTGAACTCCAGTGATGTTATGGTAGTCTTGAAGAGAAAATTTGAGAAATTTGGGATTTCCAAGGTAATCAATTATCATTTTTTCTTTTCTTCCAAAATGCGTGTAAATTATTTTTTGCATGTTAAATTCTTTATAATGTGTAAAATTAACAATTATAAATATATTGAATTGATTAAACTAAGTTTTGTTGTTGATTTACATATGTTTTTCGGAATGGTGGTTGTTTTAACTTTTTTTTCCTAATCATAGGGTTTATGTTTTATGGTAAAAGAGTCATTTTTATTAAATATATGAATAACTGTTATTCAGTTATTGTATAACATGTGAAATACATTTACATAATTTTTTTTATTTCATGTTCAAATCACTATATTCCTTAAACCATTATTTTTTCTTCCCCTAAAAATACAACAAATTAGCATACAATGGTATCCAGTTCAAAATCAGCAAATGGAAGCTTCCAATTGGATGTCATCTTACTGGAAGCCATGATGCCAATGGGTAACATGTCACATTTTAACTGATCCAAGGATTGTAATTTGCTCTTCAACAATAAGAAGCATAACAGGTGAAAATGCTGTAGAAGAAGAAAACACTATTTTTCTATCTTTAAAAATAATGCAATTAGCAGACAATGGCATCCAGCTCAAAATCGGTAAATGGAAGTTGTTCAATTGAATGTCATCCTACTAGAAGCCATGATGCCATTTGATAATATGCCACACTTCAACTGCTCCATGGGAGTTTAATTTTCCTTTTCTAAAGCAAGAAGCATAATGGAGTCATCATTCACCTAATTGCCCTATCACATTAATTCCTCTAAGGAGCGCCAAGCTATGTGAAAAAGCCAAAGAAGAGTCAAAACAAGAATGCAAGCAACCCTTGAATTATTGGATGAGAAGAATCCTCTTCTAAAACAAGAAGCGTAATGGAGGCACCATTCATCTCAATAGTGTGATGGGCACACTAGAAATGCCCAAGAACTGAACCAATTGCTGATAAAGATTTTAATGTTTTTGCATAGATCTTGAAACCATATAACATGAACAAG
The DNA here is from genome assembly GCA_028749045.1 of Cupressus sempervirens. Lineage (NCBI taxonomy): Eukaryota > Viridiplantae > Streptophyta > Pinopsida > Cupressales > Cupressaceae > Cupressus > Cupressus sempervirens. The sequence continues at coordinate 723,812,345 of CM053783.1, forward strand.
AATAAATTTATGCAAACTGAAGATTGAACCATTGCTGAAATAATATTAGTTCTCAAACTAATTAAATTAAACACTTCAACTCACTAATTACACCCAATCTCCCTGTAGCTGGAAGTGCGCCCAAGCTGCCTATTAATGAGTTGATAGCAATGAATTCCAAAGGCCAAACCCCAAGGGAATGACGTCTAGAATGTCACTAGAGAGAATAGGCGTCCTCTAATGCCAAGAACAGATCTGTAACTCACACATCCAAGTTCTTATCAAATGCAATTCACAATAATCGGATGCTAAACAATGACGCTCCCACCTCTATTTATACTTTTCCTTCACCCTTCTAGAAGGAAATAAAATATTAATTAATTGCATTTACTAGAAGCTTCCCCCTTCCAATATTTAATGCACTCTCTAGAAACTCCTCCCTAGCAATACAATAATTAATTTTACTTCTAGAAAATTAAATTACTAGAGGCTTCCCCCTTTCCAATAATTAACGCATTGTCTAGAAGCTTCTCCTTGCAATACAATAATTAATTAAATTAATTAAATATAAAGTCACCTTTTAATTTTAATTTATTTAATGACTTTATAAGAAATTAATTTAATCAATTTCTTATTTCTCCACTTAGCCTTTGGAGAACGTAAAGGCTAAGAACTCCATTGAGTTGCTAAAAAGATGGGGACATTACAGTCCACCCTCCTTGAAATTGCTTGTCCTCAAGCAATCCAGCAACACAATGAACTCCACTCTCCACTTGGATCCCAAATGAAGTAGTATGTGACATCCATGTGGACATTAAACCAACTGCAAACCAGCATCATCAGAACCAACCACATGTCCTACAGCCTAGCACCCAAAACTTGTATTGATGATGTAGAAGTCAAAATATCACCAGAAGTCAACTTTGTAGAAGATCTATGAAACCTCTTCTTCCCTGTATCCACCCACATAATATTTATTGGATTGGAATCCTAATCATCACCAACATGCATTGAAAAAGATGTAGCTATACGCAAACCATATGCACTCATGCTAACTGTATCAACAATAGGTGTAGTCACATCAAGATATATGGACATAGGAACAACACTAATTGCCGCAATAGAAAACTGAACCGAATCTGTAGTTGATGAAAACTCATAATCATCAACATGTGCATCATCATTAGAGCACACATCAACAACTGCATGCATACTGCTAAACTCCTCGTTGGATGGTTCAACTAACACAGAAGTAGCTGTTGATATGATAGTATCCTCGCATTCCTGACTCAACACCAAATTGCGAATCAATAATACTAGAGCGTAAACTCACATCTACTGACTCCGTTGAAACACCCACATCACCAACATCATAGCTGGGTGGCTCTATACGTGTCTCGATCCCACTTGAGGAAGCAACTGCCTCTTGCACTGTAGCAACACCATGAGATCTCACATACAAATCTCCAATAATAATCTTGTCCTTGAGAGAGTCGAAAGTATTAGCGGTAACAACTACATCAACTGTCTCTACACTAACTATAGCAATAGCTCTGGGAGTCTCAACTTGTTGAAGCCCGGTGTTGCTATCCTCTGCTGGCACTGACACAACCACATGTCCCTATGAAATAAATCCATCATCAACACTGCAGATAGGACTAGAAGGTGTCGTACTAAATATAGGTACACTTGAAATAGGGACTCATGTTGCAGAAAACTCAAACTTCCTTCCCTGCAACCTCGATCTCCACCTTCTACAAGCAGAAACCATATACCTCACTGCACTTTCAATTGTTTCTAGATCCGAAAAGCTCTCCCTCAATTTTTGTTAATGAAGCTCAAGTTTCTCCATACTCTCACACAAAGCATTCATCTTCGCACTAATTTTGTCATTACTCTACTGACTTCTAGAACTGTTAGTCCTCCTATGTCTGTCCATGGCTAGAAAATGTTAAAGTGCTGGTCACTCCAAATGTAATAGCAAATCTAACAATAATATAAATTTCCTACCTCACAGGATGGTAAGAAACCACTCTGATACCACCGTAATGGGCACCCTGGAAATGCCCAAGAACTAAACCAACTACTGATAAAGATTCTAATGTTTTTGCATAGATTTTGAAACCATATAACATGAACAAGAAGGAATTTATGCAAACTGCAGATTGAACCACTGCTGAAATAATATTAGTTCTCAAACTAATTAAATTAAATACATAGCAAACTCACTAATTACTCTAGCATCATAAAATCAAATGCATAACAAACTCTTCAACTCACTAATTACACCCAATCTGCCTATAGCTGGAAATGCTTCCAAGCTACCTGTTAATGAGTTAATAGCAATGAATTCCAAAGGCCAAACCCCAAGGGAATGACGTCTAGAATGTCACAAGAGAGGATAGACGTCCTTTAATGCCAAGAACAGATCTGTAACTCACACATTCAAGTTTTTATCAAATGCAATTCACAATAATTGGATGCTAAACATGACGCTCCCACCTCTATTTATACTTTTCCTTCACCCTTCTAGAAGGAAATAAAATATTAATTAATTGCATTTACTAGAAGCTTCCCCCTGCCACTAATTAATGCACTCTCTAGAAACTCCTCCCTAGCAATACAATAATTAATTGTGCTTCTAGAAAATTAAATTACTAGACCCTTTCCAATAATTAATGCACTGTCTAGAAGCTTCTCCTTACAATACAATAATAAATTTAATTAATTAAATATTAAATCACCTTTTAATTTTAATTTATTTAATGACTTTATAAAAAATTAATTTAATCAATTTCTTATTTCTCCACTTAGCCTTTGGAGAATGTAAAGGCTAAGAACTCCACTGAGTTGCTAAAAAGATGGGGGCATTACAAATAAGCCCTATCACATTAATTCCTTGCAAAGGAGCCAAGCTATGTGAAAGAGCCAAAGAAGAGGCAAAACAAGAAATGCAAGCAACCCTTGTATTATTGGATGAGAAGAAATTGGAGAGGATGAAGGCAGATGTAGCTAGAGCAATAACCATTGATCCCAATTTGGTAATGAAAACTGAGGAACATATTTTTTAACTATAGCCATTAATCGCAAATAGATATAGAAATAGCATCTCTAATGATAGATTTTATTTTATTAATATTTTATAGATCTTAGAGCCTCTAGTAAAAGTTTGTGCTGAGTAGGGAAGAAAAAACTAATGGGATACATTTACAAGGCCTTATATAGAGTCAAAGAGGCCATCTCAAATTTGATCCCATGTAGTAGGTCATTGACAAATAATGGAATGATCAACTCCATCAACTCATTTATGGAGTCGGGAACTCCCTAAAACCAAAGTTTTTCTTCTGTGATAACTTTGCAGATACTATTGGGGAGATTAAAAAGGGTCTTTTGTTGAAGATTGTAGTTGCGATAGAGATCTTGATCTCTAGAAATATGGACGTTATTGCCGTTATTGTCACCTTCAGCTGAAAATACACTTATGTTTAAATTATAATATTAAATGTAATGACATGTGTCATTCAACATGTGTTGAGGCATGGAAATTCAAAGAGTTGTATTTGTAATTGTAATAGTCACGTTTTGGGAAATTGGAGAGACCTTCGGTTGGAATGTGAAGAGTCTCTCCTTATGTTATATATATCGCATCAAGCGATAGGCATTGTACACTCGAATATTTATCATCAATAAAGAAGATCTTTTGTTGTGTTGTTGGGTTTTCCCCTTCATTCTAGGAGGGTTTTCCTAGTGTATTTCTAGTGTTTATTGTTTCAATTTTAGCGCTTTCCTATTGCTGTTTATTTTCATTGATTTCTGAGCTCTACTTTTAACATGGTACCAGAGCCAGGTCGATAAGAGCCATAAAATGAATCTAAAGCTAAATGTTGTTTATTATTTTTATGATAATTTGTGAGAAAATTTCACTTATTTGTGAGTGTTATGACTGTTGTCTTTTTGTCTCAATCATCACCGCCTAATGTATAGGCAGTGTATGAGTTGTTAAAGACTCTTTTTTAAATTTTTGGATTCATCCTATCTCTCAACAATTGAGTTATCGCGTTCTTTATTGTAAAAGTTGAGTGCATATGGGCATCGATTCTTTATGGCATTTTGCAGATACTCTGGTTTTATCGTTCTTTGAAGAGTCTCCTCTCTTTTTTCATTTTGATATCCCGTGCATCATGTGCTCATGCTGATTGTGATTTGTCATCTCTTGTTACTCAACTCATGGCCTATGATTGTTTGAAGTTCATATTCGTGTAAATATATGTAAGGATTAAGTTTGGATGCTCTCCAAATGGCATATCCATTCTCTCCATCTACTTGGAATAATCATTTGGAGTTCATGCAATACCAATGCGATGTTTTGATTAATGTTTTGATCCGCTCATATTTGCATATTCAGTGGCTCTCTCAAGCGTTATTTTTGTTGGCTTGCTCTTCATATGTCATGGCTTTGCATTTATGTTGTCTTTATGTGTTTGCATATGCTCGTTGGGCTGACTTATCGCATATCCATGTTCTTGTGTCATTTCATATGGAATTTTTCTTCAAACATCTTTCTTTGAAATCAGTTCATATAATTTATTGTTTATCTGTCATTTCAACTTCTTTCTTGTAACCATGCTCATTTATTCTTTCATCGGAATATCTTGTGGAATGAGTGGTTTTGTGGAGAAAGATCTCGAGTGCAAACTTTTTCATATGTTCTTTTATCGGGTGCTAGCCATAAGCGTCATTTGAAATATATGGTGTGGAATCATTGAAGGATCGAAACTTTTAGATAAAGCCACTCTCAAAGTTTTCGATGACTTTTTTGCTTACCGATCAAAAGGCTTCAAAGGCAACATCTCAAGATTTTTTAATCCATTGACTATCGAGAAAATGATAGACAATCTCTCACAAAGAGAGAGAATTTAGGAAGACAAGAAAACATAAGTCGAGGAGGATCGCACGACAAAGGAACTTCAAGAAGTTGTCAGAACTCGAGGTTCATTTCAAAGGTGGAACATATAGGTCAAGCTATTCTTGGATGGATACTTGAAGAAGCCATTCTTTGGCAATGAAAGAACTGCCCTAGTAGAAAGAAGAATCACTTGAATTATGCATTTGGGATTATAATGGAGTTTGCGAAGAAATATATTCAGAAGATAAATACTATTGATGTTATGCATGGTGTCTTCTTGCAATTTATTTTTGAGTTGTCCTTTTACTAGGAATAGTGAATGTTCTAATATTGATTTGTATTAGAATTGATATTATAAGTCATTAATATCTACTTTTGCTGCAGGAGAAAAGCAATGATTATGAGGGATGTTTTAGCTTTAGAGGGAGGCTTCATAATTAAGAGGGAGTTCTTTTGGAATCCCTGTCACTCTTATGTATGCTTGTGATGTTTGTAAGATTTGAGACTTACATGGAACTAAGTCCTATTTTATTATACCTATTCTTGTGAACAAATGAGATTGTAAGATCAGCTATGACAACTCTTCCACTATGCGATTATGAACATCATGTTGAGAGAGTCCATTATGTCATTACATTGAGAGATTCCATGATGGGAGTTGGATGTCATGTTGAGAGATTCTATGATTAAAGGCTTAGCTGTGAGTCTTACAAATCTGTCATTTTGACTGATTCCATGATTATTAACAATGAGTAATTGTTACAGGTTTTCATGTTGAATGATTCCATGATTATTAACAATGAGTAATTGTTATAAGTTTTCGTGTTAAGTAATTCCATGAATTTAATAGGATCTATGTGATGAGATTTTACCATTGACATTTTGGTTGCAGCCTTGTGTGATTGTTCAGCTAAAGATCTCTCTCTGGCTAAGAGGGAGTGTTGAAGATTGTAGCTGCGATAGAGATCTTGATCTCTAGAAATATGGACATTATTACCGTTATTATCACCTTCAGCTGAAAAAGACACTTATGTTTAAATTATAATATTAAATGTAATGACATGTGTCATTCGACATGTGTTGAGGCATGGAAATTCGAAGAGTTGTATTTGTAATTGTAATAAAGAGTCACATTTTGGGAAATTGGAGTGACCTTCGGTTGGAATTGTGAAATTTTAGCTTGACCAGCAAATAATCTAGCTAGAATGATAGAACAAAATATGCAGCTATAGGAAGAAAAAAATCAGAACAGAAGATGAAAAATGTCAATGAAGGAACTATAATAATATAGGCTTCCCCAAAGCATAAAGCAGAGAAAAAACTAAAAAAATCAGAAGTATTCCTTAGTTAGCTTACAAACTAAGAAAAGGAACTTTATCCCATAAAAGCATGGATAAAAACAAAAAAATGCTACGCTTTATTTTCTAACACCCCCCCTTAAGTCTAAGTAAGGAGACAAAAGCCTAAGAATAGGAAAGAGGAAAGAGGGAAGACCCAATAGGAACAAAACCCCCTTCAAAATATGCAACAGAAAAGAATCTTTTGATACACAAGTGTAGACAACTATTGAATGATAATTGTCATAGTGCTGAATGAAAAACCTCCTTTAAAACCGAGATAAAAAATTAGGCTCAATCTGCATGAGTGCCCCCAACAACACTACTCGAACAATGAGCAGATGGAAAGCTAGGCAAAACATATGTCAATCGAAGATACAGAAGACAATAATCTCGATAGAAGCCCCCAAACAATGAATAGATGACAAACAAAGGCAAAACATCTATCAGTTAAGGATGCAGATGACACATAAATCTGTACAAGTAACCCAAATGACACTACTCAACCATGCAAAAATAAATCGCTAGGTGAAAATATAGGTGCCAATTGTCTACAAAATTGATCAACTATGGAACCAAGGAAGCATCAACACTAATAGTAGAAAACTCTCCAAAATCTAGAAATGAAAGGCATAACAGGTCCACTAAAATTGTGTGTCACTAAGAAGAAGATGAAGACAAGACCCATGCAAAAAGAGCATGATCTTGGCATGTCTGTGATGGACAAATGGAATTTAGTTCAACCTCTATTGCCATTACTAAGCTGAAGCATAATCTTTGGCTTCCATTTATAATAGCAATATAGCTTCAAGCAAGTAAAGGCGGAAAATTCCATTCTTCAAAAGCTCTAAGTTTCTTCAATCCCTGCAGCAAAAAAATTCATTCTCCTTTCTAGTAGCCCTGAGCTCTGGTACCATGCAAAATTTTAGCTTAACCAGCAAATAATCTTAGCTAGAATGATGGAACAAAATATGCAGCTGTAGGAAGAAAATATTCAAAATAGAAGATGAAAAATGGAACTTCTCATTAATTACAATGAAGGAATTACAATAATATAAGCTTCCTCAAAGCATAAAGCAGAGGAAAAACAAGAATGAAACTGAAAAAATCAGAAGTATTCCTTAGTTAGTTTCCACACTAAGAAAAGAAGCTTTATCCAATAAAAGCATGGATAAAAACAAAAAACATGCTAAGCTTTATTTTCTAATAGGAATGTGATGAGTCTCTCCTTTAGTTGTATATATCGCATCAAGCGATAGGCATTGTACACTTGAATATTTATCATCACTAAAGAAGATCATTTGTTGTGTTGCTAGGTTTTTCCCTTCATTCTAGGAAGGTTTTCCTAGGGTATTTCTAGTGTTTATTGTTTCAGTTTTGCCTCTTTCCTATTGCTGTTTATCTTCATTGATTTATGACCTCTAGTTTTAACACCTTTCACATGAATTAGACAATAACATCTAAGGTTGAGGTTCCTTTCAAAGTTTCAAAATTACAAGTATAGGGAGAGACTCTTTTCTTCGCCACTCTCTATCCAACGGAAATCCAACCAAATGCTATGTAACAAAACTTGGAGGCTATTCATATCTTACCACTTACAAATGACAATTATTAATAGAAAATACCTAGCTCACAAATTTTCAAATATCTTATTTGCAAGATCTTGGTGGGAAAATTGGAGTAAAAATAACCGAAATCTTCAAAGCTAGCCCACTAAGTTTTGTTTCAGCCTTGAAGCACCTCTAATTATGAGTGCAACTAGAGTTTATTTGATACCATTTGTACAAATAAGAGCAATAAGTTTCCCGAACAACACCTCAATGACCTAATTTATGTGAAATTCAACCTTCATCTTCACATTAGGAAGGTGGAGGACAAATCAAAGATGCTTACTAGTCCAGATGAGATTGATCCCTTATAATGATTGAACTATGCAGGATGAGAAGTCCTCCATGTTTGTAGAGGATGATAGGTCTAGCAAAAGAGAGAGAGATTGGCAAATATGTGGCAAAGCAGGATCGCTGCCATCTAGTTGCGGGATGGAGCAAGAGATGTAGCCTTCTAAGATTTACAAGGAGCCACACCAATGTGCATATAGACTAGACTCAATCCTCAATTTTCAATAGAATGAAGAAGACGAAATTGCAAATTCTTATAATTTGTAACTACCATGGATATGCAATCAAAGGTGATGATTTTGAATGACAATCATTATAAATTTATCTCAATTATCAGCTAGCTGTTGCATTCCCCGATGATGCAATTTTGTACTCTATTTGTATTCAAATATAAATTGATAACACTTTCTCAACATTTTATAGTCTAATATGATACATTTTGTTAGTATATTTTGCATAAATAATTAAGTTTTATTAAAGAAAATCAAGTATTATTTAAGTTTTCAACTTCTCGCCAATTTAAAAAATAAATTCTCTCTCAAGTCTGAGTATGTGAACTATGTTTTAAAAAATTGAAATAGATATCAGTGAAAGCAAAGATTAATTGGTATCCATATATGAAAATCATCATCCTATTCAAAATATTTTAAATCATAATCAACTAGAGATGATAAATGGAGACTAAGAAAGGAATGTTTTTTCTAAAACATGGTGTATTAATCCGTGGAGACAGCTATATTTCCAACCAATTGATAAAACTTCAATTCTGTATACGCCTTAAGTTACTATTTTTTCTTTCTTTCTACAATTACCTTTTTTAAGTTTGATGAGAAACAATTTTTTTTAAAAATGCATAAAATAGGAATTACAAGACTATCTGTTTATTTCTTTAGGTATTTTAGCTTTTGTCAACCACATATAAACAATTTCAGAAAAGCTTGTGTAATTTATACGATATCTCGGAAAAAAATATGGGAAGTTTACTAATTTTCAAGGGATGCTTCTAGAAGACAGAGAGAGATGCAAATAAATGTCTCCTAATGTTCCCAGATGTGTCCATATAGGTCTTCAAAATGTAAGAAAACTTGGCAAGAAAGAATATAACCGTTTCCACATAACCCATAATAGATCTGAAATAAATACGGAATTAAAATCTACGTGCAAGAGAATAGACAACATACCCACAAAATTGTGACACAAGATATACCCTAGGAAACCCTCATTGAGGGAAAAACCCAGCCTCCAAAAGCATCCATCACCATGTATTATTCAATAAAAAATACCATTGCAATACAACCATGGAAACCTTCATGGCCATAGCCACAACCGAGCAAACTATGTGAACAAGCATGAATCCACACATCCCATGCCATGCTTTCAACTTTCACAAATGCTCCCTTGGCTAACCTGTCAAGCCTTGTCCCGCTCGACTCTTGCCTTTCTCACTCTTATTCTACAACAACTACACTTGTAGCTGCTTATATAGTAGCAAGTCTCACAAAACCACTAAGTGATATTACATAAACCATGTGCTACCTAACCCACTGACCCCACATTTAATATTGGGCATTTAATTTTTTTCCCCAATATTAAATAATTGCATAAAATATTATCACAATGTTACAACACAACTCATCAAGAATATTCCGTGGGAATCTTTACATGTTGCACGTCCATCTAGGGGCAACATTACATAACAAAAAAAAAAAAAAATATAACAATATTATGCAATGTGTGCAACACCCATTATCTCAACACAAAATGGGCATGAGTTTCTAGTATGAGAGATGAATACCAATGGTTAGGGAACAAATCTCCAAGTAACTATGGGCTATAGAAGTTGTTACTCTGCCCAGCTGAAAACTAATTACAAATGTAATTCAACAGCATCAATTCAAATCACCTACAACTCGTTCAACACTTTGAACAATATAATTTGTAAAATCGCTATGTCTTCTGAAATTAGCCCCTGTTTCAGCCTTCAGACAGTAATGAAATGCAAAATGCATAAATGCAAATTTTATTGCTACAATTACTGCCAAGATATGTGCATGTTCAAAGAAATTGCAAAGATGGCTAGATCCAACACATTCAGAACTATAGATGGATGTATCTCTTCATCAGTTTATCTTGCTGCATAAAGCACTAACCCAGGCTTTTAGCATTGCACTCCTGCTTAATTCCATAAGCAATGGCGCCCTCTCCTCAATTTCTCTCAGCATTGATTAGATTATAAATATGAAGTACATTTACCCTACTCATCACAACAATTATGAAGTTTCCAGACTACTACTATTAGTTACCTGTTCTAACTTTACTCGTAACATTGTCCCTGTTCTTAGAATTTCTGAGTGAAATTCAGATGATCTAGAAAAAGATGTTGTTGAATGGAAGAATCATCAGATACCATAATAATTGATACCACAATATAGAAAAGCTGCTTCTTACTTTAGATTTTCCTGCCCTTGCTGCTGCCACCAGAGATGGAACAAAAAGCTTGTCTCCGGGACCAAATATGCTGCTTGGACGTATAGCACATGTAAGCAACCCTTCTCTTCTATTTGAATGCAACACCAAAGCCTCTGCTTCTGCTTTTGTCTCAGAATAAATATCATTGTGCTACACATTCAGAAAGGATCAAAATTACATCAGCAACTACAGTATGCCAAGAATCAAAACTCTCTTCATTCTGTGGCAATAATACTACCCTGACTAACAAAATGAGAAGGTAAAGGCATGAAAAGGAACTATAATGATAAAAAGAGAACAAAGAACAGAGATAAATATTTTGCAAGGAAATCACCTTGTCTGGATAACATAAAGATTCATCACCATTATATATGCTGTGAATACCGTCAAAGACAACACTTGGAGAGCTAGTGTAAATAAGCTTCTTGACTTTGCATAGAAGGCACGCATTTATTACGTTCTTTGTACCTAAACACCAACAAAGTTAAACTCTTCTGATGCTGCTATACTTTAAAAGTTGAGAAAAAAAAGTATATGCATCTTTCATGGGTTGAAAATGTGAACAATAATTAATGCAATTTTTCTGACAACCAACCTTGGACTGTGACACCATAATGAAGATCAAAACTGTTGATGGATGAATTAGGTGCAGCCATATGGAACACAACAGATGCCCCTTCAAACACTGCAAGGGGCACAAAGGAAGTGGTAAGTAATTAAACATCTTTTAACAATATAAAAGGGTACATATGTTTGCTAAGAAAAATCAAAATATGTCATCAGACATATAGTCAATGAATTATGAGGAAAAGCAGAAAGAAAAGTGATGGCACACAATATTTGTCACTATTTTTCTTGGTAAGCCCATTACAAGGCCGTGAGAAAAGCTTCTTACCCTGTTCCACCAAAATCAATCACTTGCTGCAATACCTAATAAGTCGGTACTACAATGGCCAGTACAATCAACACGTAATAAGGAAATCTAGAACGACGTTTAGTAAAGAAAAATCTTTAACTGCATAAGAAAATTCGGCACACAAAGTCTATCACTCTTCTTTACAAGACCATGACAAATTCTTCTTGCCATATTCCAACAAAATCAATCACTTGCTACAATAATTGGGTGCTACATTGGTGATGTTTTCCCTTGGGAGACCAATGCTTAATTACTGGTATCTGTTATGACTCTACTGCTGTGATATTTGACCTTCATACCAATCTTTCTACATCATGCAAAACCATTCACTAAAGTCAGAGATGTGATATAATGCTATACTAAGTCACAAAGTTCGGTGAATTTCAGCCATCAGGTTCGAAATTCCGCGAACTTCAAAACAGCACAAAAAATTCATTAAAGTTCGCCTAATATTCGTACGAATATTTCAAACAGCGTTTAATAAAATGTTTTCAAGGGTTTCCCGCATTTTTTTACGTACACGCAAAGGCGTTAATCCATGTTTTTTCCCTGTCCGATATTTTATCGTCTTGTAGAGCGCCATTACACAAAGGTTAATGTCTGTGTTTTTATCGTCTCACGAAAATGTTTCACGTTAGATGAACGACACATACTCCTCTGAATCAGCTTCAAACACGATTAAATAAAGTCCAGATTTCACTAGAATGCATGAATGATCTTTTTTCAAATTATTTATCCATAGTTAATTTTTAGATATTAAAATTAGTTTTGTAGGTTAATATTATTTTTATTATTTGTATAATAATAATTGTAATGCCAGTCGGGTACATTTTAAATTTTTAATGTTATTAAGTTTATATATTTGAAGCGCACTTCAAATTAAAATATAACTAAAAGTGATAAATATTATTTATGTATACTATAGTTTTATATGCTTAGATAATATTATTTTATATGTTAATATTATTAGTTTTATATATACTGTGATATTTTTTTATTTTATTTTTTATGTTATCAACATCATCATTATTATTATTTATATAGTGTTTTTTATATTTAGATAATATTACGATATTATTATTTATATAGTGTTTTTAATATTTAGATAGTATTACGATTTTATGTGATAAATAATAGATATAATTTATCGATTTAAATTACAATATTGTTCTGTATAATATTTATCTAAATTTAAATTTATTATTTATAGTTTTTAAAAATTATTTTATATGGGCGAATTTAATGTCGAATTTTTTGAGGTCTCGAATTTTATCCGAATTTTATAGTTGCCGAACTCGAATTCGAACTCGAACCTTGTGACTTAGCTACTATATATCAAAAAAGTTCAACTGATTTTCAGAGATATGTTAGTGGATTCATTAAATGAGTATGTCCCATTATGAATTGAACATTGTAGCAAATGCCCAAATACTATTTACTTAGTTGTGATACAAATCTTGACCAGATCAACTCAAAATCCAATGCTCCCCCTTTCAACGATTGTTTTCAGAAAGCCCGTCACCACACAAACTGACTAGCTGATCTCAGAATGACAATGGTAGTTTTCAGTAAATTAACTTTGTCCTTTCAGAAAACCTGCATGAACATCAAGTGCAGTAACTCAACCCAAACTCTTTATAAGTTAAATTTTTTATTAGGGGGATTGATAAGTAGATCAGATAACTGTTAAATGCCAAGAAATATCAACCCTAAAGTACCTATCTTGTTTTATTTGTTATTGCATCATTTCAGCATTTAAGATGAGTAATTTAAGGTTGATATCTGTCAAAATTTAACAGATATATCAATATGTATATAAGTCTTAAGATATGTAAACTAGTTCATCACATATAGCTTTGGGCATTTACCTTCAATGGTGATGTTTCTCATGTTCCACGCTTGATGTAGATTTTAGTCACAGATTGTTGTCCCTTTGTAACTGGTTTTTTATTAAGCCTTATCTTTTTTAATATATAAAGAGCTTTCAGTTATCATTTTAGAAAAGAACTACACAAACTAAGGTCTCATTCATTCATTTAGAAAAAGGTTTGCAGTTTTATTCAATCAAACAATCACCTTAGCTTGCCATTGAAATTTTGTAGATAACAAGTACAATGATATCATAAACACTGAATTATAAAGTTGTAAATGGTATAGTCTGGCTCCTTCATAGAAACTAAGTACTCATCTTGCTATGCACCTCTCAAACACAGATCCTAAAATTTATATTAACAATGTTATTCAAACTGACAGTGGTTATATTATTTAATTTTTGGGGCCATAGCCACAATAAAGTATGAGACCGGAACAATACTTTGTAGAAATTAATGGGTCCAAAAGGGTCCATTCAATTTATGTTACCATGTGAATATCAGTATTCATCACTTTTACAACAAATCATATTAGTTTACACCATTGAGAATACCATCTAGTCATAAATGATAAATGATAAAGAAGTAACATTTACTTAATTATGGAGCCAAAAAGTACTTTTTCTTTTCATGCCAAAACTATAGACTAATCAGATAGAAAAGAGCTTGTGACATCTAGAAATATGATCAGTTCTTAATCTTTTAGCACAAAACGGGAGAAAGAAAGGCCAAAATGTATTTAGCCATTTGATGTACAGCCTTGATCTATTGGTTGTTAATAATTTTGGAGTAGGTGGACTGGAAGGCATGCTCACCTCATCCTGAACCACCTTTAGTAGGCAGACATAGGTTTAATTTGCTTTTCAAATAACATTACTCTGCAGCTGAGCACTTGATCCAGCTTGATAAATGACCTTTTTTTCTCTTTTGTGTTGGCTCTTTTGTAATTGATAAATGTTTATCCATGTCAGCTAACAATACTCTTACAGCCCCTCTCCCAGCTCCGAGTGTAGGACACATCTGGGCATACTAATTGCTACCCACTTTCCCACTTCAAAGAAAAATAGCCTTGTAATGAGTCTTTGGTATTATTATTATCAACATTCCGTGGAAGTATTTTTAAGTTCTTACAAGTACTTGGGAGTTTGTCAAACATCTTGGGCATAAGATATCAAAAGGGAGGATTTAGTGTTCAGAAAAAATTTCTATCCTTCACCTTTTCTCCTTGATCTATTGCCTTGTTCAACTTGGTCAAGGGGCTAGAACCATGTTGCTGTAATGTTCCCACTTTAGCAGTTGTCCAGTTGTGTGACCATTAGCCTTTTATTTTATTTTATTTTATTTTATTTATCCCACATTGCTTGTGTAAAGTGGTCGACCCTATGAAGTAGGAATAAAAGGAGAGCTTGTAGCTATTGTTAGGCAACGTGGAATATGAGAAGAACATGGATGTGTGAGTTACAGATCTGTTCTTGGCATTAGAGGACATCTATCCTCTCTTGTGAGATTCTAAACGTCATTCCCTTGGGGTTTGGCCTTTGGAATTCATTGCTATCAACTTCATTAACAGGCAGCTTGGGCGCATTTCCAGCTACAGGCAGATTGGGTGTAATTAGTGAGTTGAAGAGTTTTGTTATGTATTTTATGATGCTGGAGTAATTAGTGAGTTTTCTATGTATTTAATTTTATTAGTTTGAAAACTAATATAATTTCAGCAGTGGTTCAATCTCCACTTTGCATAAATTCCTTCTTGTTCATGTTATGTGGTTTCATATCTATGCAAAGTCATTAAAATCTCTATTAGTAGTTGGTTCAGATTTTGGGCATTTCGAGGGTGCCCATTACAAAGAGTCTCAAAAAACTTTTGGAGTGAGTTTAGAGGTTCGAAAAATCATTGTTACTCATGGTTGGTTTGAGTTTGAGTTTGAGTTTTGTTGTTGAAACTTAAACATCAAGGGTTATTCTTGCAAAAGTGAATGGTTCATTTGACGAATGAAACCCTGACCCTGCCCATGTTCACTTTACAAACATGTTGCTCTAAAAAGATAGAAGATTCCCTTGAAGCAAAGAAAATGGCAGTTTTAAGGCAAAGAAAAAGCAGTGAGGTTCATAACAGTAGTTCCAATATAGAAAATACCAAACCCGAAGAAGAGAGTGGCAAGTTTCTATTAAAGGACCAGAAAAGATAAATGAGAAAAGAAAACATTTTCATTAGAACATCAGTTAGACAAGAAGAGGTGCAAAGATTCATGCAAGGAACACGCATTCAAAGTTGAAAACAGCAGTGCTTTCATTTGATGAAAAGCAGATATTGAGGAATGAACAGCAAAGATCTTGGATAGTAATAGCAAGTTTTATCAAAGGAATAAGAAGGTTTCTATGTTTCTCGAGCACAAAACCCGTGGATAGCTGCATATCTCATTAAAGAAGCAGCATCTTCTTTGACTAAGTAGTGGATTACCAATAAGATCTTCTCAGGAAGCAGCAGAGTTCAAGCAAAAGTCACAGTATAAGGTAGGGTCCCAAACCCAATCAAAACCCTACTCAATGATTCTCATTCATTAAATGATCATGAAGTCATTAACAGGGCACATGCGCGGTAGTCTCGTATCAAAGAACAACGATGTATACCTTTCAAAATTACGAAGTTTGTCAGAAGTCTTAATCATGACCTCATATATGAAAAGATCTAAAAGAAGCCAAATGGATTATGAGGATAGCATTGTACATAGAGGTGCAAGGAGAAATAATAATTCTACTGTTTAAGGATTTTGCATAATTTTCCTGTGCGTTTGTATGAATAACCATGTTTCATGAATGTCTTGAATCATGTTTGAGTATGGATCGGTACTTTTATATTAGAACTATGGTGGAGATGCAATGTTGGTACGCACAAAAGGGCATAATGATGAAACCATAGAATAAGTTAAGGGGAGTAGTAAATAAGTAATACCATAGGATGGGAAACAAACCGTGGTTATTTACTGTTTAATGGGCTTTGTAGAAGCGGGCATTCCAAATAGTATCCACCACTGTTGCAAGAGGGTAGATATTGCTGACATGCGAAACAGTGAAGCTCATCAAACTTGAAACAGTGAGTGAACAATGCATATGAAATTAGTCATAGTAATCAACGGTGATGAAATCAGTGACGCAAGTGGTTTGTATGGTTTGCAAACAATGAGAAGGAATGTAGATGAATCCAGGATGTAAATTAGGGATGAATACCCACTGCAACTGCTTTTATAATGTAAAAGTGAAGGATGTGATTTACAGCAGTAGGACTATACCAGAGGGAGTTATAATAGTGATACAATGATGTTAAATATAGTGCTATCACTACAAAGGTCAAAGCAATGGAAAGGAATGGCAAAACCATTGACTGTCAAACAATGCCTCAACAGTAAAAGATAAAAAATGTGGACAAAACAGCAGCATGAATATCAAAAGACAAAAACAGTGTAAAGTGCAAGGATAACTGTTTTATAGACAGAAAATAGGCACTAAGAGCAGATACAAAGTCATTGTCTTAGAACAAAGCGAAAATGCATGTATCAAAGCAGTAGTGTTTAACATAAAAGATGTCAAAGAGAGTTCAAAAAATGAAGATTGCATTTACTCCTTTCTGATGTTTAGCTGCCTTTGTGAGATCATTACACTAATAGAGATGAAAGGTTTAAGAGTATGCTCATATTGTTTTTTAAGGTTCTTTGTTTGAATGAAGAGTGTCATCCCTTCAGGATACTCATGACTGTTTTTTTGAAAAAGCCTTCATGTTCACTGTTATGAGACCAAACGATAGTGGAAGCACAATTGAGATGTAGCTAAGTATTTAAAGAGAGGAGAAGAAGACATTGTAATGCAACAGCAGTAAAGTTACTGCTAAGAACATACAGGGCAACTAAGTCACAGAGTTCGGCGAATTTCAGCCATCAGGTTCGAAATTCCGCGAACTTCAAAACAGCACAAAAAATTCGTTAAAGTTCGCCTAATATTCGTACGAATATTTCAAACAGCATTTAATAAAATGTTTTCAAGGGTTTCCCGCATTTTTTTACGTACACGCAAAGGCGTTAATCCATGTTTTTTCCCTGTTTTTTCCCTGTCCGCAATTTTATCGTCTTGTAGAGCGCCATTACACAAAGGTTAATGTCTGTGTTTTTATGGTCTCACGAAAATGTTTCGCGTTAGATGAACGACACATACTCCTCTGAATCAGCTTCAAACACGATTAAATAAAGTCCAGATTTCAATAGAATGCATGAATGATCTTTTTTCAAATTATTTATCCATAGTTAATTTTTAGATATTAAAATTAGTTTTGTAGGTTAATATTATTTTTATTATTTGTATAATAATAATTGTAATGCCAGTCGGGTACATTTTAAATTTTTAATGTTATTAAGTTTATATATTTGAAGCGCACTTCAAATTAAAAATAACTAAAAGTGATAAATATTATTTATGTATACTATAGTTTTATATGCTTAGATAATATTATTTTATATGTTAATATTATTAGTTTTATATATACTGTGATATTTTTTTATTTTATTTTTTATGTTATCAACATCATAATTATTATTATTTATATAGTGTTTTTTATATTTAGATAATATTACGATATTATTATTTATATAGTGTTTTTAATATTTAGATAGTATTACGATTTTATGTGATAAATAGTAGATATAATTTATCGATTTAAATTACAACATTGTTCTGTATAATATTTATCTAAATTTAAATTTATTATTTATAGTTTTTAAAAATTATTTTATATGGGCGAATTTAATGTCGATTTTTTTCCGAATTTTTTGAGGTCTTGAATTTTATCCGAATTTCATAGTTGCCGAACTCGAATTCGAACTCAAACCTTGTGACTTAGCAGGGCAAGGCATTGCTCACCACAAACAAAGAAAGCCACTGTTAAAGGATAAAGAGAGGCTGTCATAGAAAGAGAGATCACCATTGTAATGACAAGACAGCAAAAATGATAGCTCAAAACAGTAAAAAGGCAGTGATTTCAGGAAGATTCAAAACAGTAAGATCAGGTTGAGAGTCAAGGTAAGACCAGTGGAAAGATCGAGGTGTGAAGATTAGGATACAATGATAGACGATGCAGGTCAATGTATTATGCCAAGTATTCAAGACATGTTGCAGGACAGTGATGCACAGTGAAATCATTGTTACCATGAGGTGCATCAAGGTTGAATGCATAAGAACAGGTCTAATATAAAAACAGAGATCATAGAAAACAAAGATGAAAATAAGAAATGAAAATGTAAAGAGTTGTGCAGAGAATAAGTCAGTCATCTCGAACAAGGAAGGACAGTGGCTTGGAATGGCAAAACAGAGGCATCTAATGTTAAGTTTTTGAACCACAATAATATAAATGCAATATACAGAAACCCAGAAAAGCATATGAATAAATAACACAATTATTTACGCTAGGAAAACCCTCCTACTCAAGGGAAAAACCCAGCCACACCCCACAAATAGATCATTTATATTAACCAAAACTTCCAGTACAAAGCTTCACAAGCTAGATACGCTTAACCAATTAGCCAAGATTAACACTGTACCATCAACACACAATGATAATTCAGAGAAATATATACGGTGAACTATCTCAGTCTTACAAACAAAATAGCAACACTGAACAGCACTGTGTATATCACAAACAAATAATATATGACAACTTTTAAAAGCTTTCTCGTGCCATGTATTGATGATGAGAAAAATTCCCCAAAAACTGAAGAGACGCTGATGAGAACACAAGCAGTCAGCCATTATACACATAACTGTAAATGCCAAAATCAATCACCCACAATGCCACCTCTTATAGCTCAACCTGTACGATGAAAAGTGAAAACAAAACAAAGCAGAATAGTATAGACATAGCTCAAACATACAATAACCAACATTATTATGCGTGAAACTTTTTCAAAAGCAAACGAGGAGATAGAACAATAAATAAAAAGTTTCACAGTGACTTAAAGCAGATCTAGTGAGAAAGACAATCTTATCAATAGTAGACAAGCAATGCACAAGAACTGTGAATCCAAATTATAGGAAATCAAAAGGCATTAAGGAGATGTCTAAAAGCCCTTGAGGATAGTCATTTCATTACATGAAGCAGTGATTATTTGACAAAAGAAAGTCATGAATGCCAATACAAAGATGAAAGACACTCATCTCACTGTCAGGGCAGCCATCTCAAGAAAAGAAAACAATGTTTCAGTTTCACAACAGTCATTTTGATCAGAGTAACGAGAATCGCGCTGAAATCGCATGAATCGCCGATTCAGCGATCAAATTCATGCACGCCGATTTTTTTGGTGTCGGAAATCGTGATCGGCGATTTCATCAGGTGAATTGCATGTATCGGCGATCCACTCAAAAAATCGCCTAAATCGCCATTAGAAATTGCCAAAAATCAGCTGGCAGCAGCAAGCATGTTTAGTTGGAAATAATAAAAAAATCACTTATGTTTTTTGCTTTCTTTTTTACCTTTCCTCTTTGTTATAATCTTAAAGGGCCTTCTAATTGTTAAGCATGACTAGAAGAGAGGAGAAGAGAAAAGAAAAACCATAGGTTATCAAAAAAAAAAAAAAAAATACGACAAATAAAAAATGTTTAGAATGCATAACGGATGATGCCCAAGGGAAGGGAAAGACATAATCAGGTAGTAAAACATCAGCGGTTCCCAGAAAGAGTGTGGGATCAGAAGAAATCATAAAAACATTGTGTTCCATGTAGTTTTGTGTGGGTTTCAGAGTGCTAATTTGGTCTTGGCAGCGGGGGCGCTGGCCCTCGACCCCGCCCTGTATCGCGACAGGGAGCGCGCCTGGGGCGCTGCCCCAGGATCCCGCTGGGGGCGCAGCCCCCTAGACCCCCAGTCACTGCAGTTATCAGTCGTGGGAAGTCTAACCAGTTGATGAGACCTGAAGCTGTTGCAGGCATGGAGTGTCTGTGGTGGAGAGAACAACAGAGCAAGCCTTTCGAGAGGGGTGATATGCTTTGAAGCACTTGGAGTAGGTGTTGGATGTGAAGTTGTCTTATAAAAACTCTTTACCCCATGTGGTAAACACAAACTTCCATGTTTATATATGTTAAGTTTCAACTTCTATTTGATGATGATATAGTGTGTTTAAGTTATATTCAATAAAGGGTGCATGAAATAAGTCTTAAATTGTTAAAATCTCTACATTTAAAGGGTTTTTTCAAATTTGCCGATTCATCACCGATTCACCGGCGATTCACCCCCGATTCACGATTCGATTCGGCCGTGCCGATTCCGATACGATTCCGATTCTCGTTACTTTGATTTTGATAGATAAGACATTGAGTTCCTTTATTGAAACAGTAGTTAAATTGTCAAATAAAGTGATATCACCGTCAAAACAGTGATCTTAACATCGAAGGACACTCATTTTCTTGTAAAAATAGTCAATCATAAATCATGTGACAGTCAAAGATGCCTAAAAGCAGTCATTTTGAACATAGAATAGTTTCATGAGGTACAAGACACTTTCTGAATAGAGATCAGAGTAACAGCTTGCAGCAGATGACGACATGCAATGACAATACAGTCAGTGCGAGGATAGATATAAACAGTAGAAGGTCAGTTGAACTTTAAGCTCGGTTTCTAACATCAAGCCTCGCTCAAGGAGATTTATCAATCAGTAAAGGAGATCATGTAGTTGGTTCAGCACCAGTTACACGCCTCAAAAGGGGGGTTTTTGTGACACATTGGACAGTTTTAAGGCAGCTCATAGATTTCATATGAGCATAACACCAATTAAGGCAAATTTTGAGGCTAGAATTACCAAGTTTCATTCTGTTTTAGACCTTAATTTTGGGTCTTTATAAAGTTGCCTCACCCAAAAGGATAACTTACTCAAATTGAGGCATCGTTCAAAGAAGTCAACATCAGTTCTTGCAGATTTCAAGGAGATCCTTCAGTTATTTCTTTTAGTTAGGACTAGCCCTTCTTTCTATAAAGAAACATTGTACTCTCTTTTCCTTAGTTCTTCTCTTCTTGGCTTTTGCACATAGCAAAAAGAAGACATTGTAGAAGACATTGTAGCTCTTTGAAAGCATTTTAAGTTTGTTGCAATAATTCCTTTCAGTTCAATAAGAGTGAAGCAGTTTTTCTTCCCAAGTCTCTTTTGTTTTGGTGTCGTGGATCAATGATTTGATATATTTACTGTGTTTTCCCTAAACATGTCCCATTCAGCATGCATTTTTCATGATAGTACAGTTATAAGATGTGTTTGATTGTTTCAAGTAAGTTGAAGGTGTGAAACCTTGTTTTCTTTCATGCAAATATTGAATGCAAGCCTTTCTATGAAATATTTATGCATTTAATGATCTGAGTTGAGTTCTGATGAACAAATATCTTTAATTGAAATGCTTTGTGAATTAATGCAGCAGATTATGCTTCTCATAAATTCGGTGCATTATCTCCTAAGAATTAGTACTCTTAGTTTCATTTCAAAGCAATCCTTTATCCCCTTTTTCCCGTCAAGAGTAGACAGTTTCCAGTGATCCGTTAAGGCAACCAGCCCCCATCAGAGCCAATCAACAGGCCCAAGGATGTTCCCATGTTTCAACCATTATGTTGTCATGTTTCACTGAACGGTTGAGTTTACCTCAACTACGAAAATTGTAGTGACAACACTAATTTCATTTTTTTTACTTAGCTGCTAAGAAACTCTTCAAAATTTATAGATTTAAAATTTGTAGAAACTAGTCTTTTCAACTCTTAACACTAACTAATATTCTGTCTTTGAGATCCACACCTATGTTTTCGAAACATTATAATATTCCATCTTGAAAAATCCATTTTTCTCAACACCAAGAAACATTCCAATTTCATAATTGAATAAAAAACCTTTTTTTTAAATACCAGCTCTAATTTTTCTTTTTTGTTCTTGAAGGTGGGGAGAACTTCTTCAGCTAAGAGCCAAGGATTGAGGGTTATCCTTCTGTCAAAATCCACCCTGGATCCAAGCCTCATTCCTTATGCTTTCTGAGCCATGCAATCAGACAGACTTGATCCCTGGTGGGCTCACATTCAGAACAATTCAACTTCACCAACAGACCAAGGGTCCAATAACCCAACTCTAACTTTAAAATCAGAGAGCACACATTTTTTCACATAGAAATCAAAGAAACTCTGTTTCCAAAACAGTGTTCAAATTCGAACTCCAGAAGTTCAAATTTTCCAAACCATGCAATAGTCCACCTTCAAAATGGAGTAAAATCCATTTTTACAATACCAACATTGTAATTTGAAAGCAACAGGCGCTAATCTTTTCAAACATAAATCAAATTCCTTTTCACCAAATCAAACGAAATCCCCACTATATAAAGCAGTACCTTTTACCAATTGAGACTTGTCCCTAAGATCCGCACTGATGTAGATAGCCTGACCCGACTTCAGCGCCTGGCCGAGGATTCCATTCTCCTCGTCCTCATCTAGAACAATCGTAGAACCCAAATCAGCAATTCTCACAGTCCAGCGGCCCGACTGAACGAGCTTACCCACCAAATGCCTCGCTGCAAAGCCCCTTCCTCCTGTGACCACGCAACAATCGCGCTCCATTGCCTCGCATTTCATTTCCACCTGCTCCACAAGATTCTCATCCTCCATGGCTGTAATTCTTCTAAGTTGGTTGATGTTCGTATTTTGAGGCTTTGCTGTAGCTCCCAGCTACGATCTGAGCCAACCAAAAATAAAAACAATGGGGAAAAAATATTTAGGAAATTTTGAATTTATTTATATGTAAACGCACATGAACGACAATGTTCTTTTGGTTTTATTTTTTATTTTTTAATGAGAGAATCTTATTGGGCTGTGCGGGAAGTGTAAATTAATAAATTAAATATTCAAAGGTCACACCACCCTAGAGCAGGATGGTTGGGAATCCATTTGCCCTCGCACCTTATGTTTTATTGTTTGTCACATAATAATAATAATAATAATAATAAAATGCAGTTAATCTACAAGCCAAAAAAAGGCTTTTAAAAAAATTTAAAAAAGAGAGAGTTACAATTAGCATTGGCGTGTTGTGATGTTTGTTATTGTTTACAAATAATAATGAAATATAATTAACCTAAATTAAATAAGGTATACAAGAATTAAATATAAATGGTTAAATTTATTTAAAAATTATTTTTAGGAATTGAAGATGTCATTGGTATGTTATAATGATAAAGTTGTGATATTGTTGTTGTTATCAAAATTCAAATCCTCTTTTAGTGTTATTGTCAAATTTTAAATATGGATGAGGAATCTGATTTTGGAATAATAGAAAAGGTTAATATTAATGTTGCATAATTTACGAAATTATTTGCTAAAATGTAAAAAGAAAAAAAAATCAATATGTACATTGTTTCAAAATGAGAATAAATGCAAAATTTATTATGGAACTATATTGAGATTATTAAAGTCAAATTTGTTGGTAAATAGATTTGTCACATTAAAATGATGTAATGCAACCCAAGAGAGTACATGTGACAAACTATTCCTAACAGTTGCCCTATGTTAAGAGGGGCAACTCCCTCATTAGATATAAGTTCTAATT
This sequence comes from Cupressus sempervirens, assembly GCA_028749045.1. Classification (NCBI taxonomy): domain Eukaryota; kingdom Viridiplantae; phylum Streptophyta; class Pinopsida; order Cupressales; family Cupressaceae; genus Cupressus; species Cupressus sempervirens. Next base: position 723,836,316 of record CM053783.1, read on the forward strand.
TTTCAACAAAAAGGTATTAAAACTTTGAAAGATAGAAAGAAAGATATTGATGGCAAATGCACCAAACAACATCAAAGCTTTCCTAGATTAGCTTAAACTACTAATAAGGACAATGAAGAGCTACACTTGAAGGTTGTCATTAGCACAATGTTGATTCAATAATATTTGAATATTTACATAATATCATGAAAACACTCATTACAAAAAGAATCAACACTTCAACAATTAAGATTTGTAGAAAAAGAACCCAAAACACGTTTCCTTGTATTTCCTTATACCAAGAACATAAGGGAAATTTCCGATCATAAGAACAAGATCTATAAACACTTTCCAAAAATTGCCCTACTACCAAAACTCCAACATAAGTGTTCTCTAATTCAACAAAATTCAAAAAGTCATTTTACAAAGTAAAATGATCCCTTATATAGACTTGAGGTTAAGAAACTACCCTTATGTGGTTAATAACTACCTCCCAATTATGTGTTTCTTGTGAGGTTAATTAACCTCTTACTTTATAACCTTCTAGTGTTTGGGCAAAGAGGTTAAGAATCGTCTCCAAACAAAGTGTTTTGGGTCTCAAGTTTAGCCTCTTTGGTTTTTGGAGGATAAGGTTTGGGGTTCAAAACATGCATTTGGAATATTTTTCTTAATTCTTTTTGTGATGAGAGGTTAAGATTTTGAATGGAAACACATGTTTTGAACCTTGTTTCTTAACCTTTTTAAAGTTTTCATGATTAATGTTTCCATTAAAAACACGTGTTTTGGCACCTTTCATTAACCTATTGTAAGTTGAGACTCAAGAGCCAAATTTTTAAAATTCAAAGTGTTGAGTAGAGTTGGAGACAAGTCGAAAGCATCAAGACCATAAGATCATTAAAAAATGTAATAAATTACTCTTTTAAAGCTTGAAATTTGACCATAAGATCATTAAAAAATGCAATAAATTGCTCTTTTAAAGCTTGAAATTTGATGCGTTTGAATTTGTTTTAACTCCAGAAGATGAAATTCTCCCAATTTGGAAGGTATGGGAACCAAGGCAATAGATGGCTCTATCTAGGTATAAGGACTACAAAGGACGTAGGATGAACCTAGAGGTAGGAGAAGGTAGTACTTTATAAAAAGGCTATATTGTCACCCAAAAGGCAACAACAAAGGGGACTAACCAGAGAAACAGACAAAAACCAAAAAAATGGGACCATCACAACAACAACTCCTAATTGGAATATGTACATGGTAAGAAACCCCTACCTCGAAGAGACTCTAGTGAATCATACAAATCCATTTACTAGTTGGGAGAAGTAGGAACCCGTGCAAAACATAAGTGAACTCTTGACCAATACTTGGAGGCTTAATAAGTTTACCAAAGAGTCACATATGAGATATGAAACATTCTTTGGTATTGGACCAAACAACCATATCTCATCATAGATTTGTAAGCTTTCATTGATCACAATGGTATCAACTTGCATATGGCTACTCATAACATTTGGCAATTCCCTAGACATTCCAAAATCCTCTCTTTGAAGATCTCCTTGATAGCTTGAAATGAGAAACATCAACCAATGTGTTAGATTATCCTCATATAGTTTGTGATAACAAGAAAGTTGTGCCAATTCAAATATTGGATCCAATTTTTGAACTTCAACATCATTTAAACCACATATGACAACATATTTCTCTGAGTCCACTTCATTTTTCTCCCTTATGAAATCAATATTACAAGACATTGAACATCGAGATGCAACTTTAGGATCTTTTAAAAATATGCATTTAAAATAGAAGGCTTCAAAAGTTAGACAGTTAGATATATCTTTTTTCAATGCTTCCTCATTGTAATCTCCATTAATGAACTCAAATGCTTCAAATTTAGGTTGTATGCATGAGAAAGAGTGAGAACTTGATGTTTCATCTTATCTTTGAAGTTGATCCTTAATTTCCATTTCTATCGAACCAATCATCAAATTTTGATTAATATTTTACTTCTCTTTCTTCATTGTCTCTTATTCATGATATTCTTTACAAAATTGGAAGGCTTCATATTCTACTTGCTTGTAACCTTGAAAATTATTGCTTGAGAACTCATCATATTTCTCTTGAAGATGTTCTTCTACTCCTGTGATGATCACGTCACTTGCTGAAAATTCTTCAACATACTTGAATGTAAAGACTTTCATTTCTGAAGTTAAAGGAGATGTCTGCAAGATTTCACTTGAGGTTGTTTATTCATCAGTGGTAGTGGTTGAAGATTGTGCAATAGATTCTAGTGAATTAACTTCACCAATAGAGTCCTTGTCTTTGATGATTAGTGTTGAATAAATAGGAAGGTCTTCTCTATAGAGGAAGTCATCATCTGAGGCCTCAAAACACCAAGTTTGAATGATAACCATGTGAGGTTCATCATCTAACACTCCTTCATCTTCAATCATATATTGCATACTTTCTTGAGAGACACATGAGATCTCTTTTTCAATCTCACTAGGACCAAGATGATTGAATACTTTCTCCTAAGTTTTGAAATTTCCATGATGGTGCCCTAATACATTAGCAGACCCTACTTCATCTATAGATTTCATTTATTGACCATCTTCTTGATTAGACATAGAGTACATGTCTTCTTTCATGCATGCTAATTTTGACGAGTCATTTCTAACATTTTGATCAGGAGACCTTTTGTTATCAAGAGAATAATTCTCACACCAGTATTTAGGATAATGTTTTTACCATAATTAAGGTATTTGGTCAAGTTTGGGGAGTACTAGAACTCATTTGGCTAAGTTGTGCAAAATTTGCCAAATGCATTGTGCAACTTTGCAACTATGAAAAGTTTCTTGGACAACATTGTCAAAATGTTGCAAATTGATGACAAGGAGACCTAAGGGGAAATAATTACCCAACCATCCTACATAAGGCATGCCCTAACCAAGATGCAGGGTTGGACACCCATTGTACGGAGAAAGTTCTAAACATTAGAGTTTTGAAGTAATTTTTAGCATATTCTTTGTACTTTTCATGACAGTGGGTAGTTAGAGGATTGAATTTGATATTGTAATACATGGTATGTGTAGTTTAGATGTTTTCCTAACTCTTTATGGCATTAGATAGACATTTTGTGCACATTTTCTTTCTTTTTGCAAATTTTCTTGTCTTTGCACTATTGTTGGTTCTTTCTAGATAGTTGGCAAAGATGGAGTTCTAACTCACTTTCCCAGCATCCATTTTGAACTCCCTCTTGGGAATAGTGAGTAGACTCCATTTATATTCATTTTATAGGAGCTTGGGCCCTCAAATGAAGAAAATCTATTTTTAAAGTCTTGTCCTAGGTGAGCTTGTGGTGAGTCTGGCTAGGAAAGACCAAAGTGTAAACAACATAACTTGTAGAGGTGGATAGCTAGAGCCATAATTCCTTTTAGAAATTGTAGATAAGAGTCTTGCCAAGGTATGGTGAAGAATGTGTGATCATACCAATCCATTTTATAGCCTTACACTTTCCAACTTGCATAGGAGCCAGTTAGAGCCTAAAAACCCTTAAATTCACTCAAATTGAGTTAGGGTATTGTACGGAAGGTGGTGACCCCAAGACCCTAAAAACCCTTGAGGCGTTGGATTATGATCCAAGAATACTAATAAATTTTATAGGGTTTCTTTGGAATGGTTAGTGAAAGTCCCTATTTTCTTGGAATAGGGGACCTAATTGGGGCTAGTAACCTTTCAGGCCTATAAATTTGTGAAGAATTGATGAAATTAGATGAGAAGTTGAATCAAGTGAGACTCCTAACACCCTTAGTTGGTTGATTTGATTTTTTTGGGAATACCTCCACACCTCTGCAAGGCTAAGTACAAGATTTCTAGAGGTGAAGAGCCTTTATGAAGGTTTAAGGGCTATGGTGATTGGAGCAAGAATGCATCAAGTGTTGGCTTGATTGATGAATATTTCTTGATAGTTGGGTTGTCTAGAGAGACTAGAAGATCCTTAGAAATAAAGGTTTTATAGGTGACAAGTGGTATGGTGAAGACACCCTAGAAGTCTTCCAAGAAGACTAAGAGCATGAACCTATGATTGGTTCATCCAACCTCCCTATTAGATTGGTATCAGAGCCTCAAAAGATTAGGCTTGTGGATAAATGTTTTAGACTAAGGAATCAATAGGAGAAACTAAAATGGTGACAAATGAAGAGTTATCAAAGAAGGTGACTGAGTAAGAGGAAGAAAACAAATTTCTCAAAAATAGATTAGCCCAACTAGAAGAAAAGTTGGATCAAATGGAAGAAATGACTGAGGAAGTCAAGGGCAAGGTTGAAGGAAAGAAGAAAGAGGTGGCTATAGAGGAAGAAGAACCTATGCCTGATCCTTTCATTATAGAGGAACCATTCTTAAAGGCATTGATAGCCATGAGCGGGAAGGCACTAGAGGGAATATCACTATTCAATGGGAATATGGAGGCAGATCTAGTCATGGAATGTAAAACCATTTTGAGTGTGATGGAATCATAGATGAATAGAAGGTGAGGGTAGCAAAGTCAAGGCTTAGAGGCTCTGCATTGACATGGTGGAAGTTTATCTAGGCAGAGAGACAAGGAAGGTAAGAATCCAATTTCCACTTGGAAGGGAATGGTTCACAAAGTAAGAGAGGCATACATGCCAGAGGATTATGAAATCCAATTGCATCAGAAGAGACAAAGTCTTAGACAGAGGGATCTTGATTTAAATTCCTATACTAAGGAATTCCAAAAGCTTTATGTGAGGTCAAATGTAGTTGAAGATGAAAGTCTTAAGGTGGCTAGAAACCTATATGGGTTGAAATGGGGTATACAAGAAGAGATGACTCTTCTCAACCCCAAAAATAGTATATCAATGTTATCAAGACTAAAGACGAGAGCAGGAGGAAACATGATTAGACTTCCAAGGGAAGAGGAAGAGGAAGAGACCAAAGAGGTCATAGAGGTGGCTACTAAGGTAGAGGGGCTAAATCAATAAATTGAGGAGAGTCTAAATCTACAGAGCATGGGAATGAAACTATTTCTAGAGGAGGCCTTGGAAGAGGTAGAGGAACTCAAGGGGGTTCAAACAGAGGAAGAACCTATAGGCAAAAGCAACTCATACTTTGCTAGCATGAAGTGTTATAGTTGTGGACAGATGGGTCACCCTACCTATAGGTTCCTTGAGAAGGCATCTTCTTCAAACATTGAGAAGAGAGTAACACATGTTCAAGAGGACACATCAAGTGCCTATTGGAAATATAAGATAGGCTAGGTTACTGAGAGGGAAGGGGTGAATCAGGAACTAATAAACTTAATCTTAATTCAACAATTAATCCATCATATGTAATCTAATCTAATTGCATGCATGTAAAACTGAAAGCATTAAAATATTCATGACACTTTGACACACAATATGATAACCCATAAACCTTCCAAATAGAAAGTAAAATTGGGGTGGGGATGATACCCACAATCTTTAGTACTACAATATAAAGTTGGCCTTTTAGGGCTTACAATGATCACTTCTGATGATCTACTCTGTTAGGAGCAATAAGGACTACTAGATCCACCTTGCAAAAGGATTTACAAACATACAATGAATTATGCACTTGGTAAAGATATTTATGAAAAATTGTTAAGTCTACCTTGTGAAAGGATTTAATTATTCCACCTGTTAGAATGAACCAGTGGCTGATCTTTGATTTGCAACCATGATTTGTTGAATGAGATTCCTTTGGAGTGTAATGATCACCTTGCTATGATAGATAAATCTTTTCTGCTCCTTATACTACTTGTAGCCTTTTACTTCGCACTTCTTCTCTTATACATATCTTTCTATCCTTATATATTCTTATTAGATGTGATACAATATATTACATATATACCAATCCAATTTACAATTCATCAAAGTCAGCTACAATACAAGTTTCACCAAAATACACAAAGTCAGCCCAACTAATGGTACTCAGGTTTTGAAGAAAAACTCGGTGAGGTTCTAACACTTGACAACCATTGTCAATGCTCAACATCATCATGCACTCGATCGACGTAGAAGCTCAGTTCATATTGATCACTTCTAAGTAGTCTAAACTTAGTCTGCATTGGTAACTTGGTAAACATTGCAAAACTAGGCATATAAATTGAATTACTTGGTTGACACTGCATAGCTCGATCAACACTAGATTCACATTATTGAGGTTGTGAACTCAGTAAAAATTAGAGAACTTGGTTTGCACTAAGAAACTCAGTAAACATTATGAAGCTTGGTTTACACTAATAATCACCAACTTGGTAGATATTGCTTGGTGTGAACTAAATATTGTTCTTGGAACTCAGTAGCAATTGTAGAACTTAGTAGAGCTTGAATTACTTGGTTAACACTATAAACTAAAAGATAAGCTTGGTAGCTACTAACCATCTGATTAAGTGTGTGTGTCACTAATAAAAAAACTTGACTGTAATGTCAACATTGTCAAGTCGCTAGAGATTAGCCATATTGAGTTAGAGATGGAAGAGAACTTGATGTTTAAAAGAGTTATTATCCATCAACTAGTCAAAGAGGAGCCCAAGCAGAGAAGAGCCTTATTCAGGATAAGATATAAAATTCTTGGTAAGGTATGTAAGGTTATTATGGATTCAAGTTCCATAGATAACATAATATGAAAGGAAGCAGTAACAAAGCTTAAGTTGGAGAAGATACCCCATACTAATCCATACAAGGTGACATGGTTGAATAAGGGGCAAAGTGTACTTGTGAATGAACATATATGGGTAGAGTTCTACATTGGAGGATATAAAGATAATTTGATTGGTGAAGGAGAACACCATTTCTCTCAACAAGGATGGAAGGACCTTCAAAATACAATCATTAATAGAGGAAGATAAAACATAGTCAAAGACCCCTAGTGTCTTATTAAGTAGTGGCAAGGATTTTGTTAATACTCTTCAACAAGGAGGTGACTTGAATATTCTATAATGGTGCAACCTAAAAAAGACTATGCAGGCACCAATACCTAAAGAAGTACAAGACTTACTTGGGAAGTTTGAGGACATAATCAATGATGAGACACCTGCAACATTACCTCCTAAAAGGTTTATTATTCATCAAATAGACTTTATTCTAGGGCCTTTTTTATCAAACAAGGCAACCTACAAGCTCACCCAAGAGAAGAACCAAGAAGTGGCTAGACATTTGCAAGAGTTGCTAGACCAAGGCTTAATCAAGAAGAGCATCAACCCTTGTGTAGTACTGGTGGTGTTGGCATACAAAGGTGGTAAGTGGAGGCTTTGTACTAATTATAGTGCTATAAATAGGATTACAATCAAATACAAGTTTCTTATACCTAGGATTGAGGATTTGATGGATTGTATAGGAGGATCTAGGTATTTCACCAAGTTGGACCTAAAGAGTGGCTACCCTCTGATTAGGATCAAGGAAGAGGATGAATGAAAGACAACATTCAATACCACTGAAGGGTTATATGAGTGGAGAGTTATGTCATTTGGGCTTACAAATGCCCTAGCATATTCATGAGGCCATTGAATGAAGTTCTTAAGGGTTACACTAGCAGGTTTGTAGTAGTATACTTAGATGATAGACTCATCTTTAGCAAAACCAAGGAGGAACATATGAAATTATTAAAGTTTGGAAGGATCACTACAAATGTATTTGCACTCCCATGATATTTGGCATGTCCTTTTCAAATGCAACTTCCTCTCACATTTATATTGAGCATAGGACATGAATAGACATGCCCATTCAATAATTAGATAATTAAGATTAATCATAGTTATATTATATTATACACACACACACACAACAATAAACATATATCTCATATATGATGAACACACACATATAAAGGATAAAGACATCTAATTTGACTAAATCTTTAACACTCCCTCTTAGTCAAGAAGGATAAATATATTTTGATAATCAAAGGTAAAGGACAATCAATATTTTGAATAACACAAAGATGATCAATGAGATTATATGTAGTGTCTGCCCCTAGTTCACATTTCTATTGTCTTTGATGAACTCTTTTAGGCTAGTTTCATGCTTATGATTAGTGGCATTGTTTTAAGATTATCGTATATTGTTTTAGATTCAGCTGATTATATGATGAGATTACTTGGTACTCTATACTTCATGTGTGCATGATAATTATTACAATGTTTTCAGTTATTGGTGATGATTAGTTAGATGGTTTATTATACATGTTTTCTTATGGATACTTACCCCATACTGCATGTATATGGTGTGCGTGTTTGTTTTCTTCATGTATGGTGTTTTTGATGGGGTTAAGGAAGGGAGTCATAATCACTTGCTAGTCGGGATCTACACAATGCACCACTTCCTGCCATTGCCTGTTTAGATGAGTATATACTGTGTTTGTACATGCGTGGATTTTATGCAGGTTGCAGGTACTAGGTATCGACTTCCCTAAATTTCTAGGATGAACGTACCTTATCGCATTATCTCAATGGTAAGAGAGGGGAGATAAATTCTTAAGTCCAAATCCTAAACCTTTAAACCATTTGTCCTAATTGAAAATTAAGACAAGTATCTGAGTTGAGTACCCTCCAAATGCGTCAAATGACATTAATTCATGATTATAACCCTTTAGTTTGATTTTGTATGTGTTTTTCTAATATGGGTTTTTCGTATTTTACTTTATGAGTCTTTGATGAATTTTCTATTAATTAAGTCAAATTAAAAGATTAGATTAATGATTTAATTTAATGAAAAATTATTATGATATTCTAATATTTAATTATACTTAATTAAATAAAAATAATTAAATTTGGAGATAAAGGTTATAAGTTTAAATTTAGAACGTGATAATATTTATTTAATTTAATAATAATATATTTAGAGTTCATGTTTAAATAAATGCTAAATATTATTGTTATTTAAGTTAATAATTTTTTTTATCAAATTAAACGTTCAAAAATAAATTAAAAGTGAAAAAGGATATTAAATTATGAAAAAAGTTTTAAGTTTGCATGATGTATGCATGAGATTGAAATATAAAAGAATATTAATTAGAGAGATATAACATGTGAACTTAATAAAGATATTTTTAATAAAATGCTCATGAGATTGAAAAGTAATAAATTAATTAAAAAGAAGTTAAGTGAAAATTAAATAATGTAATTTAATAATTCATTTGATGTGCATGGAAAAGATTAAGAAAAGATAAAAGAAAGATTAATAAAAGTTAATTTAGAGTTTGAGTCTTATGAGCAAGGAGTCCTCTCGGGTGAACGCACAATTAGTGCCCCAATTTGAGGAGAGAACTCCTTATCACCAATTGAGGGTTCATTTTCGAAAGAGAGGAATTTGGACATGAATTTTTGGGAAGCGAATTTTGGAAGGAAAATTTTGGGAAAACTATTAGAGAGAAGTTCTTGGATAGAAGTGAATTCTTTTGCAAATCTTCTAGGCATTGCGATTTAGCATCAGAACCAGGTAGGTTCTTGAGTTTTATGCACCCAGTTAAAATTATGTTATTTAGATAATTTTATCTTCTTCGTGATTGTTGAGATTGAATTCTCTAGATTTCATTGTATGATTCTTTCGTTCTCTTGTCTAAATCTTATGATATTCATATTATATCTCAACTATATACTAAGATTGAAAGAAAAACAAATCGATTTGGAAACCTCGTCCATAGGTAAAAGAAAATTGTATTTAATTTGGGAAGGGTCGAAATAAAAAGAAAATTTAATTTAGAAATTCAAATGGTTAATCGAATCTTTCAATCAGATAATTGGGAAAATTTTGAAATTGAAAAAAAAGAAAATTCTAGGTTGGAAAATTCGCATGCTTAATGATATTTTCTCTACCAGACTATAATTGTAAATATTTATTTAAATAATAATAATTATATATATATATATATATATATATATATATATACATAATTATTTTAAAAGGAGGGGTTACTTTCAAAAAAATATAATACATGATATAGACTGACTTTATTAAATTTAAATATTATATAAAAAAACTAATAAAAAATAATAATATATAAGGTGGGGGGAGTTTGATTTAATTAATAATTAAAATAATAATAATATAAGTTTTGGTGGGTGGGGCCACCAACCCCCCTACCAACCATGTTGTGTGTGACAGCGGCTACGCGTAGCAGCATTGTTGTATGTAGTAGCAATATGCTGTCTATGATAGTAGGGCTACTATGACAACCAGGCTACCAACGACAACCACCATTCTAATAAGGCTGGTGGGCCTTTAAACAATACGCCTATTTTTTTTTTAAATATAAATTTTATAATTAATTTAATATTGTAAATTGTTTATTAAAATAAATAAAAAAATTAATAATATATAATTTTAAATTAATATTTATTTAATAGATTTTATTAATGAAGTTATTAATATTTATTATTTAAAATAAATAGTTATTGTGGGATTGAGAAGATAATTATATATAATTTATTAATTAAGTTAATATAACTTAATTATGTTTAATTGTTAATGAAGGTAAATTGATAGGGTGGTAAATTTATGTAATTATTATTATAAACCCTGATTTTATAATAAAATTGTAAATCATTTTATTTAGAAATCAATAAGGATCATTTTAATAACTTAATTAAATAAGTAATTACCCTTAGAATATTTTTAGGAAATTGACTTTAATATTGGGGGTAATTTTATATAATTGAGTCGAATAAATGGATGGGTTATATGTAGAGCAAACTGGGAATCTCATACGCTTGAAAAGTATATTGAAAATGCAAACTGAAACCTTTCTTTTAATTCAACAACATGTTTTCTAAATCAAACTAAACTATGAAATTTGCACTCTATTTTCTGTTGGTGCCCATGTTTTGGGGTTCGGGGTTTGATCTAGTTTTGACCAGTTCTTAGGTTGTTACCAGAGGCTCGGGAGTTATGTGTTTGTGATGTCATGCTAATGTTGATCTCGATCTTAATTATTTCTACTTAACCATGGTAATGTGATGGCATGCTCTATGATGTGTGTGGATTATTGATTGTTATTGCTTTCCAATCTTCTTATGTGAAGCTGAGGTGTATGTTTATGAGATACCTGACTTAACCATTTTTGAGTCTTTGATCAATATTTGGGTTACTTTCCAGTCGCTTTGATAGGATTGAAGTGTTGCTATGTTTTTGATGATGTCATGTTGTGACATGTTTGACTTGATCATTTTGGAGTCATTGATCAATATTATTGGGATACTTTCTAATTGCTGATTGAGAACTGGTAGGTATTGTGATTTATTTTGGGATACTTTCTAGTTGCTCGTTGAGAACCAATGGATGTTGTGATTTATCTTTGATGCTTTCCAGTTGCTCGTGGAGAACTGATGTGATTATTGTGGATTATCTTTTGATGCATTCCAGTCACTTGTATAGGGCTGAGGTGATTTTTATATGATTATTGATTTGTGCTTTTATTGAGCCTAGGGTAGGGATTATTGATTTGTGCTTTTATTGAGCCTAAGGTAGGTTATCTATATGTAGTGTTGTGAAGTGGCTTGCAATGGGGGTCGGGAGCCCTAAGTGGCTTTGGGGGTAACCAATTGTAAGTTGTTTAATAAGTGAAAATATTTACATTAAATAAGAGTAAAATGAACCTAATAAGAGTCTTGTATGTTCTTGCCCATGCCTCGAGTGCTAGTACAGACTAGGATGGGAGTAGAGAGAACGCTTGGTTGTGACCTTGCATTTTGTAGTATGCCTTTTTGCTACGAGAGGATACTAGTGGCCACAGTGGGATCACTAGGGACTCAGGAGTTCTAAGGGATTTCTCGAGTAACTCTAAGCGTGATTCATGCAATGACACTTGCTTGCCTACATAGTAGGTTTCCTATGTGTCTTGTGCACCTCTGGGTCTAGATGTTGATCTATGTTGGAGCCTTTGAGTTAATATGCTTTTAGGATTTCCTGGACTTATTGAGTACTTGTGTTATGTGATCTGATATCCTATTTGGGACTTGAGACTATCTCCTCAGCATAGTGGGAGTGGGCCATTTAGGTTCTACGCGGTTGGGTGGTAGTGCTTTTTTACTCTTACCATTGAGATTTGTCCGTAGTCACCATGGCTGGAGCTTCGTGGGATGCTTGTTTATCATGTTTAGATGATGTTATTTACTGACGCATTTTCTTATATTGATGATTAGCTTGTGATAGGTGATGTTATCTACTTTTTAGGATCATCTTATGCTTTATTCTAGCATGTTAGATTTCCTTATGCTTATGTTGTAGCATGTTTTAGTAGTGACATCCATATTATGATAGTATCGATGATATGATTGGTGGCTTTGGATATTACACACAGGGGATGATTAGGGCCCACGATGGTCGTATGATGCTATTGATGGTTGGGAGGAACCACACACTTTGTTAGTTGTGTTTTATGATGGATGGATGTATCATGTATGTTATTAGTTTCATTTATTTTATTGTACTTTTTATCATGGATTTGTGAAGGATGATGTATTTCTATTTTTGCACATGTATATTCTTTTAAGCCTTTCATACCTTGTGACATGTACAGTGGATGATTGAGCATTCTGGATTTCATTTGCCAAGAGGCATTCAGAACAAATATTTATTATGGACTTTGGACTTTTAATTATTCTTTCATGTGGATGTGGTAGTTGTTAGAATTAGTATTAATTAAAATTTAAATGTGACTCAACATCTTGGGATCCTTAAGGAATGTAACTTGTTATGTATGCTTACAATTGATTGTATGTTATTGCTTCCACTACTATGTGTTTGATGTGTATTATTATCTTTCTTTCTTTTTTTTTAAAAGTGTTTGGCAAACTTAGTAAAACTTTAGGTTAATTCTTTTGGATCCCTTGGCAAGGCATTACATTATATCTAAGCTCTTAGTTATTTAAATATATAGTATGCATTTATAAAAACAACCCAAAGATAATCAATTTGATGATATCTATGCTCTTAGTTGTTAGTCTCGCAAAATGCAAACTTACCTCATACCTAATATGCATATAAACAAACAACTCAAAGATAATCAATTTAATGACATCTAAGCACTCAGTTGTAAGTCTCACAAGATGCATATTCTCATGATTTAAGTACAATACTTACTCAAAATGTATAACATGGAGTTTAGCCAACTAAAACTACCACACATCAACACTCCCTCTAGGAAGGATAAACACAAGATATTACACCGTTGGTAATATTAGGAAGTCACACAACACATAAATCTTTGATTAGAAGACTTTCATAATATGATATAGCTTGGGTATTGGCCTATGAGAATGTTAACACACAACATTCACCAAATACACTTTTGATATCATATTAGATAACATGAGTATTGGCCTATCTAAACATCAATCAAATGATAAGCACCAAGTACTCAATGTGGTAATGGCCTATTGGGACATCAAAGCAATATATTCACCAAGCACCTAAAATATATCTACACAAACAACTTTTAGATAGTAAAATTAATGACATCTAACACCAAGTTGTTGATTTATAAAATAAAGTCTTTCAACATTTACACAAAATGTATATCATGATAAAAGTTATTCTAAGGTCACCACCTTTCAATAAATTCTCCAAATACAAGTGATAATCATTTAGAAGTCACCACTTCCTCATGATGTACATAGGAGGTGGGCCCATTAAAATCACATGGTCATGATGTATGAATCATGGCCCTCTTGACTTTGACAATTTACTGGAGTATCCATCTCAAAATGGTTTACTCCCTCTGAATCAATAAGACAGAGACCATTGAAGGTTAATTGAATAACATCCTTAGTTTTCTCCCTCTCTTTCAAGGTTGCCTCTAATAACATGTCAAGTTCCCTTTGAATCTCAATCTTCATCTTACTACAATAACATTCTCAGAGGAAAAGATCAAGGTAAATAACTCTTAAAGTACATAAGAAATTAAATATAGAGTAGACAAATTTAATACTAAATGATAATAACTACTTATCTCATATGCATCAAATCATAAAACAAAATGCCTAATTCTATTCTAGACATATGGAAGTTATCTCAAGTTTTAGGAATTCATTCTACTATTCAATATTTAATGTCTGATATATATTCTGATGTTTTCCCCATTCTTCTGAAGAAGTTTATCTGGCTTAAATTAGCTAACCTTCCTTTGTAACGTGTAAGCTTGGTAATTTATTTCCATTTCATGCCTATACGTAACTTCCAAGTGTGACACCAACCTCAATTGATATTCCAAAATGTTCATTAAACTCATCTTTTTGTATGATATCAAATATCTAGCCAAACAATATTGTTATTACAATACAATTCCTCTAAATGGCCCTTTTGGCACTAAGAAATCTTGACATCATTTCATTGATAATTTCCTCAAAAAAAAAAATGAAGGGGACTTTTAATGAAAGATTGGGTGTCATCCAATATAATAGGTCCAACTATCCTCTAAAAGAAATGATGCTTTACAATGCTTTATGAGCTCCCAATTTCATCATGGTAGTAGGGATTTTTGTACCACAATGACTTCAACAATAGTTCTAATTAAATTGCCTTGCTCAGTTATAGTCTATTTGTGGTAATCTTCATCAACCAACTCCTATGAAACATAACTTTGGTAAATATATTTACAAGATTATAGTGACACTGCCAAAATTATCATTCCTTGCGGCCTCAATTAGGTCTATTTAGCTACGGGAATATAAATATGTGTATAGGACAACTTATTCTTGAATAGAAAGTGGGGTTACATATTCCTATTCTTGTTTGGTTCAACCATAATTTGATGGTGAATTCATGGACCTAAAAATTTATGTTTTTTGAAATAAATAAAATTGGAATAGGAATATGTATTCCAATTCCACCTATTTAGGTGGAATTGCAAATGCTCATTTTTGGGCCCAAATTGGAATGTGTATTCCTATTTTATTCCAATTCCAATTCCAATTTGGTGCATCCAAATGGAGAATTCAAAATTTCAAGAATTTACATATGCCTATTCCACTTGTATTCTCGCTGCCAAATGAGTCGTTATCAAATATGGAATTCTCCTAAGTTTGAGAGAAACAAGGCCCACCATTTCATATAAAAGAAACTTTGGCTCAAACAATATTTGTAGCTATCACTATAAACTCGACCGACCACCACTAAGAATCATTCATCTCCCATTTAATTAAGTCATAGGCTTATTCCTTAGAGGATCTTGGTTGAAATGTTATGACTTTCTAATGTTGTCAGATGTCGGGAACAAGGAAACATTGTCAGAAAATGTATAAAGGGATAAAGCATAAAGAAAAGTGTTTCCTTCTAGAAGAGGCCACCAAAATGCATTGAGAAAATAGATGAACATATTTTAATAATAATTTAATATATTCCATGGATTGGTCATATTAGGCATTGCTATATACTTAAATATTGTTTTAATGTGTCCATTGGTGTGTTTCTAGGGATAATACATTGGGCCCGAAAAGGAGACCAGAATAATACAGAGGGGAAAATAAATGCCCTTGACATTTAAACCAAAAAAAATTACTTCTCGATATAATTGAGTTAAATTAATGGCAAGGAACAATTTATGTTTGAAATTAATGGTAGTTTTAGATTGAGACTTTAAAGACGTCATTATTTATCAACACAAACAAATTTAATTTGTTTTTCTATCTCTGAATTTTTTCTTTTTGTTTTTAATAGTAAGTTTTTGTTTGTAACAATGAAACCAAAAGAGATTGTTTATATTTCTACTATGGTCAATATACATGATTTTGATGGCATGATAGAGGGAGTCCACTTGTGTAAAGTTTCTCTAAATCTATAAAAACAAAAACTTGGATGTCCAAAATCTCTATAAAAGAAAATTCTATCACATTCGGTAGTAGACTTTAGTACTCTCAAAAAAATTACATCCAAGCTTACTAACTACTCAATGTCATATAGGGGGATGATGCAAATATTCACAACCTATGTTCTCCATCTCTATTCTTTTACTCAATCGCCCTTTGTGGAAATACCAAAAATCTAAACTATAAAATCAACCTTGTTCTATATGTTTAGAGGGCATCAATGCTTCGAAGGTATGTTCTCCTTTCTCCACATCTACTTATCAAAAACACAATTTTCTGTGGAAACTTTTCATTTCAAGCATAAATACCGCCATTCTTATAAATTGTTCAATTATTTTTTTGAAAAATTATCTATAATGATTTAGAATATTAAAATTATAATAAAGCAGCTAATAATTCAAAATATCAATCAATGAAGGTGCCTTTCTTATAATTCAATTAGTTTTTACAAATAACCTCTTACTTTTTATAAATTTCAAGTTCACACAATTATATTCTAAAAATAATAATAGAAGATGCATCCTAAAAGCATAGCACCACAAGGTAAGAGCCTACAACACAATGATAATTTGTAAGCCTTATATAGTGGAGTACATTTAGTGATCTTTTAATCCATTATAACCAACTCTTTTATTCAATTGTATCACAAATACCACGAAGATGCATAAAAAATGTACCATTTCATGTTGTCAACAGCATTGAAATTATATATAACTTGACAAAATCTAAATCACCTGAAACATCTTGTAATATTTTTTGATAAATGTTCAGTCATACATGTATGTTTGAAGAAAATCCATTGATTTGTTAGACGTGTACATCAAACAATAAAAAGGGTCTGAGACCACTTGTAACTTTGAAAATACGTAGAGTCCTCCAAATGAGTGTATATATAAATATTGATTAATTTCTTTTGGGTTCTAATTGATGTCACATTATACAAAGTTATTGCTAGCTTCTCTCAAGCTAGATAAGCCAAACCTTACAAGAATTAGGCATCCATTTCCTTATACAATTCCATGGTTGCAAAAAAAGGTCATCAATTATTGGTAAGTGAATAGGCTCATGTTGATTTTCAAATTGGTAGATATAAAGAGAGTGTTTAGAGTTAGACAAACCTTTTTCATTGTCTAATGTAAAGTTAAGTAGAAAATTTAAAGATTTCATATCCTCACTCTTCCCACAAAATTGGAATCATATATCACCATTGTAGATTTTTTCCTATCACCAATGTAGTAAAGCCTCACAGAATATTTATCCATAAATGTTTATTTTATTTTAAAATTATATAATATTAAATCATGTGATAGCTTCTGAATAAGGTTTACAAACATAGATTTGTGAGTAGTGTTGAAATAAGATTGGGGTTTATTTAGTTGTAGAAATACTTAAAATTGGGATAGAGTTAAATTAAATTTTTAAAAAAACCTTTGATATTGTTAGAGAATAAGATGAAATGTTTTTACAAAGTTAATATTCATTACATTTGTTAGCTAGCCTAGCTTATATTAATCAATAGATTTATAAATGTTTATTTTATTTTATGGAAAGATGAGATATTGTGTGCATTTCACAAGTCTAGGGGTCCCATGTCATATGAGAAATGATAGTTATAGGGGTAGGAAGATATAAGGAGAAATGAGTGTCTATGTTTATGAATAAGAAATATATAAAGATGGAGGTAGGGAAGTACACAAAGAGAGTTACAACTATTTTAAAATAACATCAAAGAAGTACACAGAGAGAGTTACAACTATTTAAGAACAACAACAAAATTATACAAGACTATTAGCTTAACCCTTGTACCCTTCAAAGGTGCAAGTGCTAGTTATATTTTTTTGGCTTGTCTCTTTTCACAATGTCTGATATGTACAAACTGTTGTCATTTTTTGATTATCAAGTTTCATGAAAATAGTTTTATGACTTGCAATCACAACTTTGAAGATGTACTATAGCTTTCAAATATCGTTCTTTACAATATGCTAAAATTGATTTCCATATGCCATTTAGTGTAAAGAGAATTTATATTGCGACCTATTCATCCCAATAAACTCCTCTGTTTTTATTAGTCCCACCTATTTAGGAGGAGACTATAGTTTTTGCCTACTTCATTTCCAATTAATTTATGCTTTGAAAACTGTGAGTAGAGTTTTAAGCTATACTTTTTTAATTGATTCAATTAAAAGATAATTTTATGTTTTTATTACTATTTTATGATTGATCATGACTAATTTTAGTAGCTATTTTTAAAATTTTTAATTTAATAAATTCAAAATTATTGATTAGTTTACATATGTAAGCATAAAAAAACATTACAATAGAATAGGTGGCTACATGCATGATCATAAAGTGGTTGTGTGCATGTTAGCTAGTCTAAGATTAGGACAACACACATAAGAAGTTATTGTTAGAAGGCAATCATATCTTCCTCTAAATGAAACAAACAATTTTGCAACCTGATTTATTTACTCATGGTGCTGACCCAAGCCTGTGTCAAAATGGGAGCATTGGAAAAAGGTATGTACATCCATAAAGCTTAGAGGATAAAGGAGTTTTGTTATATATTACAATTAATAGTGCCCCATTTTTGAAAGCTTCAACTAATATGACTTTTTTGGTAGATCACTACACCTTCTCCAAGCATGAACCCTCTATTGAGGCAATTATCAAAATTTGGAAGAACTCAAGTTATTGTTGTGTGGAGGGCCTTGATCAAGACATAGGAAATATCATACAACACCAAAACATTGTTTCTTCCATTGTACATTTATTGTGCACCCTCCGATAATAGCTTCATTCAGATGATATTCATTTGTTTTCCTATCTAAATTGTAGTAAGTTTAGTTAATATTTATTAAAAAAATAAAGAAGTCTTTTCATTCTCCTACCAATTGCTACTATTTTCATTGTCTCTTATTCCATTGTAGAACTTCTTACTCCTCTCTTTCCACACAAGACAAAAAACAAAACTCTGAAAGGCCTCAATTAAAGAATATTTATTTCTTTCTCAATTTAGTGCTCAAAGATGACAATTTCTAAATGATACTCTATAAATTGGTCATTTCTATCCCATTAGATTGCTCCTTAAATAAAATTCTCAAATAAATATAATCATTAGCCAGTTATAATTTGAATGTAGCTGGGATATCATTTCTAGGTCCAATGTGTAAGGGTCCCAATTAATTTCCAAACGAAAGGATATTCATTTCCCTCGGAGGCCTCCAATTTACTGATCATATTCTTTGTCTTCTCTATTATTACAATATCTTTAATTCAATAAGTTGTTTCTTCAAATTGTTAAACCCTCAATTTTAAAATTTTGCACCTCCTTTAATTTTTTGCTACAAATATAAGGAATTTGTTTTCTTAAAGGGGACTTGTGTTCTATCCTTCCATCGAAGTGCACACAAAACCTTATAAGATCTTCTGCACTAAATTTAATACAACTCTAGATATCATAGATGAAATCAAATTAGAGTTCGCATACATAGTCCAATATTGATATTGAATATTATTATCTTTCATTCCAAAATCCACAACACCATTATCAGAATTTATTACCTTCATTTTGAAATAAAATATTGAAAAAATTCACATTTTTTCCCCTAAAACAAGGGCACAATCACTCAATTAAAGGATTGTAAGACTCTATGAATTGCGTTGTTGGATTGAATCTGTATGGGGCACAATACTCGATGAAACAAACTGATTTTAATATTCCCAATTTACGTTGGGTATCATTTTGTGTGCCTTGTTCATTTTGTTGGGTATGCTTTGTTGTAATGCTATTGATTTGTGAAACTTGTTGTAATGTTACCAATATGGCTATATTGTGTCTAACTGTCAAACTTACAAAGTCATAGGCCAAAACATTGGCTTTACTTTATTGAAAAGAGTGTTTATAAGAATTGTAAGAAATGAGAGACTTAAAGTGTGTGAGAGAGTCTCACATTAAGTTTGGTGTAGAAATTTTACAGAGAAATAGACCAAAATAGATCAAATAGAGTGATAAATTGAAATCTTTATATTTTATTATAAAATTGATTATGATATGCATAATGATAATTGACTTAAATATAATGCTGAAATCACCATTTGAAAAGGAAATTATGGTGAAGATTGTTGAAAATTGGGTTGAAAATTCAATTTTTTTTGTTTAATTTTCTCCATATAGAATCTAGTTTAGTCAACTAAAAATCAACTAGTGGCAGGTGACAGTCATTTTGAAAGATATATATATATATATATATATATATATATATATATATATATATATATATATATATATATATATATATATATATATATATATATATATATATATATATATATATATATATATATATATATATATATATATATATATATATATATATATATATATATATATATATATATATATATATATATATATATATATATATATATTGCTAATAATTGATTGAAAAGAGATGTTGTAGAAGGAGATTGTTAAAGAGAAAGGCTGTATGTTTCAATCATTGTTTTGTCATTGATGTCAAACCTAATATTTTCTGGTGAGACAACTGCTTATATGATTTAAGTACTATCACATAGTTGATTGATGAAGAGGATTTGATCAAAGATGTAACAATAGCACCTAGTGGAAAGGTTGAGTTATGATTATGTAATAAAGTATAAGAATCAGTTAAGATAGTGATGACATAATGAATTGATAATCTACTTAAGATTAAAAAGGCTAGTTACAGTAAGAAAGTTTAGAAGAACAAGTTACACAAAGATTGTTTGCCAAGCTTGATTGAGTGTATAGTAGGTGCCAAGCAAAGTCAGTGCAAGCCGAGCAAAAAGTCAGTTGAAGTTGAGAAAAAGTCCATTCTAGTGTATGTTGAGTAAAATAGTGGATGCCGAGTAAAGTTTAGTTGGTGTCGAGCACCAATAAACTTTAGTTACTGCTGAGTAATTTCATAGTGGATGTTGAGCAACACAGTATGTGTCGAGCATAAAAAATAAGATAATGTTGAGCTATTGCATTATTTAAAAGATCATGAATTCGATTGGAATCCTAATAGGGTGATTGAAATCCTTTGATAGGGTCACATTTAACAGTGTGTATTGTAACCTTTAATAGGGTTGGCCTTTTATAGGGTATCACTTCAGAAGAGTGAAAAAGGAGTAGCATGTTACTGGTGGATTTTCCCAAATTGAATTTCCATGTAAATCATTATGTCAAGTGTGCCGATGAATCTGTTATGTTTCATGTTTACATTTTTGCAAGTTGATTTGATAGTAACCTACAAGTTTTAAGTGATTGCATAATCTCAAAGATGAATGCATGAGTATGATGTTTTATGGGTTCACTAAGTTGTGAAAATTTTTAGTTTTACATCTAGACCTTGGATAACTAACTCATCCCCCTCTCAATTATTCTAAAATTATTCCAACAATTGGTATCATAGCCATCTGCTTAAAGAAGACTAGTTTGAAGGTACTAGAAGCACAAAGATCAAGATGTCAAAAAGAGAAGTACCAAAG
Source organism: Cupressus sempervirens (assembly GCA_028749045.1). Classification (NCBI taxonomy): domain Eukaryota; kingdom Viridiplantae; phylum Streptophyta; class Pinopsida; order Cupressales; family Cupressaceae; genus Cupressus; species Cupressus sempervirens. The sequence goes on from CM053783.1 coordinate 723,857,641, forward strand.
CTCAATAGAGATAACTTTCCTACATGGAAAAGTTTGATGAAGTTATACATTGGAGGACTTGGAGATCATGCACAATCTACCATTACCATTGAGCATGTCGACCTTGTTGGAGCTCCAACTACTAAGGATATGAGAAAGAAAAAAGAACACAACTAGGAAATGTTGGAGATTGCCTCTACCCTAAGTTATGCTAAATTTGATGATATTAAAGGCCTTGATAGCATAAAGAAAATGTGGGATGCCCTAGCTACCATCTATGGAGGAGACACCAATGTTCTTAGAGCCAAAGTTGAAAGTCTTAGAGGTAAGTTTGATGAAATGAGAATGGAAGAAGGTGAAAATATTGCTCAATATGTTGCAAGGATAACAGAAGTAGTTAATGCAATAAGAGGAGCTAATGGAAAATTAGATGATGATACTGTGTTAAGTAAAGTTTTAAGAACACTACTGCCTATTTATTCTATTAGAGTCTCTACAATTCAAGAACTAAAATGTATGCTAGGGAATGATCTTTCATTTGAAGGAGTAGTAGGTAGACTCACTACTTTTGAGCTATCTAACTTTGATAATTACAAACCTGAGAGTATTGAATCTGCATTCAAAGCCAAACTATCATTGAAGGAACCTGATGAGAAGAAGAAGAAGAAAAAGAAGAAATTTGTATCCAGTGACAATGATACATATAAGGATGATGTTGAATAACTTGAAGCACTACTGGCAAGAAGATTCCACAAAGGTAAAGGCAAATTCAAAGGTAAGTTACCTATCATTTGTTTCAATTGCAATGAGGTTGGTCATATCATTGCTAGATGTCCAAAGAAGAAAAATTATAGAGGAAATGATAGATACAAGAACAGAAGAGATAAAGACAATAAGGACTACAAAGACAATGGCAAAAAGTCATGTTACATTGCTAAATAGGAAACATCTGATGAACATGACGATGAAGTGGTATATGTTGCAATGAAGGATGAATATAATGAAGATGAGGCAAATGCACTTGTAACTTGTGTGAACAAGAATTATAGATGGATTATTGACAGTGGATGTTCACCTCACATGACTGGAGATAGAAGTAAGTTCATTACCTTGAATTGTTATGATGGAAATAATGTAAGATTTGGTAATGATGCACCATATTTGATAAAAGGAAAAGGTTCTATCAAACTCACATATAAGATTTTATGTGACAATGCTTATTATGTTGAAGCACTTAACTATAATTTGTTGAGTGTATCACAACTGAATAATTTGGGATGTAAAGTTGAGTTTGAAAACAAGGTTGCTAAGATATATGACACAAATGGAAGACTAATTAGAAAAGTTGACCAGACTAGAAGTAATCTATTCTATCTTGATATAGAGGATGCTACTTGTCTTATTGTAAAGTTTGATGATGTATGGTTATGGCACAAGATATTATGTCATGTTAATTTTGATAACTTGGTTAGTATTAGTAACATGAAGAAAGTCAGAGGTTTACCTAAGTTGAAGAAACCTGATAATGTAATGTGCAAACAATGCCAATTAGGCAAAATGACAAAGTGAAGTTTTAAGAGCAAAAATTACACCTCTAAAGAAATACTAGAGATTGTTCATACTAACTTATGTGGACCAATTGATGTGCAAAGCTACAAAGGAGATAAGTACATTATGCTACTTGTTGATCACTATTCCAGAATGATGACATTTATGTTTCTGAAATAGAAATCTGATGCTTTTTAAATGTTTAAGTGTTACCTAGCAAGAGTTGAAAAGGAAAAAGATAAAAATCTAAAGTGTTTGAGATCTAAAAAAGGAGGAGAATTAACATTAAATCAATTTGAAATATTCTGTAATGATAGAGGAATCAAAAGATAGACATCTACCCCTAGAACCCCTCCACAAAATGGAATTGCTGAAAGAAGGAATAGATCAATAATGGACTATGCTAGAACACTCATGATGGGGAAGAATGTTGCTTTGAAATACTAGAGAGAAGTTGTAAGTACAACTACCTATACCTTGAACTGTGTACAGATCAAGAAAGTTACTCATTCAACACCTTTTGAATTATGGTATGGATACTCACCCAATGAAAAATATTTTAAGGTATTTGGAAGCAAATGTTACATTCTTAAGGATTTCAAGAATGGAAAACTTGATGCAAAAAGTGAGGAAGGTATATTTCTAGGATACTCTACAAGATGTAAAGCTTATAAGTGTTTGAATACAAACACTAACAAAGTTGTGGAAAGTGCAAATGTAAAATTTGATGAATATACAGAAGTATATGAGTCTAAACCTATGAAAGAACTAGAAGAATACAAATCATTTGTATACTCTTATGAAGGTACACCTACTGAAGAAGATGCTGCAAATCAAGCTACAAATCAACAAGTTTCAGTGATTGCCGAGTAATAGACTATGAATGCCAAGTTGCATTCAGGAACCAAGCTTCATTTAGATTCGAGTTATAGAATGAAGTAGGAGTGCATTCTGATTTTGAGATTAGTATACATGAAAGAGATGCTAAACTACCTAACAAAGGTGCACATAGTGATTCTGATGCTGAAAGGAAAAATGAAGAAACCAAAGCTGAACCAAGATTGTCCAAATATGTGAAGAGACATCATCCTGCTGTTCAAATCATTGGAGATAAAGATGCTAGACCAATGAAAAGAAATAGATTGAGAAATTATACATGTTTGTCGAGCATGAAGGAACCCAAATTAGTAAAATATGCATTAGAAGATGATGATTGGAATGAAGCCATGGAAGAGGAGACTGAACAAATTGAGAAAAATAAAACATGGAGTCCAGTTCCTATACCATAAGACAAAAATGTGATTGGCACCAAGTGGGTATTTAGAAACAAGCTAGGTGAAAATGGTGAAGTCACAAGGAACAAAGCAAGATTAGTTTGCAAGGGTTATTCACAAGAAGAAGAAATTGACTATGGAGAGACATTTTCTCTTGTTGCTAGATTGGAAGGAGTAAGAACTTTACTTTCTTATTCTGCATACAAAGGTTTCAAAGTTTATCAAATGTATATTAAATTTACATTTCTGAATGGTATATTAGAGGAAGAAGAAGTTTGCATAGAATAACCATAAGGTTTTATTGATGTTAACAATAAAAGCATAGTGTGTAGATTACACAAAGCTCTATATGGTTTGAAACAAGCACCAAGAGCATGGTATGAGAGACTTCATAAGTATCTTGTGAAGATTAGATTTGAAAGGACTGACGACAACAACAATCTATACATAAAGATAGAAAAAGGAAAAGGTACTTTGTAATCTGAAATTTTTGTTGATGATATCATATTTGGAGGACAAGATGTTTTATGTAAATATTTTGCAAATCAGATGAAACTATAATTTGAAATGTCTATGTTTGGAGAAATTGAATTCTTTGTGGGATTGTCATTATATTAGATGAAATATGGTATATACATGACTCAGTCAAAATATGTCAAGGAAATATTGAAAGTTTTGGATTGGAGGATTCCAAACTAGTATGATAGGACTTAAGTTGTCAAAGAATGATGATTCAGCTAAGGTGAACCAAACATTATATAGGTTTATGATTGAAAAATTGCAATCTGTGGTACATAGCAGACCTGACACTACATTATCTGTAAGGATAGTTGCAAGATTCTCTACAAATCCTAGGGAAAATCATTTAATGGCTATGAAAAGAATATTGAGATATCTAAAAGGAGCAGAAGAATTTGGTCTATACTATCAAAAAAATGAGAAATTTGAATTGAGATCCTACATTGATGTTGATTGGGTTGGAAACATTGATGACAAAAAAAAACACCAATGGAGGAGAATTTCTCTTAGACAAAAGACTAGTTACATTGACTAGTAAGAAACAAAACTACACCTCACAATCTACTGTTGAAGTTGAATATGTTACTGCTACTGTAAATTGTACAAACATTGTATGGATCAAATAGAGCTCTACTCAAAGGAATGAAGGAAGAGATCACAGAACTGGTGATAATTTATTGTGATAGTACAAGTGCTATCAATATATCAAAGAATCTAGTGATGCACACCAAGATTAAGCACATTGCAATCAAGTATCATTACTTGAGAGAATTAGTTCAAGATAAAGAAGTGAAGATGGAATATGTCAACACAAAGGCATTACCTAAGGATTTTCATGAGTATCTAAGAGGTAAACTAGGGGTGATACCCCTATCAAAGGCCACCTAAGTAACAAGAAGAGTGACTTGCATCAAACAATCTGATTTATTACAAATTGGTGTAGTGGATCTTACTTTAGGAGCTATCTAAAGTAATCAAAGAACTGAAACTTCAAATCAATCACAAGAAAGGTGATAGAGGGAGAAGTTGAAGAAACTAAAAACTTATATCTGCATGATAAGATGACAAGTGTTTGGCATTCTTGCCAAAGAGGGAGATATTCTATTGATCAAGCTAGTATGTATAATTATTGATGGAGAGATTGATTGATAAAGATAGAGATATCAAGAGATTTTTGTCAAAGAGATGGAGAAGAATATAAGAAAGAGGGAGAAATCCTAATCTACCTAGTAAGAGGGAGAAAATTAGAGGGCATAAATAATTTTCTAACCTATTCAGAAGATGGAAGTTGCTGATAGAGGGAGAGATTACAATACAAGGAGTTATTTTCTTTTTGGTATTGTCTTACTATTTTAATCGAGTCAATTTGGTTGAACAAGGTGTTTTCCATTTAAATGACTTGATTGATCAGTTTGGTTTGCCATCAATGCCAAAGAGGGAGATTGCTAATAATTGATTGAAAAATGATGTTGTAGAATGAGATTGTTAAAGAGGAAGATTGCATGTTTCAATCATTGTTTTGTCACTAATGTCAAACCTGCTATTTGCTGGTGAGACAACTACTTATATGATTTAAGTACTATCACGTAGTTGATTAATGAAGAGGATTTGATCAAAGATGTAATAATAGCACCTAGTGGAAAGGTTGAGTTATGATTATGTAATGAAGTATAAGAATAAGTTAAGACAATGATGATATGATGAATTAATAATCTACTTAAGGTTACAAAGGTTGGTTATGCTAAGAAAGTTTAGAAGAACAAGTTACACAAAGATTGTCTACCAAGCTTGATCGAGTGGATAGTGGGTGCTGAGAAAAGTCAGTGCAACCAAGCAAAAAGTCAATTGAAGCCAAGCAAAAGTTCATTCTAGTGTATGCTAAGAAAAACTTTGGATGCTGAGTAAAGTTTAGTTGATGCTGAGCACCAACAAACTTTAGTTAGTGCTGAATAATTTTATAGTGGATAACGAGCAATGTAATATGTGTTGAGCATAAAAAATAAGATAATGTCGAGCTATTCTATTATTTAAAAGATCATGAATTTGATGAATCTAAGCTGAAAAGTTTGTTTTCTTGGAATTTGTGAACCAGATGGAAGATAAGGTTGATGAGTTGGTGGCACAAAATTCAAGGTAAACCATATTTAGGTGAATTCAAAGAGGATTCTAGGAGAAGTTTCTAGAAGAAAGATGGAATGTGGGATAGATTCATTGTATCCTACCTAATCCATCTTAACCCTAAATTGGACTATGGAAAATGAGTGAAAAAATATCTTAATTTCCTATTTATAGGAATGGCTGGTCATGAAGCAAAGAGAGTTGGATGCAAGAACCTAAGGAAGACAAGGAGTTAAGGGCTCTACTACATCAAGTGACCTAAGAGAAGTAATTGCATTGGCATGCTAAGAAAGGAGACTTAAGGAGATGAATGTTTGAAGGGCGAACAAGGTATCAGGATTGTGAAGTACAAAGGCCAAGTAGAATTGAGGATTGAACAATGATCTGTATTATGCAAATGAAGTTGTATGTTGTATCAGATCAAGCCTTATTGTTACTCTCTAGCAATTGTATCAGTCTAGGGTAAATCCTTCGGATTAAGGTTGACCTAACATTCATTTGTAAATCCTTAAACTAGGTAACATTCCAAGTGAATGGTCTAAAGTCCTCTAAAAAGGCTCACTCCTAATAAGGTGATTGAAATTCTTTAAAAGTGTCACATTTAACAGTGTGTATTGTGCCCTTTAACAGGGTAGGTCTTACACAGGGCATCACTTTAGAAGAGTGAAAAATGAGTAGCATGTTACTAGTGGTTTTTCCCAAATTGGGTTTCCACATAAATCATTGTGTCAAGTGTGCTAATGAATCTATTATGTTTCATGTTTACATTTCTGCAAGTTGATTTGACAACAACCTACAAGTTTTAAGTGATTCATATTCTTAAGGATGCATGCATGAGTATGAATGTTTTATGGGTTCACTAAGCTGTGAAAAGTTTTAGTTATACATCTGGACCTTGGATAACTGATTTACCTCTCCCAGTTTTTCTAAAAGTATTCCAACATTATATATATATATATATATATATATATATATATATATATATATATATATATATATATATATATATATATATATATATATATATATATATATATATATATATATATATATATATATATATATATATATATATATATATATATATATATATGCTTTAGTTTTTATTTTTTTAAAGTTTCACTACACCCAAATTTAATGAGAATTTCTACCAAGCTATTGAATTGGTCTAATAATTTAATTTGTTTAGAGTACTTTTAATTCTTATCCATTGTTTGATATTCTTACATAAAAATGTATATAAATTATATTATACTATTTATGATAAAAAAATTCTTTTTTTATCATTCCTTACATTTGGCTTTAGGTGGGGCTTTGGCTCTATAGATCTCTTGTTTAATGCTGTCACTGTTTACAAACATAATAACTTCTCTTAATATCATAAATATGATGATGATGCCTATCTCCAAGAACTCTTGGTGAAGTTTCTGCTCTCTATCACAACAATATTAATTGTTCATTGAATGCCTATGAAGAAGTCAACTATCTTTAGATTTATAGTTTGGAGTGTTGTTTCAATTTTTACAATTTTGTCTTACATCTCTATCACACCATGTAATTTGTTACATGATTTTGTTTTCATTCATAGTCAACGATATGTTATCACTAATGCTTATTTTATTTTATCACACTTTCCAAAAATAAAATAGTTGTCATATGTTTATTTGAACATTAGCACTACATTGATAGTGGTCTTTGGCTCTTCATACCTTTGGATGCATCTATCCTCCCTACAAATTGCACCATTGACTAAATTTCAAAAAAATGAAAGCACAATGATTTTTTCTGAAATTTTTAGCATTCTTTCTTCATGATATGTATATTTTGTGATTGAAAACAACAAAAATTTTGAAATTTTTTTGCTGTGTTTTTATGAATCTGAAAAGGAATCACGTTTGACATTTTTTTTGTCTTTGGTGTATTTTGTCTGGAGATTAGCTAATGCCCATACCTTTTTTGTTGAATACAAATACACTGTACTTGCACCTTGATTAGTTTTTGAAATCTTTGTCTCATATCTCTTATAACTGCTGAAGACATGAATCATCATTTGTTATGTTAAACTCAATGCTTTTTACTATTTTTGTGTTTGTAGATAGGACTCAAAATAGTTTGATGGAGTTGCATATCAACTTGAATAGATACACAGGCTTTATCAACTACTCGACCATGTTGTGCTATGATGTTTGGATATGTGCCTCTATTGTCATTGAGATATTATTAATGGTTTTGCAAAAGTCTTGGATTAAATGATTGGCCCCCTATCGACGAAATACTCTCAATATATCAATATTGTCATCTCTCTAGTTTCATTTCTCTTGGAACATCCTTCTTTCCCATGCAAAGATTCCTTAATAATAATCCATTACACTATGTGTCACCTTTCCATGTACTTATTAGTCTCTACCTTGAATTTTTGTATGCATTCACTTGCATCCATGTCACTATTTCTTATTCCACCCATTGTATCAATAAGGAGGAAATTAGAGATTTGTAAGTGATTAAATGAACATATTAAATCAATCAATGAAGAAGATAAACTATAATGACACAACTATTTATCGTGGTTCGGAAAAACTTTTCCTACGTCCACACTCGAAGTAGGGAACAATAATATTAATGAAATGTCTGATACAATACAATACATGACTACACAAGTCATTTATATAAAGCTCATTGAATACATAGAGACAAGAGGGACAAGGAAAAGTCATGACCGTTGGGCTACATATCCCAACAATCTCCCTTGTGAAGTCCAACTAGCACAACCATGCATCATGTCATTCCCTGCTTTCTATTCCACATCTCAAAAAATAACAAGGCCTAGAGAAGACCTCAACATTGCCAAGCCTTGCTCTAGCACATTGCGGATGAGTCTTCTCCAAGTTACATCAGAATTATAAATATCTCTGTAATGTAGTGTGCACCTCACATAATTTGCATCATTCTTTTGCATCATCCTAGTTCCATTCCTTGTTGAGAAGCAAGTGAAAATTATAAAGGTTGTTGGGACTCATCCATCAATAGAATTAACAAACACATTGATTAAGGAAATTGAATTCTCCGAATCATGAACATAGGTGTCAATTAATTGCATCCTCCGATGACTTCCTTTTGAGCCACCCAAGTGCCTAAGTATTAAAATATCTTGTATATTTTCTTTATTGAAGCAAAGATCAATGCTAGTTACATCTTCTCCTTCATTAGCTATCCCTTTTTCTTCTTTCTCAACAAACTTTTTTTATGCTCCTTTATATTTTGGCACATAGAGAACTACAATTAATGCATTCCTTTCTACTTCAACCGCTGCAATCTACAACAATAAATCATCTAAGTCCTTATGTTTCTAACATGCCAAAGGCATCTGGATCATGCACAACCTTGATCTCTTGGCTCTCTCTAGCCTCCTTGAGCTCTATAATCCTCATGCTCCTTAGATCTTGAATTTATAGGCAACCAAAATACTCTTGTGATTTATTTTTACAAAGCGAAAACTTCTCTATGAGCAAGTCATATATTTTTGAAAGAAAGCGTTCCTCTATCAAGTAAACTTTAGCTTCCTCATCTTCATCCTCGCTTGCTTTAGCATCCTCCTCAGATTCAATCCAATCCAAATATCAAGAAATTGTTAATAAAATTTTCATCATAATCTTCTTCCTCCATCTCTTCTCAAGCCAAACTAGCTTTGATACCAATTGTATATGATTAAATGAGCATATTAAATCAATCAATGAAGAAGACAAAATATTATGACACAACTATTTATTGTGGTTCAGAAAAACTTTGCCTACATCCACACTCAAAGCAGGGAACAATAATATTAATGAAATATCTAATACAATACAATACATGACTACACAAGTCATTTATAGAAAGTTCATTGAATATAAGGAGACAAGAGGGAGAAGGAATAGTCATGACCGTTGGGCTACATATCCCAACAAGATTTATGTTATGTTCTTCCAGTGGCATGGGCCCACTCCCTTCCTTATCCATTTCTCTTTGTTATCTTCCTTTATGACCTATTGATATATGATTACCTCAATGGTGACATGGACTTATCTACCATGTTACGTCTTCTTGCTTAGGAATATGTTGATCAAGAATATTAGTAATCGATTTTCAAAACTTAATAAATTTTATTCATGCATTTGGCTTCTTCCTATGGGTTTGATGAAATGGGTTGACCTTTGTCGATTTGTGTGAAAGTGCCTAATATACTTTCTTTTATTTGTGTGGCCTTTGTTACTATATTATAATATAATCATTGTTGCTTGTAAATCATCACTAAATATTTTCATGTCTTCTTCGCAATATCACACCAAGTACAATATGCTTAAATAGACTATTAGACATACTTTGAAAATAGCAAATTGACACCATTTAATCATGTAACCAATTGTCAATTAGGTGGATCCATCACCTGAAATCAAACCATCATGGCATCCTAATATAACTGTGTCATCGACTTGTAATGTATAGAAGGTTGAATGAATAATTCTTAGACATTACAATTTCTAGAGATGGTTCACAATATTATGAGAACTATTTATTCTTTTCTTTGACCTTAGCCTTATAAACTATGCCAATATATTAATTTGGTCTAGATATTATCTTGCATTGTAGATCTGGTCGTCCGTTCTTCCATATTAGTGCCACATATTTCCTTTAGCCCTTAAAAATTGTAGCATTAATGTGATTACTTATTATGCACATAAGATATTTCTCTTGATTAATGTTCACCAAAAACAAATATTGTGATAAACATCACTTATGAATCTTCTTTGTTCTCCCTATTTGAGATTTTCTTGTATTTAGTGGAATAGAACACTTGGGGTAGGGCACACATAGGTTATTTTTTTATAGACCTATGATCCATGTTAGGTCATTCTATTTCAATCCCCATGGAATGACATGCCAGTCATCCATATATATTTTTGAATATAAATGATACTAGGATAATAATTTGTGACAATATGCATATCACAATGAAATAGTAGTTTAGGTGACTATTCACCATATCTTTGAATGCTAAACCAAAATCATTCACAAAGATATTGCCCATTCATCAATATCTTAGTCAAGATCCTACTTCTAAACTTTTTTCTTTGGATATACCTTCTAGTTTGTAATATTCATTTGAAGGAACCTTGCTTTGATACTATATTAAAGTTAGGAAGGATCACTACAAATGTATTTGCACTCCCATGATATTTGGTATGTCCTTTTCAAATGAAACTTCCTCTCACATTTATATTGAGCATAGGACATGAATAGACATTTCCCTCTATGGGACATGTCTATTCAATAATTAGATAATTAATATTAATTATAGTTATATTATATTTTACACACACACACACACACACACAAAAATAAAATTATATATCATATATGATAAACACACATATATAAAGGATAGAGACATTTGAATTGACTAAACCTTTAACAACTTGGAGATTGTGCTCAAAAGAGTGTAGGAAGAGAAATTGTCTATCAATCTAGAAAAATGTGAATTTCTGAAGCAAGAATTTGTATATCTGGGATTTTTAGTATCCCAAGGTTCATTGAAGATGGACCCAATAAAGGTGGAGGCTATCTTAAACTAGCCAACACCAACAACAAAGATAGAGGTAAGGGGTTTCCATGGGTTAGCTCAATTCTATAGAAAGTTTATAAGGAACTTTAGTGGTATTCATGCACCAGTATTAGACACCATCAAGGGTGGATTAAATACCAAGTTCAAATGAACACTTGAAGCAAGGAGAGCTTTTGATAAATTGAAACAAGAAGTGGCTACCCAACATGTCCTCTTGTTATCTAGTTTTGATAAATTTTTCATAGTGTAGTGTGATGCAAGTGGGATTGTAGTATGAGGAGTATTGAGTCAAGAAGGTAGACCTATACCTTTCTTTAGTGAGAAGCTCAATGAGGCCAAGAAAAATGAATCTACTTATGACTTGGAGTTATATGCTCTAGTGAAGTCACTTAGGAAGTGGAGACATTATCTCCCACCCAAGGAGTTTGTGGTGTTTATAGATAACCAAGCACTTAGCTATATCAACACATAAGAGAAGTTGAGTAATAAACACCTAAAATGGATGGAGTATTTGCAAGCTTTAACATTTACTATCAAGCACAAAAAAGGATAGTTGAATAAAGTGGCAGATGTACTAAGTAGGAGGATGTTGATAGTCCAAGAAATACAACTTCAAAGCATTGGCTTATAGAGTGTCAAAGACCTCTATAGAGATGATGAAGACTTATCTAAAGTATATAAGGTATGTTCTAATTTTGAAAACCATTTTCATAGTCAATTCTCATAATATACACTACAAAGTGGGATTTTGTAGAAAGGGAACTAGTTTTGTGTTCTTCAAGGTTCCATGAGAGAGAACATCATTCAAGAGAAACACAATAATAGTCTTAGTGGACATTTTGGCATCAATAAGAAAACAAAGTTGGTACAAAGGTTTTGTTATTATCCAAAATTTCCAAGAGATGTTAGAAGATATGTGGAACAATGCATGGTATGCATGAAAGCCAAAGGAGGAGCTAGTAATGTATGTTTGTACCAACCATTTCCTATTACCAATAGACCATGGGTGTGTATCAACATGGATTTTGTGGTAGTTATTCCTAAGACCAAGATAGGGATGGATAGTGTCTATGTGGTGGTAGATAGGTTTAGAAAATGAGTCATTTTATCCCTTGCAAGATCACCCATGATGCTAGTTATATTTCTCATCTCTTCTTCAAAGAGATTGCAAGGATACATGGGCTACCCCTAAGCATAGTATCTGATAGAGATGTGAAGTTTGTGAACCATTTTAGGAAGACTCTATGGAGTAGATTGGGTACTAATTTGTCTTTTGGTTTAGCTTTCCATCCTCAAACAAATGGTCAAGCTTAGGTGATCAATAGAGTGTTAAGTAACCTCCTTAGAAACCTAACCAAGGAATATCGACAAACTTGGGACTTGATTATCCCACAAGATGAATATGACTACAATGATAGTGTGAATATGACCACAGGAAAGAGTCCTATTGAGATAGTCTATGGATTGCACCTAAGAGGAGTGTGTGAACTTAGAGATCTAGGAGCCATGGACTATAGAAGTGGACATGAAAAAGAATTCTCATAGACAATGAAGGAGATACAAGAGAAGGTGAAGAAGACTATATAATAGAGGCTACCTCCAAGCTGAAGACTACAATGGATATTGTATGCCTAAAATGTGAGCACACTTCTATGAGCCATTATATTCAAGATTTCTCAAAAATGAGGTCTCAAATGGTGACTCATAGCTCCCTATTCATGGAGTGTAGGGGTTTGTAATGGAGGCCCTTAGTCTGACCTAGTTTGTGCCCATACAAGTACACCATGAAACAAGAGATTCAATGATCTAATATGCATGCAAATGGAAAAAAAAAAAACTAATCTAAATGATAACAATGCAAAACAATGTAAGAAATGAAATCTAATCTATGAAAAGAAATAACAATGCAGATCTAATCTATGAAAGCAAGATGTAATCTATCAATGCAAGATCTAAGCTAAAATGAAAATCAAAGTATGGATCATGATGATGGAAGCCATGCATGCAAGAGAGAATGAGACAAGAAGATATAAGTTCTCCACAAAAGCTTTAATATTCAAAACTCCTTCTTCAAAAATCACTCTCCAAACCTGCAACATAACAATAGCATAATAATGGGTGTCTAAAAAATGAGGAGAGGACTCTCCCTTATAAAGAATATTGGACGATCTAGATTGAGAGTAAAAAGATTTAATCAAGGGTGGAGAAATAATGATCCATGTGAACTAAAGATCCACCAATGAGAAAAGTGGAGGGGTTGAGAAGAAAGTGGAGAAAGGATGAAGATAAGTCCCATATTAAGTGTAGATAAAAGATTTATTTAATTCTTTATTTGTTTTAACTCCTTTTTCATCAAAAAGAGATTTAAGTGGGATATTTTATTTAATTAAAAGGGAGCAAGTTCTTTTAATTAAATAGGAAATATTTAATCAAATTAAAAGAGGGGTTTTTCTCTTAATTAATTAAATGTAGATGAATTATTTAATTAAAAGAGAGGTTTTCTTTTAATTAAATGGAGACTTATTTTATTTAATTAAAAGAGAGCAAGTTCTTTTAATTAAAAGGAATTATTTAATTAAATTAAAAGAGAGGTTTTTCTCTTAATTAATTAAATGTGGATGAACTATTTAATTAAAAGAGAGGTTTTTCTTTTAATTAAACGAGGACTTATTTTATTTAATTAAAAGAGAGCAAGTTCTTTTAATTAAATAGGAAATATTTAATTAAATTAAAAGAGAGGTTTTTTTCTTAATTATTTAAATGTGGATGAACTATTTAATTAAAAGAGAGGTTTTCTTTTAATTAAACGGGGACTTATTTAATTTAATTAAAAGAGAGCAAGTTCTTTTAATTAAATAAGACTTAGGATAAAATGATCAACCTTAGAAATAAAACAAATTGAATTTGATTAAGGAAATTAATATGAATTGATTTAATAAAACATTACACACCATTGATTTAGGAAATTTGATAAATTGATAAATTGAATAATGGGGGCCCATAGTCTAGGCGACCGTTTTAGGGTGCGTACAAATATGTCAAGGAGAGATGTACAATTTGAAGTGGAAGATGATGTTATGGTCCATCTAAACAAGTCCAGGTTGCAGAAGGGAATTCCAACTAAGTTACAAATGAAGTGAGTATGACCATGCAAGGTATTAGCCAAATATGGACATAATGCATATAAGGTGGAACTTCTAGCAGAGTTAAGTATTTCACTAGTGTTCAATGTGGTTGAATTAGTCAAATAAAAAGGACCATTGAGAGATATGAATTAGAATAGTCAGGAGATATTGGGGGATGTGAGTGCTAAAGTTGTGCCTCACAAGATTCAACTTTGAATAGAGAGAATATTGGAATCCCAAGTGAAGAAATCAACTAGACACAAAGTCTATAGGGAGCATCTACTATAGTTAAAGGAGAAACCAAAATCTGAAGCTACATGGGTAGAGGAAGCTAACTTCAAGAAACTAGGCATTGATTTGTCTTTGATTTCTCCTCATGTTCCTTGAAAGTTGTGTAGAGGGGGAGAATGGTGTAGGAGCACCCAAGGATTGCTTGATCAATCCAAGTTTTGTCTTTTTGTGTGTGTGCCTTTAGGGTATTTTGGAAGTGTTTTGTATAAGGTCATGTGGACCATGGTAGGAGTACAATAGGGTTTGAATTGAAGAGTCTTAGGATACTTGTAAGTGCAATTTGGGATCAGAAAGATGTAAAAGCCCTTGATCAACACAAAGATGATAATGACATCAAAATGAGGTCAGTAATGTCTAGGATGGGTTAGGATTTTTTTTTTTTACCATAGTTAAGGTCTTTGGTCAAGTTTGGAGAGTATTGTAACTCATTGGCTAAGTTGTGCAAAATTTGCCATAAAGATGTAAAGGTTGCATTGTGCAACTTTGCAACTTTGTAAAATTGCTCGGACAACATTATCAAAATATTGCAAATCGATGATAAGGATCCCTAAGGGGACATAAATACCCAAGAACCCTACATAAGGCATGCCTTGACCAATATGTAGGGTTGGACACCCATTGTATAGAGATAAAATCTAAACATTGGAGTGTTGAAGTAATTTTTAGCATATTTTGTGTACTTTTCATGATAGTGAGTAGTTAGAGGATTGAAGTTGATACTATAACACTATTGCATGTAGTTTAGATGTTTTCCTAACTTTGTGTGGCATTAGATAGACATTTTGTGTATATTTTCTTTCTTTTTGCATTTTTTCTTGTTTTTGCACTATTGCTGGTTTTGTCGAGGCAGTTGGCAAAGATGGGGTTCTAGCTCACTTTCCCATTGTCCATTTTGAATGACCTCTTGAGAATATTCAGTAGACTCTATGTATATTAATTATATAGGAGCTTGGTACCTAAAATGTAGGGAAGCTATTTTTAAAGTCTTTCCCTAGGTGAGCCAGTGGTGAGTCCAGCTAGGGAAGACCAAAGTGCAAACAACATAACTTGCAAAGGTTGATAGCTAGGGCCATAATTACTTTTTGAGATAGAAGATAGGAGTCTTGAAAAGGTATGGTGAAGAAGGTGTGGTCATACCAATCCATTTGATATCCTTACACTTTCCAACTTGCAGAGTAACTAGTTAGAGCCTAAAAACCCTTAAATTCACTCAAATTAAGTTAGGGTACTGTACCAAAGGTGGTGACCCAAAGACCCCAAAAATCCTTGAGGGGTTGAACTATGATCCAAGAATCCTAAAAAAAATTATAGGGTTTCTTTGGAAGTATTTGGAGAAAATCCCCATTTTCTTGGAATAGGAGACCTAATTGGGGCTAGTAGCCTTTTAGGCCTATTTGTGAAGAATTGATGAAATAGGATGAGAAATTGAATCAAGTGAGAATCTTAACACCCCTAGTTGGTTTATTTGAAGTGTTTGGGAATATAATAACACCTCTTCAAGGTTAACTACAAGATTTGGAGGTTAAAAGCCTTTATGAAGGTTTAAGGTCTATGGTGATTGGAGCAAGACTGCATCAAGTGTTGGCTTGATTAATGAGTCTTTATTGGTAGTTGGATTGGATAGAGAGACCAGTGGATCCTTATATAATAAAGGATCTACAGGTGAAAATTAGTGTGGTGAAGACACCCTATAAGTCTTCCAAGAAGACTAAGAGCATGAACCTACGATTGGTTCATCCAACCTCCCTATTAGAAAGCTTGGTCGGGAAGCCGAGATCAACACCCATCCAACCAAAATAAAACTTGATTCCTCTGATAAAAGAAACCAATCAATTTGATATTCTAGAAAAATTACATAAGTGTTGGTAAACAAATTGTTCTTTCGATTTAACTCTTAAATGCCCAAATTTTGTGAACAACATCTGATTACAATGATTGGGAAGTTGTTATTAAATGACTAACTCCCCTCTAAATTCTTAGGTACATCTCCCTATTGTATTTATGATTTTCAATGAGTTATGTTTTCTTCTTATTCCAAGATGGGGTGTGTTCTTAACCCAAGAACAGAAAAGGTGAACCAAGCTAGGCCTAAATAGGAACTAGCTTAGGCAAGAGTTGGAAATTTAAGATTAGTTAAGTCTATGTATTCACACATCTTATGAACATTCAAATCTTAACAACTTAGTAATGTATGTTATCTAAAAATAAATTGAAATTAGCAAGAAACTAACTCCATAGATGGAAAAGACTAACTTGAAAGAAAGCATGGAAAGATATTTCTCTTGAACTTATGAGAACAATACTATCATCTTTAGTTTACTATTTCGAAACAAGGGAATGAAACTCTATTCATTCCTTGATTCAATTTAGATGAAAGAGAAAACATAAAACTAACATAGAAAGAAGGGAACAAAAAAAAAATTGACACAAAATACCATTCAATTGTCTCTACAACATCAAGTATTTCACACCAATAATTAACCAACCTTTTATTAACCTTTCAATTTAGTACATATAGGATTCCGAGATGACCGTTACAAAAAGGGACTCAAATTGGTTCATCTCCTCAAAATTAATAAATGGTGAGGATTCAATTTTTTAATTACAATCATTACATCAAAATATGAAAGGGCAGGATATGAAACACTTTGCCTTCTTTCCCTTTTCAAACTTTACCTTATAGGCCTTGGCGGTGACAATGATTGGAATCAATTCTTCATGTCTATGAACATGTAAATTAGTGTATCTCAAGAGCTACTTGGATTGCTCTCTAGCTAAATATTTGATGACATTTAACCACTCATGTATCTCATCCATAGCCACATGTACACACCCACCAAGTTTTTGGAGTCTGGAAGCTCTGTTCTGGTGATTAGAAGATATCTCTGTCAAGCCATCTATATAACTAGTGAAGTTCTTTTGTATGAATCCCACTTTGATGATCTCCTTTCCTTGTCCACTAGTCTAGGAGTCTGTGTGTAGAAATTTTAAGAGTTCATAGTCTCTGTCTTGATCCTTTTTCACTTTGGCTTCTATTTCTTTAAGTCCTTCCTCTACCACCAAGATCATTTGAGACTAGAACTACATGCTTTGGAGCCACTAAAATAGAGGCTCATCTCCCCTAGGAAAAACATTTTCTTCCACAACCTCCTTATACTTCATATGGATAATCATCTTTAGAAAAGAAATACAATCTTCACTCTTAACTTTCTCTGCTACCAGGTTGGCTTGATTGGCTGAAATATTGTCCTTCTCTGTTTTGAGCCTCAGTATTGCATTGCTGATCTGATCTATAATGGAAAGTCCTTCTAACTTGAGTTTCCCACTCCACTCCCTACCAATTACCTCCCTACTAATTACCCAAAATTATTATCTTCTTGTAGCTGAGAGATGAGTGCTTGAACATCAATAGTAGTAGGATCATTGGTAATTGACATTCCAGATATACTTTCCAATGGGGTTACTAACTGCCTGATAAAGCCATTGAGTTCATGAATTTCCACCTTCATTCTAATTTCTAACAATTTAAGGCTTTCAAGTTGTCCCTCTATCACATCTTTTTTGACTTCCATAAGACAACCTTGGTGTCATGTCCAACTTCCTCAAGATCCACAGAATGTAGGGAAAAATCATTCACAGACATATCTTTGATTCTTCCCTCTTTAGTGGGTTTGGAAATTTCCATCATCAGATGCCCTATGTCTAGGTCTTGGACAAGAATTGACAAGGTCTTCTGCATTTTGACTTTGCTTAGTGCTGATCCAGAGTAGATAGCTAGAGATAAAGTCTCTTTATTAGGAACTCCTTCTTCTTTCCTCTTCCTTTTTCTATCTAAGGTGTCCTTCAACCATGACTCTGTGTCGATCACCTTGGATGTAGTGCCAAGTGTATCTATACTAAACATCTTTCTCTTGACTAGGGTCAATGTTTTTGATGCCAAAGAAAAAGGATTCTTCAGGGCCTATGAGATGAGCTTTGAAGATTTTGGGCCTTTCTGTTCTTTTGTAGTCTTCTTTGTTGCTTCATCAAACTCAGTAGACTCACTCTCATCACTTCCACCATCTCCAAGATCTACTACTTGTTCTTGGGGACTACTTGGAAGGAGTAGTGTTACACTCATTGATGGGATCAAACTGCTATGGGGTGAGAGAGCTAGTGTGACTGCACCATCTTTTAATTCCTTTGCCCTCTTCTTCTCAGCTTCTAATATAGTTCTAATTATAGATAGAGATCCATCTTGACAAGTTCTAGATAAGGGAATGCTTTTACTGGGAGGTTGATCACCTCCATATGGTGATTGTGCTGGCCCTTCAGCAATAGATAATGTTGCACATGATGTACCACCTTGGGAAGAAGAAGCTATGAAAACTTTTGGAGAAGCTTGAGAAAATGTGCCTTTGCTCTAACGCCTTCTAGCTATGGTCCATTTGACCCATTTTTTGATCCCCTTATAGATTTGAGCCAGCATCATATCTAGCTTTTCCTTGGTGTCTTCATAAGGTTCAAAGCTTATTACAGTGCCTTTGAGATTTGTTAGGTAAGTGTTGCTATACATGTTCTGGCCATCATCCTCAACCCATTTACATCAATGTTGACTTTGTACATTTTCACTTGATTGACAATTAATCTAGTGAAGGCTTGGTCACAACTCTTGAACACATTCTTGTAGTCAACCCAGTAATCCTCAATGGTGGTAATGTGCTTAATTACACTTCTAATTTGCAAACCATCCCTTGCATACCCATTCGGGCCATGGAATTCATACATGTCCAACTTATACTTCATCTTAAATACCTTCAACATGTTCTTGGCATCAAAGTGAGTGTCACAGCTTAAAGCCCCCACCTTCATGGGAAATTTGTACCCCTTCTTCTTAAGCTCCTACTCAAAATATTCACTTGAATGGCCTACTATACAATCTCGATTAGCATGAGCATGTCACTAGAATATCTTGGTAGCTTTAAGGGGAAACCATTGAAAGCTACAAGGCGCAAATAAGAAAAGGATGAGAATTGGATGAAATAACTCCCAAAATGGCTGATGATTGCCATGGCTTCAGGACTAAATCCCCTTTCTAGACATCCTTGTAGTTCCTTGCAAATCCTCATAGTGAATACATCATTAACTTTCACATACTCTACATAGCTATTTTCCAACTATAAGCATGGATAAAACTCATAAGATTTCACATCATCAGGAAACTTCTCCACTCTTGGGAGGCCAGGCCAAAGTTGTAATGAGGCCAACATATAGATGAGGAAAGAGGACATATAGAATGTATTATAAAATTTTGTAGCATGTAGAGAATTGGACAAAATTTTGCTTACCTAATAGGCCCAATCAATATATTAGGTATTAGAGCAAATGACTATTATCAAAAAGAAATACCGCTCAATGAAATTTGAAGCTTCTACCTCACCTTTCAACCTATGCAGGAGGACCAGTATATCAATAATCTCTAGTCTGAGGTTGGTTCGAAGAAAGGTCTTAGGAACCTTACTATTAGCACTCTGTGGTTTCTAAAACCATGTCTACATGATTTCTTTCCTTGAGATCATCTTCTTTGTGGAGAACTCAGAAATGACTCCTTCAAAGGTCAAGTCTAATAATTCTTCCCATTTTGGTATTCGAAGGTAATTCACCATTGTTTTCCTATAAATTGAAATCAACATTGTGTCATTAGGTAGCACAATTTGCCCTGTCTCCGAGTAGTAATTATGTATACGTTTGTAGATTAACTTTGTGGCCTAAATTAGAATAAAAAAACTAGCCATCTTGACCAACCCACATCCTTGGAGTTTCTTAGTAATGGGTTGAATCCACTTAGACTTCACTCTCTTTTGAAAATCCTCCATGTCGTAGAAATGAAGAGAGGTTTCTATGAAATTCTACAATTGGGATTTGATTCCAATCAACCCGTCAAAACCTATAAATATGGTTGCCATGACTTTGAGAGTGAGATTTGAATTAAGAGAGTGAAAGGAATGGTTAATGTAACAATTATTGGCTTCTTCAAAAGTTATTCACATTAACATAATAGAAGTTCAAAGAAAGAGCAACAGTTTGTTCAACTATTTATATTCAGGAGCCTCGATTCATCCTTTGATCTTTAGAGTTCATGCCACATGAATTAATTGAAGGAGATACCTATTAAAATAGTAAATGCAAGGGTTTAATGGGTATCTAGGGGTCTTTTTACTATTTTTTTGGGTTCAATGGTAACTTTCTATATCTCTAAAACTTACTTTCTCATTTTCCTTTATGTGTTGGGAACTTACCATTAGAGTGCTCCATAGGAGAATGTCCACTAAGTCAGATCTTGATCATTATCTCTTTTTAGTAATGGTTAGGTTATCTTCATTATCATTTTGAGATATTCTACACCTAGATTATGAATCTAACTTGATCATTAGGTTGATTTTCTTTGGAATTCGAGAAACTGTCTTCATGGATTAAAAACTCACCGAGGAGAAGACAATTTATATTTCTCTACCAACGTTTTCTCTCTTAGTTGAACTTTAACAATTGCCCCTCTTGGAATCAGAAATTTTTAAATGAGGTGCAAAGACCTTGTCAAAGACCACTTATCATTCCTTTTCATTCTAAACTACCTTTTAAAAAAACCAACTTCATGGGTTGAAAACCCACTGAGGAGAAGTTAGTTCTGAGTTTTCTGCTGGGGATAATTATAAGGGCTACAATGAATTTAAACCTTTTTTTGAAGTCATAATCATAGAGGAAACATTGATTCATTTCAAGATTCCTTGTTATTTGTATGTTTTTGATCTATGTGCATCATTTAGTGTCTTTCATAGGAAATCATCCTCATGGGTAGAAAACCCACTAAGGAGAAGACAATTTCCAAAATTTTGCAAGTGTCAGTTTTTCAACTAGTGATAGGCCATAAATGAGTATACCTTATAGTTGATTATTGAATGAGTAACATGAATCTCCATTAGACTCTACACTAACCTACGCATAAGATCACTTGACAAAATGGAAAACCACCAGGCTAGGAATGAGGAGAAGAAGAAAAGGGAAAGTCCGATGGAGACTTGTCTAACCTAAAAGGGCTTAGACCAACATTTAAATAAAACCAAGAATTCACTCCTCTCATTAAAACAAAAATATCCACTTTTTCTAATCTATAGAGAACAAAAAGTGGGGTAACAACTGGCTTTGTCTAGGGACTTGGGCAATCCATGTTCAAGCAAGGAATCCAAAATCTCTAGTTTCACAAAAATAAAAGGTGGGTACACAACAAAACTTAAGTGAGAGGAAAAAGGGAAACCTAACTAGGAAAACAAGAATGGGAACTAAATGTATCTATAGTACAACATAGGGGTTACCTATTTTCAATTTGAAATTTGATAGAGCTTCAAATCCTGACCATTGTATGTTAGGGGTAGTACTTCGCCATTCAGATATGCCAATTTAAATGAGTTCTTTTCAAAGGCATGATGAATAATGAATGGGCCTTACCATAGAGTATCAAATTTCTTGTGCATGCCCCTTGGTACCCTTCACTTATCCCACAATAATACACTATCTCCTACCATGAACTTCTATGGCCTTGCCTTTTTATCAAACAAGTTCTTCACACACATCTGATGTTGCATAATGTGATTGATGATTTATTCTCTTTCTTCTTCGAGTTTACTTAAGTACAAGATTCTCTTCTCTAGTCCATCTTTATAGATGTCATCTTTAATTACTGTCCTTAATCTATTTTTAGCCAATTCTAGGGGTAAAGGGAGACTAGTTTGAATTCCATATACCAGTTCAAAAGGAGATATGCCAATTTCCCTCTTTGGGGTCAATCTATCTACCCAAACCACCCCATGAATCTTTTTGTGCCAAGTTTTCAGAATGTTTGACACTAATTTCTTAACAATATTCATCAAATTCTTGTTACTAGATTCAACTTGACCATTTCCTTGTGGAAAATAGTCAGATGAGTGAGTAATTGCTATGCCATACTTGAAACAAAATTCAATAATCTCAATTAAAGAGAAGTATGTTCCATTATCCATTACTACTTTGATGGCTACGCCAAATCTAACTAGTATGTTATCCTTGATGAATTTGCAAACTACCTCAAAAGTAGTTTTCTTGGTTGCTTTGGCCTCCACCCATTTGGTGAAGTAGTCGGTTGTAGTCATAACATATGTATGACCAACACTCAATGTTGGATTGATAGGGTGATGAAATCGAGATCCCATTGCTAGAAAGGACCTTCAATAATGATAGGTCTGAGAGGCAGAGTTACTAACTAAAGTCTACCCATGAACATTTTACACTTTTGCATTTTGACACTCACAAATAGCCATCTTTAAACATGTCGAGCCAATGATAACACTATTGTAGTATTTTGAAAGTTGTGACTAAGGATGAAAAATCTTTGCGGCATGCTTCATCATGGAATGTTTTCAACAGTCTTTCTTGTTGTTGTTTATCTACACACTTGAGAAAGCACCATCTACAACTCTCTTGAATAATTTATCATCCCAAATCACATATTTGGTAACTTTTAGCTTGAGGTCTCTTCTTTTCTTTTCTATCATCCCTTCAGGACATTCTCCATATTTTAGTAGATAAGTGATATTCTTGAATCAAGGGTCTTGCAGGCCCACAAACATAACCAATTATTTCTCTTCTAGCTCTTCTATTTCTTTAGTAATTATGTTTTCCATGATTTCTTTGCATAGGACATTACCTCTTACTAGCTTAGTAGGCTTGATTTCAATGTCATACTCCTATGTTTTTTCTATCCATGTTCCTATGGTATTGCACCTTATTTCTTGTTGAGTTAATGCACTCTTCACTACTATGTCAGGTACGTGAACTACAAAGTGTGAATGCGAGATATAAAATCTAATTTTTTTTAGTGCTTTGACCATGAAAAAGGCATGCTTTTTGATTTGAGAGTATTTCAACTCAATGAATTTTCATAGGTATACTCATGAAGGCAATAGGGGCTTTTATTCCTTCTTTGTTATCTTGCATCAGGATGGCTGATAAGGTGTGTTTAGAGGTGTAATAGTAAATCATGAAATCCAAATTATAGTCTAGATGGCATAATAATAGATCATTATAAATAGTAGTTTTTATATTTTGGAAGGCCCATTTTTTTGCTTCATTCCATTTAAAGCCTGAATTTCCCTTCATCATATCCACAATACCCTTAGTGGTTTCTGTGAAGTCAAGTACAAACCTTCTAATGAGATTCACTTGTTTGAAGAATGACTTAACTCCTATTTTGCTTACTATTAGGCTTAATATTTGAATGACTTTGATTCATTCAAGATCAATTTTGATACCTTCTTGAGAAATTATATGACCGAGTAGATTTCTTTCTATTACGTAGAAATCTAATTTCTTCAGATTCAGTGATATTCCATGTTCCCAACACCTTTGTAACACCTTCTTCAAATCTTCTATGTGGTTTTTTCTCTTTTTTGAAAATATAGTGAGATCATCTAGGTATATAAAAATAATATGATCTTTTAAGTCGGTAAAAGATTTACTCATACACCTCTGAAATGTGGCACCAATATTGATGAGGCTGCAAGGCATTCTATGATATGCAAACATACCCCAAGGGTTGGTGAAAGTTGTCTTGTGTTGATCTTTCTCTTCTACTTCCACCTAATTGTATCCTGAGAATCCACTGAGCATGGACATCATTTTAGCTCTGACACTATTTGTAGTAGGTAATCCATGTTAGAGAGAGTGAAATTATCTTTCAAAGATGCCTAGTTCAGATCCTTATTTCTTTATTCTTCTTCCTAACTAGTACTATATTTGCTACCCAGGTAGACTAATGAATGGGATAAATGATTCTTCCCTTCAACATCTTGTCTACTTCTTGAAATATAGCATTTTCTACTTTTGGATTATAATTACTCTGCTTTTGTCAGAAAGGAACTACATCAAGTTTTAAGGGAATTTAATATTTCATTTTCCTGCCTTTGTAGCTTTTCAAATCCTTGTAACTCTAGGAAAAAAACATCTTGATATTCTATAAAAATTTGTTTGGTGGCTTCCTTCTCTTCAAGTTAGTAACACTTTCCAATATTGATCATTTTAGGACTTTGTATCTCTCTAATATTCACTAGTAGTAGGCCCCTTTTCTATCCTCTTTTCTCTATGTAGGTATCATGCCTATTAATGATACAAAGTATGGGGGAATGATATTACCTTGTAATCAGGCTTCATTAGTTTGATCTTCCTTTTGCTTCTAGTTAGGGCCTTCTTGATTGCCTTCATTGGTTTGGTCTTTACAAGTAGCTTTGTCATTCTCTAAAACTAGCTGGAGACTCTTGTCATCTTCGAACACTTACCAAAATTATGTATTGTTAGGAACAAATTCTCAGTACATAATCTCCACTTGATACTTCTTATCTTTGAATTCTAGTGAGGGAGCAACAAGGAGGCAGAAACAACTAGTAAATCTACTTTAGTATTCATCTCCCTCAAAAATAATTCAATTACAAATGTATCAAGCCCCTCTATTTCATCCAAGATCCTATTTTAGTAATTTTTTAAACTTTTGGTTCTTCACAGAGTACCGTTCCTTGATTTGTTGCACAATGAGCTTTGCATCACCCTGAGCTTTTAGGACCTTCATCACCTTTTCCTTTGCAACTATTATCCTAAGTAATAGAGCTTCCTATTCTATCGTGTTTTTTTTATTTCCAAATTCTAGTTTGAAAGCCATGGGTTTGGGCTCTCCTTCAAAAGATATCAACACTATGCCAGCACCAGACCCTGATGAGGAGCAACTTCCATCAAACTCCAATGTCCATATATATGATGATTCTTCCTCTTCATTAAGAATTTGATTTCTCAAATCTTCATCTTCTTGATCATTTAAACTATCTTTAGTAAACAACATATAGTTATCGAATTCTAATTCTTGGTAGAGAATTTGGGCTTTGGGATCATCTTTCTTTAGAACTGTAAATTTAGATTTTTCTTCTAGTTTTAACTTGATCTTCTTGCTTCCTATGGGTATGAATCCTTGAGACCAGTGCAATTTTATTTCTCCTCCTAGATCTCTACAAAAGCTTCTTCTTAAGAGTAGGCCATAGCTAGCCAGGATATCTGCAACTAGGATAGTTAACAATAGTTTCATTTTTTAATGAGAGGCTAGGGCTACTTGAGCATCTTTAATTTGTCCAAGTAGCGAGACTTGTTTATCATCCATGGAATAAAACCTTCCATGAAATTTGATGAGAGTGAGGCCTAGAGCTTTAGCTATGGTAAAAGACATCACATTGTCCGATGCATCTGAATTGATTATACAATTACTCAATTTACACCCATTGATGTGTAGTGATAAGTAGAATGGGTCAGGTTTTTGCCTAGGGAAAGTTGCTGAGACCATGGAATCTTCTTGATTAAAAAGGCTAGATGTAAAAGGTTCATCTTCTTCTTTAGTGATAAAATTATGATTCAAATCCAAAGCACCTCCTTTATAGTGATCCACTAATATTTTTAACTCAGAGGGATGAGATTTTAGGTAATCTATAGGAGAGATTTGGATCTTAGAATCTTTACAAAATTGGATGAGATCAAAAGGATTCTTGTCCTTACCTAGTTTATATATTGAGGCTCCTTGATCAATGTGACTTGTACCTAAAGAAGGGGTGGAATCGCTTCCTAGAATATAATTGGAAGATTGATTCTTGTGCTTTTGGCTCCTGGTTGACACTGTGTATGAAGTCCCATCAATAGTTGCGTAGCATTTGCCCTTTTGTTATGAGTCTAACTCATACTCTAAAAATAAATTTCTAGAGTCACCATTTGAGTACAAATCTAACCCAAAACTAGGGATTGTAATATTCAACTCATTAGTGGCTAACAATTGCATCATACAAGGTATTTTAGGACAGGTTTCACTACTGTGATCCGTTGTTAAATGGAACACACACATATTCCCTTTCTTAGGTGCCATGTCAATTGTCAACCTCTATTATGGACCTACAAGCTGTGGGAATTTTCCATTGGTACTCCTTCTTGGAAGATTTTGGTAATTCCATTGGTAGGAATGATTAAATCTGGGTAGTTCTCTCTTCATAGCAACTAGCTCATTTGAAATTTTTTGTATCATCTCATCAAATGAAGTGGTATTGCTGGAATTTCCTTTGGTTTGGAGTTCTCATTTCCATTTTCTAGTGGAGATCAAGTCATCTTCAAATTTGATTGCTTTCTTTTGTGCATTTGCCAAATTTGTGGCATAGGATCTTCTTAGATCATAGTTGACATTTGGTGGCATTATACTTATGAACAATGTTTTCAAATTGCTAATAGTGGGTCTCTCAATGGTGGGAATTCTACTAGTTATCTTATTAAAAGTTACAATCAAATCCCTCATACTCACAACAGGTTGCTTTTTAATGGATTTCAATTGCATTAATAGGATGTACTCATCTTCTGCCATTTTGAATCTCACTTTGAAAGCCATCCTCATTGTATCCCAGTCTATGACTAAGCTATTGCCTAAATGATAAAACCAATCTATTTTCTTTTTCATCAAAGTTTCTACAAGTAGCCTTACAACTACATCTTTGTGAGCTACACCCATGATATGGGTAGCTGCAAAAAAGGCTTTGATATGTTCATTAGTAGTAACTTTTTCATCACCTAAAAACTTAGGGAAATCCTTTCTCAAACTATAGGAGTAGCTACTCTATGCAAGGCCAATACCTGGCAAATAGTATGTGAAGAATTTTGACTTCTATGGGGTGAGGGTGACCTACTCCTACTTTTCTTATCACCCTCTCATTGAGGTACTTCTAGGATGGGGAAGCCAAGTTTTGTAAGCTTTTCAAAAATAGGGTTTTTCCCACCTTTCTCTTTGGTGCTTATGAGGAACCTTGATTGTTCCAAGATTTTGAATTAATTTAGCATCTGGGCTTTACATTCTACTTTTCTTTCTAATATTTAGATTTCTCTCCTTTGAACAACTCTTTCTAATGCTTCAACCCTAACTTCTTCTTCTTTTAGTACTCAACTAGCATTTCTGTAGTGCTATGTGTTCCTCTAGTCCCTCCAAACAAATGTGTTAAGAGACAAGATTATACCATCTTGGTCATCTTGGAATCCAAGGTCAAATTGGAGTACTAAGACTAATTTCTCATGAGGTAGCACCATTTTCTTCATATCATAGGTCTATTAGTCTAGCGACTATTCTTCTCTCCAGTAGAGTCTCCAATAACCTATTGGTAAACAGATTGTTCTTTTGATTTAACTCTTAAATGCCCAAATTTTGAGAACAACATCTGATTGCAATAGTTGGGAAGTTGTTATTAAATGAATAAATCCCCTCTAAATTCTTAGGTACAACTCCCTATTGTATTTATGATTTGTATTGAATTATGTTTGCTTCTTATTCTAAGACAGGGTGTGTTCTTAACCCAAGAATAGAAAAGGTGAACCAAGCTAGGCCTAAATAGGAACTAGCTTAGGCAAGAGTTAGAAATTTAAGATTAGTTAAGTCTATGGATTCACACATCTTATGAACCTACAAAGCTTAACAACTTAACAATGTATGCTATCTAAAACTAAACTGATATTAGCAAGAAACTAACTCTAGAGATGGAAAAGACTAACTTGAAAGAAAGCATGGAAAGAGATTTCTCTTGAACTTATGATAATAACACTATTATCTTTAGTTTACTATTTTGAAAGAGGGGAATGAAACTCTATTCATTCCTTGATTCAATTTAGATAAAAGAGAAAACATAAAACTAACATAGAAAGAAGGGAACAAAAAATAATTGACACAAAATATGGTTCAATTATCTCTACAACATCAAGTATTTCACACCAAAAATTAGCTGATCTTTTATTAATCTTTCAATTTAGTACATATAGGATTCCAAGATGATTGCTACAAAAAGGGACTCAAATCGGTTCATCTCCTAAAAATTGACAAATGGCAAGGAGCCAATTTGTCCATTATAATCATTACATCAAAATATGAAAGGGCAGGATATGAATCAATTCGTCTTCTTTCCCTTTTCTAACTTTGCCTTATAGGCTTTGGCAGCGACAATGATTAGAATCAATACTTCATGTCTATGAACATGCACATTAGTGTATCTTAAGAGCCACTTGGAATGCTCTCTGGCTAACTCTTTGATGACATTTAACCACTCCTGTATCTCATCCATAGCCACATGTACACACCTGCCAAGTTTTTGGATTTTAGAAACTCTATTCTGGTGATTGGAAGATATCTTCATCAAGCCGTCTATATAATTGGTGAAGTTCTTTTGCATGATAGCCACTTCAATGATCCCCTTTCCTTGTCCACTAGTCTGGGAATTTGTATGTAGACCTTTTAAGAGTTCATAGCCTCTATCTTGATCCTTTTTCACTTTGGCTTCTATTTCTTTAAGTCCTTCCTCTGCCACCACTGGGATCATTTTAGACTTGAACTACATGCTCTGGAGCCACTTAAACAGAGGCTCATCTCTCCTAGGTAGAATATTTTCTTCCACAACCTCCGTAGCCTTCATAGGGATAATCATGTTTAGAAAAGAAATACAATCTTCACTCTTAACTTTATTTGCTACCAGGGTGACTTGATTGGCTAAAATATTGTCCTTCTATATTTTGAGCCTCAATATTGCATTGTCAATCTTCTCTATAATGGCAAGTCCTTCTAACTTGAGTTTCCCACTCCACTCCCTACCAATATTCCCAAAATTTTTGTCTTCTTGTAGCTGAGAGACGAGTTCTTGAACATTAGTAGTAGTAGGATTACTAGTAATTAACATTCCAGAGATGCTTGCCAATGGGGTGACTAACTACCTCACAAAGCCATTTAGTTCATGAATTTTTGCCTTCATTTTGAGTTTTGATAATTTAAGGCTTTCAAGTTGTCCCTCTATCACATTATTTGTTGACTTCCATAGTCCAACCTTGGTGTCATGTCTAACTTCCCTGAGATCCACAGAATGTAGGGCAAAATCATTTGCAGACGTATCTTCGATTCTTCCCTCTTTAGTGGCTTTGGAAATTTCCATTGTCAGATGCCCTATGTCTAGGTCTTGTTCAAAAAATTGACAAGGTCTTCTACTTTTTGACTTTGCTTGATGCTGATCCAAAGTAGATAGCAAGAGATAAAGTCTCTTTATTAGGAACTCCTTCCTCTTTCCTCTTCATTTTTCTATCTAAGGTGTCCTCTATCCATGACTCTATGCCGATCACCTTGGATGCAGTCCCAAGTGTATCTATACTAAACATCTTTCTGTTGACTGAGGTAAATGTTTTTGTGGCTTTCATGTCCCCTAATTTAGGTAATATAAGTAAATTATTATGAATAAATAAATATATTATTTCTTAATGTTATAATATATTAAAAGAAATATTGATATATTATTAATGATATAATATATTATTAAAGAATAAATAATAATATATTATTAATATAATAATACCATATATAATCATTAAAAATAATATATAATTAATAAAACTAATAAAATACATAATTACCTTATTAATATAATTAATATTATAAGAATGATTGTAAAGAACAAGTTAAGGATTCACAATTCATTTCTAGAATTCTCACCGAGGAAATAAAATATTGGGCAGTATGTCATGAACCTCTAAATAAGACCCAACAACTATACACTAGTAGAAATATGTATACCTAAACATTAAAATATAATTAAGTGATATAATATGAATATATATAAGATAATAAAAATATATAATAATATCATTATCTATTAAATATAATTCTCTATATCAATTACATATAATAATAAATATATTTAAGATGGAAAATTCACATTTCACTTAGATATCTTTATAAATAAATAAATTATAATCAATTAATAATCCTTATAAACTAACACTCTTATATTGATATTATTAAATCAATAACAAGTTGATACTTCAAGTTAAATAATGAAAATCGTTAACACAAATAAGAAAGATAATAAATAACATATAAATGACCAATCATCAAACCTAATAATCTAATTATACCTAAACACCTAACCACGAAAGGACACATCCCAAGTTGAAAATCACATATATAAGGTTGTTGAAGAGGATAGTTAAAGACATGGGAGTTGTCATTGTTTTACCATTGAAAAAAGAAGTTTCCAATCTGAAAGAGATAACGATTGGATGATATAAGCATTGAGCAATCTGACAGATCACATGCCCCAATCCACCACTTTGGACTAGCACTTAATATTATATGACATAGACAAAAACAAGATAGGCAAAGGAAACCAATAACACGCCTATTGAGCATTTGGATAGGAGGAGAATAAATGCAGTACGTAGATATTGTCTGTGTATTTGTATCCATATTTGGATCTTCTCAATCAACATTTGCCTGTGGCATCAAATAGATTGCATACTTTGAAGGATAAATTGGAAAGTGCAGCACACACATTGCATATGTCCCTAGTCATAATAAAAAATAGCAGTAATCCTTTGTAGCTGTAGTTGATAGGAGAAGGTTATCATAGATTGTTATTTCCATATTAGACACACCACGTTATCGCATTATTTTTATCATCAAGGAGGTTCGTAGCATATATCCCACATTGAGACAACAAAGAGGGCAGAGATCTCTCTATACTTTTGTAAATCGAAACATCCCACATTTGCATAATTCCTCAAGTCATATCAGATAGAAGATTATCAAAATCATCCAGAGAAAATATGGCAAAGGATATAAATAAAATAAAATTCACACAAAAATGAATGACCCCCAAAATGGGTTCATTACAATTGGTATCAGAGTTGGTTTTCCTGCCAGCTTGTGAAGTTTCATGAGTAATGAATTTGCAATTCTAAAGTTTAATCAAAATTAGAACCAATACCCAAAATTGGAGAAAGCATGAGTTAGCGTCTACTGCAGATAATACTTAGCAATCAAACATACAATGAATTTTAATTTTTCTACACTAATGGGAAACTGATATTCACTTCATGACACAAGCCTTCGTCTCTCACATACTATCAACTATGCAAGAGTCTCCATTTGGTAATCTGATATGACTGGTTGATTTGACTCTAATCATTATCAGGTAGTCATTGGAGAATAAGAAATAAAACAAAAAAAAGAGATATTTTATTGATCACCAAAAAGGGATCTGAAGGAAAGAGAACATATATGGTTGCTAGTATGGTTGGTATTTGCAACTAAATGACAATTTGGTTGTCCATCAGATTTGGTCTGCAAAATGCTCTGCATTTTCCTGCATTGATGTTTCTAGTGTTGTGGCTTGGAGGACATATTTATAACATATATGTCATGTCTCAGTTCAATTTTTAGAAGCTAGTATTTTCTGTAAGTAGTAATAGCGACGATCTATGTATAATTAATTGTCTTGAATGAAGTATTTTTATGAGTTATGCTGTGAAGTGAGAAGAAGAAAGAATGATTTAAGAATGTGTTTTGACATTCAAGGAAAGTCTAGGTGTGCTCCACATTTTGATAGATGGGTTGTTAGTTGGTGCAATGTATCTAGAATATATGTTTCAAGGCAACTACTTTGACCCAACTAAGACAATTTGTTCTTTAGCTTCTAGTGAATCTTTAAGTATCTTCACCTAGATTCAAGTTTTTGTTGCATTGATTTTATATTTGACCTTGGTGTGTGAGGATCCACATTGGGATTATTCATCTTGAAGATGTGTTTTGGGCTGAAAAGTAATGTGTTACTTGACATATCTACACATTGCTTTGTTGTTGACCTCGAAAGATGTGTGATGAAAAGTAAATTATTTCTAAAGAAGTGAAAGATGTGTTAGGATTCTTTTTAGGCCCTCTCTATTTCTTAGATTGGACTGCATTCAAACCTATGTTTCTCCTATGCTCTAGTCAACCTAGTTGATATTTACAATGTACATGGTATATATCATGGTCCAAAGAATCTTTGAACTTTCCATGACTCGTGAATCTTGTTGCTTGTCGAGTCAACCTGACACAAACTCGTGAACCAAGTCCTAATAAGTGCAAGATAAAAAAACACACAAGCCAAGTTTTCACAAGTTCATAAGACAAACTCAAGAATTTTTGGGCAAGACTCGTGTGAGTTTTTGAATAGGACTTGTGAGTCCTAATCAATAGACTGCTAGACCAGGGGAAATCAAATAGGTTTGAGAAACAAAAAAAGGTTTGGCCTAAGCCATGAAAAATGTTGCCCCACCACTCAAATGAAGTATTAAACACCATGGAAATATATGAAATGAGGTGCATTGACCTATCATAGTTTAGTGACTATTGGTTTAACACCTGACATTACAAAAGAGTAAATACATGTCCATAGAGTAGTGTATATTCCAAGAAAGAAAGAATTTAACCAATTGTGATAGAAGGGAAAGCCATGTGATTAGATAGTACATAGGGGTCTATTTCTCATCCACATTATGATCTCTTAAGATAGGGAGTTGGTGGAGGGAGTGGCGGACTAATTTTTGGCACATGACAGATATCCTCCAGGGAATCACTTGTAGCCTATTTCACGCACCCTTTGCATTATAAATCTACCATCTCAAGATGATCATAATAAGGAGAGAGAGATTCTAGTGCCAAATAATTATGTTCATTAGATTAACACTCATTTTCTCATCCACATTACGAAATCCAAAGATAGGGAGTTGGTGGAGGGAGAGGCAGAGTAATTTCAGGCACATGATGGATATCCTCCAAGGAATCATTTTTAGCCTATTTAAAGTGCTCTTTGCACCATAAATCTACCATCTCAAGATGCTCGTAATAAGGAGAAAGAAAGTTGTCTATGTACTAAAGAAGAAATCTTCCAAATGAACTAAGTAAATTAAATTTAACATTCATCTTCTCATCCACATTATGATATCTTAAGATAGGGAGTTGGTGGAGGGAGAGGCAAAGTAATTTCGGGCACATGACAAATATCCTCCAGGGAACCACTTGTAGCCTATTTCACGCACCCTTTGCATCGTAAATCTACCATCTCAAGATGATTGTAATAAGGAGAGAGAAAGATTCCTTCCAAATAATTATGTAAATGAGAAAAGAGATCATCACAAGACTCATCTTTCTTTGGAACTATTATATGCTAATAATTATATGTGTTTACAGGATCCATGATCAAAAGGCGTATTGGGGAAGTATATTTTTAATTCCTTTTACTCTACTTCATTGTGAAAATCAACAAAGAGTGTATGATGTGTCTACATCGTGTATGCTTTGCACCTTCATGCATCATGTATACTTCATGTCTTCATGCATTAATGTGTCTTCTTCAAGTATGCTTTGTGTCTGCAAGCACTCAGATATTTACTTCATGCATTATGACATTAACTAAATGCATACCTTATGTATTCTTTCATTCCAGTATATAACGTGTATACTAAATTCACAATAAAGGTTTAGTGTAAACAATCATTGCTTGAGGACAAGCAATTTGAGGAAGGGCGGACTATTATGTGCCCTAATTTGGGTAATATAAGTAAATTATTATGAATAGATAAATATATTATTTCTTAATGTTATAATATATTAAAAGAAATATTGATATATTATTAATGGTATAATATATTATTAAAGAATAAATAATAATATGTTATTAATATAATAATACAATATAGAATCATTAAAAATAATATATAATTAATAAAAATAATAAAATACATAATTACCTTATTAATATGATTAATATTATAATAATGATTGTAAAGGACAAGTTAAGGATTCACAATTCATTTCTAGAATTCTCACTAAGGCAATAGAATGTTGGGAAGTGTGTCATGAACCTCTAAATAAGACCCAACAACTATACACTAGTAGAAATATGTATACCTAAACATTTAAATATAATTAAATGATATAATATGAATATATATAAGATAATAATAATATATAATAATATCATTATCTATTAAATATAATTCTCTATATCAATTACATATAATAATAAATATATTTAAGATGGCAAATTCACATTTCACTTAGATATCTTTATAAATAAATCAATTATAATCAATTAATAATCCTTATAAACTAACACTCTTATATTGATATTATTAAATCAATAACAAGTTGATACTTTAAGTTAAATAATGAAAATCGTTAACACAAATAAGAAAGATAATAAATAACATATAAATGACCAATCATCAAACCTAATAATCTAATTATCCCTAAACACCTAACCATGAAAGGACACATCCCAAGTTGAAAAGCACATATATAAGGTTGTTGAAGAGGATGGTTAAAGACATGGGAGTTGTCATTGTTTTACCATCAAAAAAAGAAGTTTCCAATCTGAAAGAGATAACGATTGGATGATATAAGCATTGAGCAATACGACAGGTCACATGCCCCAATCTACCACTTTAGACTAGCACTTAATATTATATGACATAGAAAAAAACAAGATAGGCAAAGGAAACCAACAACATGCCTATTGAGCATTTGGATAGGAGGAGAATAAATGTAGTATGTAGATATTGTCTATGTATTTGTATCCATATTTGGATTGGCTCAATCAACATTTTCCTTTGGCATCAAACAGATTGCATAGTTTGAAGGATAAATTGGAAAGTGCAACACACACATTGCATATGTCTCTAGTCATAATCAGAAACAATAGTAATCCTTTGTAGCTATAGTTGATAGGAGAAGGTTATCAACAGATTGTTATTGCCATATTAGACACAACACGTTATGGCATTATTTTTATCATCAAGGAGGTTTGTAGCATATATCCCACATTGAGACAATAGAGAGGGCAGGGATCTCTCTATACTTTTGTAAATCTGAACATCCCACATTTGCATAATTCCTCAAGTCATATTAGATAGAAGATTATCAAAATCATCAAGAGAAAATATGGCAAAGGATATAAATAAAAGATAAGTCACACAAAAATGAATGACCCCCAAAATGGGTTCATTAGAGTGGCTAAAGAGAAAGGAATCTTCGGGGCCTATGAGATGAGCTTTGAAGATTTTGGGCCATTTTGTGCTTCTCTAGTCTAATTTGATGCTTCATCAGACTCAATAGACTTTCTCTCACTGCTTCCACCATCTCCAAGATCTACTATCTGTGCTTGGAGGCTACTTGGAAGGGGTAGTGCTACACTCATCAATGAGTTTAGATTGCTATGGGGTGAGAAAGCTAGTGTGACTGCACCATCTTTTAATTCCTCCACCCTCTTCTTCTTGACTTCTGATGGAGTTCTAATTATAGGTATAGAGCCATCCTGACAAGTTCTAGCTAGGAGAATTCTTTTATTACGAGGTTGATGACCTCCATATGATGGTTGTGCTAGCCCTTGAGTAACAGATAATGTTGCACTTGATGTAACACCTTGGGAAGAAGAAGCCGCTATAACTTTTGGAGAAGCTTGAGCGGATATGCCTTTGCTCTAACTCCTTCTAGCTATGGTCCATTTGACCCATTTTCTAGTCCTCATGTAGATTCAAGCCATCATTATATCTAGCTCTTCCCTAGTGTCTTCATAAGGTTCTGAGCTTATTGGAGTGCCTCTAAGCTTTGTCAGGAAAGTATTGCTATACATGTTTTGGCCATCATCCTCTATTCCTTCTACATCAATTTTAACTTTGTACATTTTCACTTGATCAACTATTAATCTGGTGAAGGATCGGTCATAGCTCTTGAGCTCATTCTTGCAATCGGGCTAGTAATCCTCAATGGTGGTAATGTGCTTAACTACACTTTTGATTTGCAAAACATCCCTTGCATACCCATTCAAGTCAAACATGGGTCTCAAGACTTCATACATATCCAACTTATACTTCATCTCAAATACTCTCAACATGTTCTTGGCATCAGAGCAGGTGTCATAGCTGAAAGCCCCCACCTTCATGGGGAATTTGTACCCCTTCTTCTTAAAGCTCCCACTCAACACGTTCACTTGAATGGCTTGTCGCATGATCTTGATCAACAAAAGCATGTCACTAGGATATCTTGGTAGCTTTAAGGGGAAACCATTGAAAGCTGTAAGGTGTAAATAAGAAAAGGATGAGAATTAGATGAAATAACTCCCAAATTGGCTAATGGCTGCCATGGCTTTAGGACCGAATCTTCTTTCTGGACATCCCTGTAGTTCCTTGAAAATCCTCATAGTGAATGCATCACTAACTTTCACATACTTTGCATAGCAATTTTCCAACTATAAGAATGGATAAAAATCATAAGATTTCAGATCATTAGTAAAATTCTCCACTCTTGGGAGGCCTGGCCATAGTTGAATTGAGGCCAACATATGGATAAGGAAAGAGGACATACAGAATGTATTGTAAATTTTTGTAGCATGTAGAGCATTGGAAAAAAATTTAGTTACCTCATAGGCCCAATCAATATATTGAGTGTCAGAGTAAATGAATTTTACTAAAAAGAAATACTGCTCATCAAAATTCAAGGCTTCTACCTCACCTTTTAACCTATGCAATAGGACTAGTATATCAATAATATTTGGTTTGAGGTTGGTCCCAAACAAGGTCTTAGGAAACTTACTCTTAGCACTCCATGGTTTCTTGAACCATGTCTGCATGATTTCTTTCCTCTAGATCATCTTCTTTACAAAGAACTCAAAAAAGGCTCCTTTAAAGGTTAGGTCTAAGAATTCTTTCCATTTCGGTACTTGAAGGGAATTCACCATAGTTTTCTTGTCGATTGAAATCAACACTATCATCAGGTAGCACAATCTTCCTTGTCTCTAGGTTGTAATGATGTATACATTCGTAGATTAACTCTGAGGCTTGAATTATAATCAGAAAAAATAGTCGCCTACACCAACCCACATCCTTAAAGTTTCTTAGTAATGGGGTGAATCTACTCAAACTTCACTCTCTTTTGAAAATCCTCCATGTGGTAGAAATGAAGAGAGGTGTCTATGAAATTTTGCAATTGGGATTTGATTCTAGTCAACCAGTCAATACCCACAAATATGGTTGCCATTACTTCGAGAGTGAGATTTTAATTGAGAGAGTGAAAAGAATGGTTAATGCAACAATTACTAGCTTTTTCAAAAGTTTTACACATTAATAGAATAGCCATTCAAAGAAAGAGTGGTATCTTGTTCAACTATTTATATTCCCATATATATGGGAGCCTCGATTTATCCATTGATCTTTAGAGTTTGCACCACATGAATGAATTTAAGGAGATACCCATTGAAATAGTAAATGTAAGGGTGTAATGGGCATCTAGGGGTCTTTTCACTATTATGTTGGGTTCAACTATAATTTTCTATATCTCTACAACTTACTTTCCCATTTTCCTTTAAGTTTTGAGAACTTACCATTAGAGTACTCTGTAGGAGAATGTCTGCTAAGTCAGATCTTGATCATTATGTCTTTTTAGTATTGGTTAGGTCATATTCATTATCATTCTAAGATATTCTGCACCCAAATTATGAATCTAACTTGATCATTAGCTTGATTTTCTTTGGAATTTGGGAAACTGTCTTCATGGGTTGAAAACCCAGTGAGGAGAAGGCAGTTTCTATTTTTCTGCCAACATTTCCTTTCTTAGTTAAACTTTAACAATTGCCCCTCTTGGAATTGGAAATTTTTAAATGAGGTGTGAAGACCTTGTCAAAGACCACTTATTCTTACTTTTCATTCTAAATTGCCTTTTTAGAAAACCAACTTCATGGGTTGAAAACCCATCAAGGAGAAGTTAGTTCTGAGCTTTCTACTAGGGATGATTATAAGTGCTATAATGAATTTGAACTATTTTTTGAAGTCATAATCATAGAGGAAACATTGATTCACTATGGGATGCCTTTTTATTCATACATTTTTGATCTGTGTGCACCATTTAGTGTCTTTTGCGAGAAAGCATCCTTATGGGTAGAAAACTTGCTGAGGAGAATACAATTTCCAAATTTTTGCAAGTGTCAGCTTTTCAACTAGTGACATTTCATAAATAGGTATAACTCATAGTTGATCATTGAATGAGTAACATGAATCTCCATGGAACTTGAAATGAACCTATGCGTAAGATCACTTGACAAAATGGAAAACCACCCAACTAGGAATGAGGAGAAGAAGAAAAGGGAAAATCCGATGGAGACTTGTCTAACCTAAAAGGGCTTAGACCTAGACTCAAACAAAACCAAGAATTCACTCCTCTCATTAAATCACAAATATTCACTTTTTCTAATCAGTAGAGAATGAAAAGTGGGGCAACAATAATTAAAGATGAAAGGAAATCTCTAGAAACCAGGCCACATGAACCAATCTAGTGAAATATGATCAAGGATTCAAGGAGAAACTCACTAACAAAATAATGTGGATCATGTTTGAGGAAAGAATAGATGAAGGATGAAAGATCATAATCATCCAAAAGGAAAGAAAAAAAAAACAATGAAGTAAATAGAGAAAACTAGGGTAGAGAATCCTAGAAACCCTAGAGCCATAGATTGGAAAAATAGGGCAAGAATAGTAGAAAAAGAAATTTTCTTTAGGAAAACAAAATAGGAAAAATTTGAGGAAACCAACATCAGTCTCAAATCCTTTCAGTGGGAAAATTTCATCTAAATAGGTCAAATCAAAATTCAAACAAACACCTTACCTAGTGTGGCTCAACCAGAGGATCTTCCCAAAACTTGACCATTCCCAATCATAGGAACTAATTTGATTCCTCTAAGATTTAGAGAGAGAACTAAAAACATGGCTAAAACTCACTTCTTTAAGCCATTCAATCTCCCCCACTCTTTCTAAATTTCATAGATATGTTTTGCTACATAGAAGATTAAACCTTACAATGCATCCCCATCTAGTGAATAAGGATACCAAGAATGATTTTAAGAACCCTAAAGTTCAAAACTAGACA
The DNA here is from genome assembly GCA_028749045.1 of Cupressus sempervirens. Lineage (NCBI taxonomy): Eukaryota > Viridiplantae > Streptophyta > Pinopsida > Cupressales > Cupressaceae > Cupressus > Cupressus sempervirens. Next base: position 723,896,929 of record CM053783.1, read on the forward strand.
AGTAGCATTACTAAGATGGGATCTGAGCACCAGAAAGTATAGATCTCAGAATGGGAAAATTCCCTGATCATGAACAATGAAAAAAATGAAAAGAAATGGTAGGAGTGCAACAAAATGAGAGCATTCACCTACTGGCATGGTCCAACATATTTAATTCCAAATCTTATCAAGTGGCTACAGGAAGGTTGCAATTTCTAGGTAAGTATATCCATCTACACATCTTGATTAGTATATATTCATTGTCATAATACCAATATTAAGATCAAACTTCTTTTAATAGCTTGTTTCTTGTATAAATAACATGTCATTAAATTCACTAACTAGGAGCCTAATTTCAATGAAATAAAAATGGAAGAGCAAAAACTGCCATTTTGGATAATCTGTAAATCCCTCCCTCTAGAATTAAATCAACTCCAAATATTAAGAAGAATTAAAAGTAGCCTAGGGCATTTAATTGGTTTTGATAGATCCTCAAACAATATTAAGTTCTTGCTAAAACAAGAAAAATGGCAAGTCAAATCTGAATAAAGGAAAATAATAACAAATAGATCAATATATAATCTTTCCTTCGATAGATATGAAGGGAAAATAAAGTAAATAATCAGTGCAAAAGCTAGAAACAATTTAAACTACATCAATAAAACATCAAATATCAAAGAAAAAAAAAAGTAAAACAAATGTTAATAAGGTGATACAGTTGAAATCAATGATCATGAAGAAAGTGGAAGAGATCCCAATATCAATTTCAAGCAAGTTAGAAGGTAAGAAGTGGGTAAAGAGGAAGGAGAAATCACAGAGCAAGAATATAAAACCCATATCAAAGTAATTCCAATAACAACATGACACACAAAAGAAAAGAGCATTAACAAATCAAAAAGTTGCCTCTTGCCGAAAAACATACAAATCCTTAGACAATGTAAGCAATGCTACAAGGGCTCTTCAGGATTTGAAGACATCAAGCATAAAAGGGTATAATAGAATCAAGCATGAATTACTCTTAACTCAAATAGGGATCAGTGACCAATGGGCAATATGGTGGCAAAAATATTTGGAACACAAGGACCCTACCAAAAATGACAAGAATGGCCAGTATATAAGTAAAAAGGGAGCAAAAAAGAACAAAGATAATAATAATAAAAAAGGAATCCCCTAAAGGAGGAAAAGTTAGGAGGTTAGGCATATCTTAGACATAGGTATAAGTAAAGAGACTAAAGTTGAACCTAAAAGGATCACCACTATTGAAACTCCAACATAGGCATCATAGCAGCATTTAAACTAGAACTTAGATGAGTCAAAGTAAGATAAAGAAAAGAGCAAAAAATAGTCATCCAATAGATTCCTTAAGGAAAGTAGAGTGACCTATGCACAAAAATAGAAGTAAATGGGGCATCATGGGATCAACAAAACCAAAATAAAATAAGACATTAAAATCCCATGAATAAACAAAACAATTTTGAAGTAGTAAATTTAGCCAAAGGACAAACTGTCCCTGAAATCCAACAAGGTATAAAGGAGAAGCATATAAAAGGGAAAACAGAGCTAGAAACTCAACATTAGACCAATTTTATCCACTCAAAAACATCAGAGCAATGGGAAAATATCACAATAAGAAAAAAGACAAAAAACAAGAAATGAACATCATATAAATTTTGGCAAACTCCTAAAAATGGGAAAGATCCATTTGAATAAGGTGAAGAAATTAAGAAATGGAACACTCAAAGAACTAAAATTCCAATAGAAGTAGACTCACTAATAGATAACATAGAGTTAGAATCAACCAATTAAAGGATAAATGCAATAGAAGACACTTAGTACTAGGAAGTGATCAAAGTTGTAGACTTTCTAGAACATCAAGGTGAAGATCCAAACATTAAAGTAGAAATGTCCCAAAACCTAGAGGATGAAGAAACAAAATAAATAGAGGAAGACCTAGGGGAACGTATATTACAATAACTAAGAAAATAAGAAGAAGGAATAGGCAACAACACTCCAACATTTGATGATTATAAGGAAAACAAATTGGGAGACAAATTAGGAATTACAGTAAACCAAGAAGGGATAACCATGCCTAAATGTGGCAAGAAGCAAAGGAAAAGAGGAATAAAATCCCTAATTGAATTAGGAACCAATTCAGGAAGGGCAAAAAATCAAAGGAAATTAAGTGGCATTCTAAAGGTATGAAAGGAGAAGATCCTTCCCATAGAATAACGAAGATCACCACGTGGAATGATAGGGGTCTAAATGCCCCTAGAAAGAAGTACATAATTCTAGGGGTCTAAATGCCCCTAGAAAGAAGCGCTTAATTAAGTGCAATCTTATGGTCTTTGACTAAGAATCAACTCTCATCCAAAATATGAAACTAAACAAAGAGGAAGGAGACAAATAAAGCAAAAATCTAGGGTTTTAGAAAATGGAATTTGTAGAATCAAATGGAACTTTAGGGGGACTTCGAGTAATATGGAACCCTAGGAAAATAGAATTCATAAAGAAAATCTCAAACTAAAATTAGATGGGAGGAAAAATAAAAAGTTTCAAGAGTAACCTTTAGCTAAACCTCATAAATATTTATGTACTAATCCCAACAATAGAGAAGAAGGAGTTGTGGCAAGAAATTAATAGATATTTGGAACAAAACAACACTAAATTTTTTTGTATAGGGGGATATTTCAATGCAATTATGAAATTAGAAGAAAGTTATGAGTTTGATCTCAAGTTAACATGCACAACATGATAGACTTTAGAGAATGGTTCAACAAGAATGATTTGATAAATATCCCACTAAATAATGGAAACTATACATGGGACAATAGAAGGAAAGATTTTTGTCATATAGCAGAGAGACTAGATAGATTTATACTCAAATGGGATCTCAACTCTCTAAATACAACAATACATTCCATAATTTTCCCATTTTAAGGCTCGGATCATTTTCTAGTCAGGATATAATTTGAAGAGGCACATAAACCTACTAGAAATTCATTCAAATGTGAAAAAAATGTGGTTCCTAGATGAAGATTTCATGACCAACATAAAAAAAGTGGTGACAAGAAAGTAATTTCAATGGATCAAAGATGTTTTTCTTTGTATCTAAACTTAAGCTTCTTAAAGAAAACATTCTAAAATGGAACAAAACCCATTTCAACAACATATTCAAAGAAAAACTAGAAAATGAAGAAAAACTAAACTAACCAAATGAAGAAATAATTAAGAATGGAATGAACAATAATAGTTACACAAAAGAAAAAGAAGTTTTGGAAAACTAGGAAAACAATCTAGCCAAAGAAGAAATATACAAGCAACGAAAATCCAGAGAAACATGGTTGATGGAAGGAGAATGAAATAGAAAATTCTTTCACAATAGCACCATTAATAACTATAATATAAATAGAATAACAAAAATAAAAAATTATGAAGGACATCTAACAAAGGACCCAAAACAAATAGTAGAAATATTTATCAAATACTATATAGGTATTCTTAATAACTTTGATAACTCAAACTTGGTAGCCCAAAGAATAATGGGGGAAGCCATTCCAAAGCTAGTAACCCCAAAAGCTAATAAAAGTATTAACAAACCCTTCTCATTAGAGGAAATGAAATCAACACTATTTAGCATGAATCCAATCAAATCACTAGGTCCATTTGGCTTCCAAGCTTTCTTCTTTCAAAAATGTTGGGAAATCCTAGGTGCAAATCTTTGGGAATCCATTGAAGCATGTGGAAATGGTGGATCAATCTTGACATAAATTAACAAAACCTTCATCACTATCATCCCTAAAAAAAAAAATCATACAACCCTAGTAGATTTTCATTCCATAGCACTATGTAACTCAATATACAAAATTCTCACTAGGGCTTTAGCAAATAGACTCGAAAAGTTCTCCCAAAATTAATTTGGGAAGAAAAAACAAGATTTATTCTAGGAAGATCTATCTTTGATGGAATCATCATAATCCAAGAAGCCATCCATTCAGCCCAAGTCAACAAAAACCCTTGTATGTTAATGATATTAGATATGTAGAAGGCTTATGACAAAGAATATTGGAGGTTCTTATGTAAGACCTTGGAAGCCTTTAGGTTCTCTTGATAATGGGTTAATATGATCTTCACATGTATAGTCACCCCTAAAACATCACTCAGAATCAATGGAACCCTAAAATGTTTTTTCAACATCTACAAAGGAATCAGGCAAGGTGACCCTATATCACCTTTCTTGTTTATCATTATTGATGAAGCATTTGATAGAGCCATCAATAAAGCACAAACAGAGGGGAAAACTAAAGGAGTGATAGTAACAAAAGACATCCCAAACATAACCCACTAGAAATTTGTAGATGATACTATCCTACCTGGGAAAAGTACAAAAGAGGAAGCCCAAAACTTCAAGGAAATCATTCAAACTTACATGAAGACATCGGGCCAAAAAGTCAATACTAAAAAAATTGAAATAGTTTTCTCAAATACCCCACTAGAAATGAAGAAAGAGATCTATAATATAATGGGTTTTAGGAAATGATCCTTTCCCTACAAATACCTAGAAGTCCAACTTGAAAAAGGAGTTAGAGGCACTAAAATATGGAAGCCTATCCTAGAAAAAGTATCTAATCAAGCAAAAAATTGGAAGGGTAGATGGCTGAGTAAATTTGGTAGAGCTACCAAAATTAGAGCCATTATGTCAACAATTCCATCATATCAAATGTAGTGTCTATTGCTACCTAAAGGGATGAAGAAGAAACTTGATAGTAACCTTAGAGATTTCTTTTGGAAGGGAATATACAAAAACAAAAAACAAGCCCTTATCAAATGTGGAAACATATGCAAACTTAAAGAACTAGGAGGTCTAGGTATTAAGGACCTAAGCTAGCAAAATGAAGCATTAGGAGCCAAATTAGTTTGGAGGATATACCAGGAAAATGGTAGTAAATGGGAAAAATACTTTACATCAAGTATCTCAGTAGTCTTGATCCCCTATCAATCTTTCATGCTATAAATCCTCCAAAAGGATCAAAGACATAGAATTTTATGATGCAATGCCAACCAATCATTAATAATGGCTTAATGTGGAATATAGGAGAAGTTAAGGAAGCTCTCTTCTGGGAAGATTCTTGGAATGGGAAACCAGCCCTGGATAGCTATAATTTTCTTGCTAACATTAAAAATAATCTTACAACACAATGGGGTAAGAAAGTTTCAAATGATAAACAAAAGAAATCAACATAAGAGAAAGAAACTTGGGAGTGGAAATTAGTAGAAGATACTAGTCTCTCAAAATAAGAAAAAAAAATCTAAAATAGTTCCCTAATTAATAGACAAGTGGACCAAAAAAAGAGAAGGGATAAAATTATATGGGGTGCATCTAAAAGTAGACAATATAATGTAAATCAAGGATATAATATGATAATTAACTCCCAAAGATGGGAATAACTTAACACCCTTCTTAAATTATGCTAGGATTCTGCATGTTTCACAAAAGAAAGAATTTTCTTATGGGCAGCTTCTCAAAACAAAATTCTAATAGTAGATAGATTCACAAAGATGGGATACAAAGGACCCTGAAGATGTCAACTCTCTAAAAATGACCTAGAAACAATGGAAAATTTACTCTACCAATGCCCATTTACAGATAAATGTTGGAACTCACTATATCAAAAACTAAATTGGACCTTAGCCCACCTAAGAAATTTAGGAGAACTCTTAAAGAGTTGGCCCAATTTTGGTAAGAATATAATATTCAGTCAACTCTGGAATTTTTCTCCTTCAATCCTATTATGGGAAATTCAGAAAGAATGAAACTTGAGAATTTTCATCAACATTGAAATCAACTTCCCCTCATTTCTAAACAAAAGCATCACTAAAGTAATGATTAACTACTTGAAAAAATCAATCAAAGAGGAAAGAACCTTCACATATTGGGATGGAGAAATGTAGAAAAAATGGACTCGATTAATAAACCCACCCTAGATTTAGCCCAAGAAAAATAAAAAAGCAAGACAAGAACTGTGATGCATAATAAAAAGCTGACTCAAATGGGTGGCTTGTGAAGAGAGAAAAACAATTAATGGAGACATCAAATAATATAATAGAGTCAGAAGCATTGGTAGAAGGACTAAACCTATGCAAAAACCTAGGGATTAGGAAATTAATTATAGTAGGAGACTCACAAATAACATTGAATGCAACCAAGAAATGAGAAATCCCTAATTGGAGAATCAACTCTAGGCTAGAAATCATCATTTCATTTTTAAATAAATTCAAAGATATTAGAATTCAACATATCTTTAGAGAAGTGAATAAAATAGAAGACAACCTAGCTAATAGAGGAGTAGATGGCAAAGACATCCTAATTCAAAAATGTTGTGATGTGGAGCCTAATCAGACTCAGAGATTTATTCAGTGTAGTTTCCCTCTAGATTATTTCACAGGGGTTTGGGGGAAATGCCCCATAGATGGGGTCAAGGGGCAGTGCCCCTATGGGGTCCTAGGGCAGTGCTCTAGGTGCACTCCCTTCACAATATAGGGTGAGGTCAAGGGGAAATGCCCCAGAAGCCAAAAATGACCTTATATTGTAAAAGGCATCGACTACTATTTTTCTTATTAATCTAGCCCCAATTTTGTAAGTGGCAAAAAAATTGAATAAAAAGGCTTAAGGTTAAGGATTTTCATATTGTGTGATGCAAAAATTGGTTCCTACAGAAGTATTGAGTTATAAGGGATTATAGATTGTAATTGGGTTGCAATCACTGGATCAAAATAATATTGGACTTGATATTGGTGGATGTAGCCCAAGGATTGGGTGAACAACATTAAATCTTGGTGTCATGTGTTCTCTTATGTGCGATCTACTATTTTTTGATATTCATTATATTTGCATGTGACTATCATTTTTGTCTAAGGTTAATCCTAACATGTGGTATCAAAGCTAGATGATTGTCATTTTTTTAAGCCAAATAGTCATCATTTTTTAAAGTGATCCTCTATAGGAAGGTCTCATGATCGAGTGGGAATCTCACAATTGAGTAAGAGCTATGGCAGATGAGGGTAAGCTAAAGGTGGAGAAGTTTAATGGGTAGAACTTTTAGTTATGGAAGATGAAAATGGAGGACTATCTTTATCAGAAGGATTTATGGAAGCCATTGGAAAGAAAATCCAAGAAACATAGAATTATGTCAGATGAGGACTAGATGATCTTAGACAGAAAGGCACTTGGAAGCATTTGATTATGCTTGGCACCATCAGTGACATTTAACATTAAAAAAGTGAAGATGATAGAAAATTTGATCTAAACCCTAGCAAAATTGTATGAAAAGCCCTCCACTTCAAATAAGGTATTTTTGATGAAGCATTTATTTAATATAAAAATAGCTAAAGGTGGATCTGTTGTAGACCATTTAAATGAGTTTAATACTATTACTAGTTAGTTATCTTCTATGGGTATTAATTTTGATGAAGAAACCAAGGCTCTCTTGATTTTGTGTTCTTTGCGTGAAAGATGGAATGGCTTGGTAATGGTTGTGAGTAATTCTATTTCTGGATCTAATACCCTAAAATTTGATGATGTGATTGGTGCTATTTTGAGTGAGGAAAATCATAGAGAATTCTTAGGTGGATCTATGTTAGGAAATGCTTTAAATGCACAAACTAGAGGCAGAATGAATGAGAGAAGAAATAATTTAGGAAATCATGAGAAATCTAAAGGAAAGTCAAAGGGGAAGAGCTCTCAATCCAAAGGACCAAGAGATTGCTAGTACTGTGCTAAAATAGGGCATAAGAAGAAAGATTGTTGGACTCAAAAGAACAATGAAGGAGATAAACTAGAAGGGAAGAAGGAGGCAAATGTGGTAAGTAACAAATCCAAAGAGGATGCTTTTCTTTTTTCTTTAGAAAGTCTTGATGATTCATGGGTTTTAGATTTTAGTGCTTCATTTCATGCTACACCTCATAGAGGTTACTTTATTGATTATAGCTAAGGGGATTTTGGGCTTGTTTATTTGGGGGATAATGAACCTTGTCAGATTGTTGGAAAGGGAAAAGTTAAGATTAAGTTGCAGAATGGGAATCATTGGCTATTACATGAGGCAAAACATGTTCCAAGGTTGAGTAGGAATTTAATTTTAGGAGAGAAACTTTGTGATGAGGGTTATGTAGTTACTTTTGATGATAAAAATTGGAAGGTTTCAAAAGGTTCCCTTGTAGTAGAAAAAGGTGTGAAAGTAGGCACCTTATATCTTTGTACAGATTATATTGTTTCTTCTACTTTTATTGTCTTAGAGAAAAATGAATGTTCAAGAATAGTTGCTGCAGCTGAGTAAAGAGAATAAATAGCTACTGTAGATTCTGATACAACACTGTGTCACAATAGACTTGGGCACATGAGTGAGAAAGGTATGAAAGTACTTCATTTAAAACAAGTTTTACTAGGTTTGAAATGTATCAATATGGATTTCTATGAAAGTTGTGTGTATGGAAAATAAAAGAGAGTGAGTCTTGTGAAGATTGGGAAGGAAAATAAAAGTGAGAAATTAGAGCTTGTGCATATAGATGTATGGAGACTAGGTAGAGTATCTTCCCTTGGTGGCTCTCATTATTATATTACATTTATCGATGATGCAACTAGAAAAGTATGAGTTTATTTCCTTAGACAAAAATTTGATGTATTTCAAACTTTTAAGAAATGGAAATGCTTGGTTGAAAATGAGACTGGAAAGAAATTCAAATGTCTCAGATCTGATAATGGTGGTGAGTATTGCAATCGTGAATTTGAAGATTATTGCTCCACTAATGGTATTCATGGACAGATAACTATTCTAAGGACTCCATAGGAAAACGGAGTTGCTAAATGCATGAATGGGACTACAATGGAGCATACGAGAAGCATGAGGTTGCATGCAGGGTTGCCCTTAAACATGTGGGCAAATGCTATCAATGCTGCTATATATTTGATTAATAGAGGTCCCTTTACTCCTTTGGATTGTGGTATTCTAGAGGAAGCATGGATTGATAATAAGGTGAGTTATTCTTTTCTCAAAACCTTTGGTTGTGAAGCATTTTCTCATATAGACTCTGAAAATAGAACCAAGTTGGAAGCTAATTCAAAGAAATGTGTAGTTGTTGGATATGACATTAATGAATTTGGTTATAGGCTTTGGGATTTTGCAAATTATAAAATTGTAAGAAGTGGGGATGTCATATTCAATGAGAAAGTGTTGTACAAAGATCTGTTGCAGCAACATGAGAAGAAAGAAAATGATTATGTAGTGTTGGTTGATACTCCAAAAGCTAATGTTCCAATAGTTCCTCATGATGTGCAACAACCAAAACAAAAAATACCACACATGCCAGTGAATGTTAGATGATCAACAAGGCTAAGTAGACCTCCATAAAGATTTTCTCCTTCTTTGTATTCTATTTTACTTACTAATTTTGGTGAACCTAAATGTTATGATGAAGCTGTGTAGGTAGATACAAAGATTTATTGAGAGTCTGCAATGAAAGAAGAAATGGACTCTTTGTTGAAAAATAAGACATGGGATTTACGCAAGTTGTCTGCAGGTAAAAAGGCTTTACAAAGTAAATGGTTTTATAGGTTAAAAGAAGAGGATGGAGGTAAGAAAAGATTTAAAGCCAAGTTATTTGTAAAAGGATTTGCATAGAAAAAAGGAATTGATTTTGATGAGATATTCTCTCTTGTTCTTAAAATGACTTCTATTCACACTATTTTAAGTATTGTGGCTACTGAAGATTTTCATTTAGAGAAACTTGATGTTAAAACAACCTTTCTTCATGGTAATTTGAATGAAGAGATATATATGGTACAACCATAGGGACTGAGGTCAAAGGTAAGGAGAACTTAGTGTGCAGATTGAAGAAAAGTTTATATGGATTGAAGCAAGCACCTCAACAATGGTATCTAAAATTTGATACTTTTATGCATGAGTAGGATATAGCAAGTTTCATTCACATTATTGAGTTTATTTTAAGAGGTTGAATTATGAAAACTACATTATTTTATGTTTATATATTGATGATATGCTTGTGGTTGGGTCTAACTTAGATCATATTAAGGGGTTAAAATGCCAGTTAGCACATGCATTTGCTATGAAGGATTTGGGGGTAGAAAAAAAAATCCTTGGGATGAAGATTTGTAGAGATAGGAACAACAAGAAATTGACATTATCTTAGGCTAATTATTTTGAGAAGGTGTTGCAGTGTTTTTGTATGGAGAATGCTAAAGTTGTTAGCACACCTTTACCTGGTCATTTGTAGTTGACTAAGGAGATGTGTCCCAAGACACAAGAAGAGGAGAAAAAGATGTCTAAGGTACCTTATGCTTCAGCTATAGGAAGCTTGATGTATGTTGTGGTATGTACAAGGCTAGATATTGCACATGTAGTGGGAGTTGTTAGCAGGTATATGAGTCATCCAAGAATTGAGTATTGGAATGTAGTTAAATGCATTCTTAGATATTTGAGAGGAACATCTAGTAAGTGTTTACACTTTGGGGGCTCTACTATTGCTTTACATGAATATGTTGACTCAAATTTGGTAGGGGATATTGATACTTGAAAAAGTACTATAGGTTATGTATTTATCATTGGTGGGGCACCAGTGAGCTAGGTTTCTTGATTACAATAGGTTAATTCTTTATCAACTACAGAGGTAGAGTATGTTGCTACTACAAAGGCAACCAAGGAGATGATATGGCTTCAGTTCTTCATGGAACAATTGGGACACCCACATAGAGATAATTATTTATTTATAGATAGTTAGAGTTCCATTCATCTTGTAAAGAATTTAGCTCCACATTTAAAGACAAAACACATACAGTTGTGATACCATTTCATTTGGTCAGTTTTGGATGATGGATAGTTAAAGATGGAGAAGATACATACATACGATAATCCAATAGATATGTTTATAGAGGTAGTAATAAGGGAGAAGCTAAACTCCTCTTTAGCTTTGGTTGGTCTTCTCGATTGAATAGAATAAAAGAAGAAAAATATCTAGGGTCATTTAATCTTCCAGTGGGAGCTATAGGTTTGGTAATGCTATGATCAATCTCCAAATGGGTAGTTATTATTGTAGAGTTTGATCAGTCTCCAAGTGGGAGATTGTTGTGATGTGGAGCCTAATCAAACTCAAAGGTTTATTCAATTTGGTATCCCTCCAAATTATTTCTATGGGGGTTTGGGGGAAGCATCCCTAAGATGGGGTCAAGGGGAATTGCCCTTATGGGGTCTTGGAGTAGCACCCCAGGTGCGCTCCCTATCCCAATATAGGGTGGGGTCAAGGGGCAACCACCCCATGGGGGTTTTTGAGGGCAGCACCCCCAAAGTCAAAAATGACCTTATATTGTAAAAGGTGTCAACTACTATTTTTCTATTATTCTATCCCTAATTTTGTAAATGGCAAAAAGCTTGTATAAAAAGGCTTAGGGTTAGGGATTTTCATAATGCGTGATGCAAAAATTAGTTCTTGTGGTAGTATTGAGCTGTAAGGGATTACATATTGTAATTAGGTTGTATTCACTAGATCATAATAATATTGGACTTGTTGTTGGTGGATGTAGCCCAGGGATTGGGTGAACCACATTAAATCTTGGTGTCTTGTGTTCTCTTAAGTGTGCGATCTACTATTTTTTGATATTGGTTATATTTGCATGTAACTGTTATTTTTGTTTGAGGTTAATCCTAACAAAAAAACTTCAAATTCTTTAACTTACAAACAATACATAACATAGACTAGGAAACTCACTTTAAAACTAAAATAATCTCCTAAAGAAAGTTCAATCTCCTCCCTATAGTTCAATTGGGAGAAATTAAGCGACCCAATAGGTCGTTATTATTAAATTTAAAGACTATATGATGGCTCTATTTGAAGTAAACGTAATCTCAATTTATGCTTCCTTGAATTCAAGATAAGTAATAACTGACTCTACCCTAATGACCATATTAGTGAATTAGACAACATTTTCAATTTACACTTACTTTAAACAATGTCCTGTTGTCAATTTTGCTTAACAATTTATGAAATGATGACCTCAAAATATTAAAAGCTGTGAATGTATCTGTGGAAGGTGATCAAATCAAAAGAGAAAAGATTAAGTATATAAAGCCACCTAGACTCTTGTTCATAAACTTATTAAATTCCCAGTCTTAGACTATCAACCTTTCTCAAAGCAATAAATTAAGAATGCTTGATATGGATTTCATTCCTCCTCTCAAGATAGTATCTCAAAAGAAATTTAAATCAAAATAAACCTCTAATACTTTTATCAATCTAATTATCTTAAAAGGATTTAGTAGAAGAAGACAAATAAAGGGCTTTAACCTTCAATACTTGGCAATTTAAGTCAAGGTATCTTACAAGCATCAGACAAAATTTTTATATAGGTTATTAACAATAAATTCTGATGATTAGATAACTTTAACAAAATATTGGACAAGATTCATGATAAAAATGTTTGTTGAAAGTAATAAGAAGAAACAAAGGCATGTCAGCAACAAATTTCAAACTCCTAACTTTTTCATATAAACTCATCTCCTATATATTGATCATTTACATACCATATTACATAAAACATAAATAATATATAAATTGTAATTAGAATAAATTTAATTCTTGAAACATTATTGAGCAAGATATACATTCCTAGATATAAATGGATCAAAATTTCTATCCTTGATAAAAAAAAGTTTGCTAACAGATTGATTTACAAAAACACGAGATTGGTGTTTTTTTAGTAGAACACAGATTTCATAAAGGATCTATGTAATCAATCACTATGATACTATTTCACATCACTCAAATGAAAGAGACTATAATTCTCCTGGATACATATGAAGATAAATCATCTTTCAGCTCCATCAAGCATGAAGACGTATGAAATGAATCCCTTCTTCGAGTGCTAAGGAAGATAGGAAAGATGTACTTGAAAAAAGAAAATTAAAAAGTGTATAAAATGGATTAATTTTACTAATGTATTTGAGGATGGGATAAAACCTGAAAAATTGGGGGATGCCCCTTTTAATGTTGTAATTGTGTATAGGACATTTATCTTGGGCTAGATTGGAAGTTTTCTTATCTGTTCTTTCCTACTAGTGCCCGTTTGAACAAAGATGTTGTAATTTTTTAATTTGATTATTAATAAAATTCATATGGCTTTGACCTTTTACCAATATTTTTAAAATTAAATATAGTGGAATAATTATATATAAACAATCATGTTATTAGTATTAAATTTTAGAATAAACTATTGAGTACAAATTATTTAATTCTTCAAATAAAAATAAAATAAAGTAGCTAATATAAATAAAATATAATAATTATTAAAATAATTCATAGATAGAATAACCTTTGAATAGATAAAAAAGTATTAGATTTTTCTAAATTTATTCAAAATATTTATAATAACTAAATATTGATTAAATTTCAAATTGCGTTCATTATTTGATCCAAAAGAGTAATATGTCAATAATATTTACAATACAATTATATCATTCTCAAAATTTATTTTCTATTATATTAAGTTATCAACCTTAAAGTTATTGGAAAGATTAATAAGTGCAAATGCCATTATAGCTATTAAATTTTTGATTGAATAGTTTAGTTGTTCTTTGAATTGTTTGCTAATTTCTTCATCTTGAAAAACTTTAAATTTCTAATGGTAGAGTTTAGATGGGCCATGTCATCTTGACTTTGTTGTTATCCCCATTGACTTAGGTTATCTGGTAATTTTGAGGGATCATTTCTTTGACATTATTATTTATAATAAGAGTTGTTGATTCATTTTCTCTCTTTTGTTTCTCCTGATAGATAAGAAATCTATGCCTTTTAAGATATTTATCTTTTTTCAATCATTGATGGCATTATCACTGACTCAAATGGCTACATTGTGATTTTTTAATAGGAAAACATTATATCTTAGAAATTTTGGGTACATGTGAGCAAATGGTAGAGAAATAATATGGATACAAATGGGGCATACATAGAAGGACCAAGTAAATTTATAGCATGGATTTAGGTTATCCCAGATGAATATATGCACCCTAACCAAATTTTATTCTTCATTTTGTGTTTTTTTAGGATATCACAAGAGGAATTCATATGATGTTAAGTGGACTTGGAGGGCTTCTATTTATGACATGGAGTTGACCCATCCATATCAAAGGGATTAAGAGTGATACAATTATTAGGAGAGAATTATAGATGAAACATTGAGAGGTAATTACAAAGATGAGATTTCCTTCAAGAATAAGATGGATATAGAATTCAACACCTTATGTCATCATAACTCCAAATTTGTGTATCTTGAAAAACATGAGATGTAGTTCACCCTTGTACTTCATATTTATAACCAAACCCTATCAAGGTGAATATACCCCTTTTACCTAAAGATGAAGGTTGTAATATCCAACTAAAGATAATATCAAATGAGTACAAAAAGTACATATTACCAACCAATAACTAAGCTTAGGTATGATGTAATATATGTATTGTACTTCAATCTAGAACTTCATATTTATAATAAAATTGTGTTGAGGTATGCACATCTCTTTTGCATGAAAATGAAATGTTGTGATATATAACCTTTAATTTGATATATCCTTGTGATTTGGGGCTTTCTCTTCTTTGGTACTTTCAACCAATGTTTGGAGAAATAAATTTCACACACAGAGAGGTTGACATGTTTTTTCCTCTCTCAATCCTAAAACCTAAGCCAAAAATTTAAAACCCTATAGCCATAACCCCTAAAATATAAGTCATTTCTCCCTCTTCCCCATCTCTCACTCTCTCCCTCATCTTCCTACCCCCCTTGACCTTCATCCTCCATCTATCTCTCTTTATCTAAACTATAAGCCCTAAACATAATTCTCTCTCTCTTTCTCTCTCTCTCATTCACTCACATCTCCTTAGGGTTAGGATTAAGGTATTCCTTAGGGTTATATTCTATAGATTGAAATCAATATTAGCATTATAGTTAGGGTAAGGAATGAGACTAGAGCATGAGGATTTTTTTTAGGGTGAGGGCCTACATTATGGCTAGGCCATATCAAATTAGAGGATTTTCTATATGCTTTGAACCTCTTATGATTATTATTGTACCCTAAACCCTATGAAGAAAGGGTAAGGGGGATATAGAGAGGTGATGCAAGAGAGAAGAGAAGGATAGGGGTAAGGGTTTTGGGTAGGATGTCTAGAGAGAGGAAGATAAATAAAGAGGGGGTAGATAGTGAAAAAGATCTACATGAATATATCCATCTATTTCCCCATCTACCACTCTCTCCCTATTTTCCTTCCCTCCCTCTTCCCCATATGTCTCTCCCTCTTACCCATTACTACTAGTAATTTTGAACTCAATTTTTGATGAATTTTGGTCAAAATTTCAACCCAGGTTGGTCAAAATTTTGACCAATTAGTTCATAGCAATTTTTATTGTCAAAATTTTGACCAACTTGTAGGTTGGTCAAAATTTTGACAATCACATCCGTTGAAACTTTTGTCTCTACTAACTCTAATTTGCCATTTTTGGTCAAAATTTTGACCAAATACTGGTCAAAAAATGTCAAGAAATGGTTGAAATCTTGATCAACTCTTGGTAAAAAAATTTCAAGAATTGGTCAAAATTTCAACCAATTCTTGGTAGAATTTTTTAAGGAATTGGTCAAAATTTCTACCAATGTTTGTGAAAAACTTTTAAGAATTGGTGGAAATTTCAACCAATTCTTGGTGGAAATACATAAGGAGATGATCAAAATTCTAACCAAACTAAGTTTAAAAAAAAAGTAGAGCAGGTGAATTCCCCCAATGAATGCCTACCCGTGGACTCTCTCTTAGATCATATAGAATATAATGGTTATGGAGCTATGTTAAAGATAGAGTAGTAGACACATATTTGGGATCTGGCTCTCACTAATCTAATATAGGCTTGTTATAATTAGCATTTAATCATTTGAATAAAAACTCTTGTGAACAAGGAGGGCAATGATTAGCATACATTGGCAATCTTAAATAACAATTAATGAAGGAAAGGTGTGATTAAATGTGAAATATAAGATATATACATATTAGGTGTTTTTCTTTAATGATCTCAATCTCAAAGTGGCCACTATCTTCATGGGCTATGGCGTCACCGTTTGCTACCAAGATACTGAGATGTCACCAACACACAAAAAACACAATTTTTATTGTATATATTAAAAACACCAAATAAGTTACACATCTTTTATTGAAACTCATATGAATAAAAACTGTAACTAGCTTGACCTCCATTTGTTGCCTTTAGATCCAACTTTTGGAATGGACTGAAATTTTTGAATTCTCCTTCCATAACCTACATCTAAAATTTCTCCATTTGTTAACTAGAGCTACAAACTACCTTTCTTGTTCCCTGAAAGATGTCAGAGGCAATAATAGTCTTCTTTACTCTTGGGGCAAGATAGGGTGGGGTGCCCATCAACAAGTTCTAATACTACCTCCAAACCACCCATAAATTCAATGAGAAAATCATGACAACAAATGAAGAACAATGTCTTTGTTGCTAGTCAAAATAATAATATTGGAAAGATGGAGGCTACGTCAGACTTAACACAACTTTGATCATTTGTCAGCATCTATAGAAAGAAATACATATATACTCAACAATAACATCAAACAAGAACATAGAAAATCCAAACTAAATAGCAATCAAGACTCATTCAAGGAAACAATGATGTATTTGTTATATCAACAATTATTATTGATACACATTTGTTAGAGTAGACATAGTAGAGAACATCAATCTAAGAGAAGCATTTGATCAAACATTCGATACAACTTATATCTATGATATTGCATCCAACAAGGAAATCATATAGCAATACATCCTCAATCATCACAAAACATAAAACCTTTATAAGTAAATCAGCCCCATAGACACAATACATTAGTAGAGCAAATAGCAGAGGAAGAACATAGAACATTTGACAAATAGCAAGTAATAAGATCAATCTATCATCTGTGAATATTCCAATTTCCAATGCACATCAATGACTTTTCAAAAGGGTAAAAGGAAGAAATCTGCATTAAGGCAGAACAACTATAGGGCACCTTTCTATAGGGGCAAGTAGAGAGAATAGCTAGTAGGGCATCCATCTACAGTAACAAGTAGGGAGAACCCCTACTAGGGAACCCTATTGCAGATGGAAGGGAAAGAACAACTAAGGGTAACCTATTCTAGCTTCCTTTTAAACCCTACCTTGAGGGACTGTTGATGAACCCAAAGATAACCCATCTAGGAATGGAGGAGCATTGCATGGAGGAAAAAGTGTTGTCTTAAGGTACTCTACTATGCCTTTTGTAGTCATAAAAATAGGAGCTAAAATTATGATGTAAATTTTACAGCTCCAAAAGGTTTCTATTTGTCTAAAATCCATAACCTTGAGACAACTTATACTCTATTCAAGTTTTAGATTTTTGCAATAGCTTTAGGAGATTGCACCTCACTTTCAAATGTCGTGCCCTTCTCTCATAGCCTTGCGTTAAAATTTCCTATGATTGAGAAAAGTTGATAGAAATCAACACAATTCTAATTAAAATCTATCTATAATTTCATGTCCAACATATTTCTTAAAACACTATAGATAAAATTGCAGATTGCATCTAAGCTTGTTTTTGTTTATACTTTAAAAAAAAAACTATTCTGAAGTAATGACATCGTTGTAGACTAAAACTTTGAAACAACTGAATAATACTACTAACAGTAAAAAGAAGATCTATATGAAAAGTACATTACCATCTACGATAATGAGAAGACTAAGTTTCAAGATTACTAAGCTACTGTTTACTAAAAGTTTGTGATTGCAAGAGAATTGTGTATTGAGGGTAATTAGCAGATAGCAAGCTATCAAATAATAAATAACTAAATAAAGCATTATAACTAACCACTAGCACAGACAATGCTTTTAATAGTAACAAAGCAATTTTATTTGTCGATTGCTTTAGGATCTACAATAATAAACAAACAAAAAGTTTCAGGATTATAAAACACATCCATTGAGGTAATTCAGACCAAATCCTTCAATTCTTTGTTGCAACATATTTTTACATACATACATACATACATACATACATACATACATACATACATACATACATACATACATACATACATACATACATACATACATACATACATACATACATACATACATACATACATACATATATATATATATATATATATATATATATATATATATATATATATAGATATATATATATATATATATATATATATATATATATATATATATATATATATATATATATATATATATATATATATATATATATATATAAATCTTGAACAAAAAACTCAAACCAAATTTTTTTTGAGCAAATGTCAAATCAAAATCTAAACCAAAATCTAAACCAAAAACTACCATCTCACAATAAAAAGTAGATCTATATGGAGGGGACTTTACCATATACGATAAAAAAAAGGTAAGATGTTTCAAAAAAAAATATACCTATAGTTTTGAAGAATTTTAGTAAATGGCTTCTAGTTTTCCTATGCTATTGTGGGAGTCTATTGCAAGAACCGCACAACTTGGGTTTGGATCTAAGTCATTGTAGCATCTTTCATTAACCTATTTGGATATGAATGGCAATATTTTTTGTTGGCAAGAATAAAAAACTTGATTATGGTTATTGCTACCATTACTGGTGTTACTCTCTTCCATTGTACACAAGAACAAAAGCTCCATATTGTGCAAATTATATCACATTGTTTTGTGTTTGGTTGATAAACATTATCAAATGCAAGGTTTCCTACCATTAGTGCCAACCAAGAAAATCAAGAAAATATTTAAGGAAAACTTAGAAGTAACTGAGGAAGACGAAATTGATACTTCTACCACCAATTAACATGAAATTGATTGTAACATTTAACCATGACTCTTGTAGCATTCATTAGATAGTGGCTACCCCCATCTAAGTCTAGTTCAACACTTAATTTTGTTTTAGGCATAAACTAATAGAGTAGGCAATGTAGGCAACTTTAAAAATGATGAAGTAAAAAGTCTATTTGAATGTGTTAAATTATTACCTTCAAGAAGCACCTCAGACACATTGTCAACTCTTGGAAACCTTGAAATTTCTATAGATGCTAATAAAACTCCAAAAATGACCACTAAGAAGAACTGATTTAAATTATTGGTTCCATGCACATCATTGTCTAAACTCTAACTGAAGCTACATAGTTTCTCTGTGCATTATCTTGGGCCTATTTCTTCTTAGGCTTTCCCTGATTAAGTATCCCCTTCCTACCATCTAGCTTGCACAAGCACATACAAAATATCATTAGATGTTTTAAACCAATTTAAAATCTCAACAATTATCATTTAGCTTAATTGTTGATTGATTATATATATAAAATCTTATTCAACTTCTTAAGATGTGCATCCATATGCAAGTTTGGTGTTTACTAATTCCATTAAAAACGTGCATACTATGGTTTAGCTTCATTATGCTTTAACAAGTTTGGAGCAGAATGAAACACAAGTAGAAATCAAATCGTTAGCTTGAAATTTCTTAGGCCTCATAAGTGAGGCCATACTCTATATAGCTTGAAACTCAAATGGTTGCCTCACTTTCATGTGTTGTGCCTTATCTCATAGCCTTGCATTAAAATTTCCTGTGATTAATAAAGGTTGCTACGGGTCAACATGATTCTACTAAGAGTTTGGCTGTAATTTCACATCTACCATATCTTTCAAAACTATATAGTTTAAAAACAAGAGCTATTATGTAGTATTGACATTGATGTAGGCTAAATATGTGCACCAACTAAAGAATAATGTTAACAATACAGAGCATATCTATATGGAAAGTACTTTCAAGATTATAAAACAAGACAAGACAAGACATTTTAAGATTATAAAATAATCACGTCAAACACATCTACTAAGGGAAATCAAACTAAAAAAATTAATAATATGCACTAATTCCATATCAAGTGAAAATCAAAGATGAAAAATCTAGTAGCAAGTACTAAATTATATAATACCTAGCAAAAAGTATCCCGTTATATACTGTTTCAAAACATCATAGTTGAACTAGCCATTCTGGCTCATGCATAAACAAGACTACACACTAAAATATGAAACAAAATTTTCTTCTTTGCAAGCTTTAATCAAAAGCTTCATCCCAAAGGATAATCTAACTACTATCTACATCCCACCATAAAGACAAAGCACAAGATGAAGGGTGGACTTCTTTTGGATATTGTAATCCACCAAGGCACACCCATCTTCTAGTTGCTTTCCAATGAAGATCAACCTCTGTTGGTCTAGTGAAATACCCTCCTTGTCCTGTATCTTGGTCTTCACATTGTCAATTGTGTTCAAACTCTTGACTTCCAAGGTAATGGTCTTGCCCATCAAGGTTTTCACAAAAAATTACATACCTCCCCTAAGATGGAGCACAAGATGGATAGTGGCTTCCTTATGGATTTGTAGTCAGCTAGAGTACATCCATCCTCCAGCTACTTTCTTGCAAAGATCAACCTTGGGGGAATGCCCTCTTTGTCTTGGATCTTGGCCTTAATATTATCAATTGTGTTAGAGGTTTCCATTTCAAGGGTAATCATTTTTTTGGTGAGGACCTTGACAAAAATCTGCATACCTCCCCTTAGATGCAGAACTAGGAATATAGATCTGGATTTGTACAAGGAAATATTGAGAAAAATCTTCTTACATTAAAGTGCAATTCCTTTTTGAGATAGTATTTGAAGTATTCTACAATCAACAAAAAATTTCCAAAAAACACCTAAGAATCCTAATCAACAAAAGATTACAACTCAATGATTGGCAATAGTCGATCCAACACATTTGGAGTGGAGGTAGCAAAGACACATAAGTTTCAATATATAAGTCAGTGATGGACTAAAATAAAGGAGGAATATGAGTGGAATTGGAATACTTTCAAAGGATGCATATCATGAATAATTGAACTAATCAATGAATACAATCCACATCATAAGTTATGCACATAGATTAATTTCTAAAAGATGGTTGAATACTAATGAAATTTTTATTCATCAAAGATGTAAGTATTGGCCTATGACAAGAGAAACATATCTTAAATGTTATCAATCAAAGAGAAAGACAATCAGCTAGGCAGTGTACATATTCCAAATTTAGGGTCAAACTTACAAATGCAATATTGGAATGATGAGAAAATCAACATAAGAAAAATTGGAAATAACCAACATGAATAAATTCAAAAAAGGCATCAATCACTACTATTATTCTCAACCAAGAAAATAGAAGTGTTATCTATTCTTTCATATATAAATCTTTGTTATTTTATGGTGACTAATCAGGAAAGTACTATACATACTTCATAAACTCTTTGGGGCTCGGTGCATCACCTTGAAAAAATAAATTTGGGCCCTATTTTATCAGGATTTTGTGCTAACATGTAATTATTAATTATAACCCTAAAGTCGTAAAATACTTGTATAAAAGGGCTTAGGGTAAGGGATTGTTTCATAAAGTGATGCAAAAATTGGTTCTTGTGGTAGTATTGAGCTGTAAGGGATTACAGATTGTGATCAAGTTATAATCATTGGATCATAAAAATATTGGACTTGCTATTTGGTGGACATAGGCCAGGGTTTGGGCGAACCACATTAAATGATGGTATCTTGTGTTCTTTTTTGTCTGATCTATTATTTTTTGATATTGTTTATATTTGCATGTAATTGTTATTTTTCTCTGTGGTTAAATCCTAACAATCTCAAATTCACTGTATTAGAGAATCGTCAATGAATGTAATCATATTTCATCTAATCTATAGTAGAGGAAATAAATATATTGATAGGTACCTATTTAAAATAACATTTTTAGAGAGATTGATGAGCCTTATATAATGATTCTATAACCCCATAAAAATAGATAAGGATAACACTGTGAACACAAAGATACTACACAAGTCTAGAAAAACTGATATAGCTTTGTTGAGCAACATCTAATTTAATACCAAAAAATTACATAATTTTGGGAGTCATACTCTCTTGATCATTTTAATTGAATATACTATACATTACAATCAAGTCATGATTCATAGTAGTCTTCTTTATATCTCATATCAAACACTAGATTTTGTCTATTAAAATTCATATTTGCAATGCCTTAAGGAAAGTTATCGCTCTTAAGGGAAGTTGGTAATATGAATAAAAAGAAATTACAAAGAGGAAAGGAAAGTATTATGGTCATTTAGAAATTATTTACAATTAATAGAATATCTAGTTGGCATATAACCAATCAACACATCAATATTGAATAACTAGTTGAGTATTATATTGATATAAAGATAAACTTTGCATTTAGCATAACAAGGATCATTCATGGAAGCAAAATTCTTTCAAACTATTCCAAAGGCCTAATAGGCTACCCAATAACCCTGCTGCAAACTTAGGATGGTAATAACTTTATCTTCCCACAAAACGCTTGACAAGATGATAGTATTTCTAGAGACCCTTTTCAGAGTTCTATGACATATCAAAAAATTTCATATGCTTATTTTGGATCAATACACCTAACCATGATT
Source organism: Cupressus sempervirens (assembly GCA_028749045.1). NCBI lineage: Eukaryota > Viridiplantae > Streptophyta > Pinopsida > Cupressales > Cupressaceae > Cupressus > Cupressus sempervirens. The sequence goes on from CM053783.1 coordinate 723,919,519, forward strand.
GAACCTCTATTTTCAATGCATAAAAATGACCAAACAATGACCTCCTATCAACCACAACTCCAGGACAGTGTCTTCTTATGTCTTCAATTGCTTAATTCCAAAAGGAATTAACCTCCAATGTTGTTTGACCAATTCTAGAAGATATTCGAAAGGAATGTTGAATCCTTTGCATTTCTAAATGATAAAAAATATGGAATGACATTGCTATGAATATATCATCAATGTGATTTTACTATAGAGACCTAGTTTCTCATGTCCCAAATCTATAAAAATATTGATTCTTCCAACTATAAAAATGTTGGTTCACCCAACTACATGTTGAAGTAAAGAAGATGAAGCATCTAACTCTAATGATAATCATGATGATGAATCTATGTATAATGATGTTTCTAATTGTGATTTTGATCCTAGAGAGATGTAATTAGATGAAAGAAATGAGGAAGCACAACAGACTAATATTGCTTATTAGAGTATTAAGAAGCCACAACTCAATATTAGAGGTAGAGTCCTCAAAGAGGCCTTTTGGTCTAGGATAAGGGAGATTTTGTTGATGAACCTATTGGAAATGATGAGATGAAGGGACTTCATGCTCTTCTTGAAGGTGTGGAAAATCTCCTTAATCAGAATTCTAAGTCTTGTACAAGGATAGAGATTCTTATAAATGTGGATTTAGATGAGCTAGAAGGATGTTGTGATTTGGAATTTGGGTTTAACTATGAGGAAATTCCAAAGTTATATGTAATACTTTACCTACCTTAGAGTTTATCTTATGCCATTAGCCATAAGTTTTGCTTAAATTGCAAGAACAAATACAAAACTTGAGAAGCTAGGACAACCTTGACAAGAGGCATGATGCTTTTTTGACAATCCATTTATTATTATAATAACTTTAATTATTGAAAAATTCAAGTGAAATACCTAGATTCTTTTTAGACTTTTATGGTCCTTGTTTATCAAATTCAATGGTGGAATGGTGATCTTACCATTAATCAACATCTATGTCACTGCTCTATAGAGTTTATGTAAGATGAATACCATCCTAGTTAACATAAAAGAATTTAAAATATAGCTCACCATAATGCTTAGGGTTTCTTAAATTTTTTAGTGTAGCTCAAGAATAGTCTGCATATACAATTGAGACATTTGGACAATCTTTTTGGATAAGCTTGTCATTTCTTCAAGAGAGTTTGTTAAACTTGACCACACAACTAGTATCAAAAAAATCACATGAATCATTACTTGGATGTGTAGATAAATATAATGGTGAACATCTTATGGGAAAATTGCATTGAATGTCTAGACTCTTCTTTTTATTTTCTTGAATTAAAAACAAACCAAGATTTGAGATACATTAAAATTGCATAAATCTTGAATTCTTGAATTAACAACAAACCAACATCAGTGATACATTAAAGTTGCATAAATTTTGAATGTTAATTTAATGCCCCACCAAGGGATAGAAAATAATTAACCTAAATTTTTACTAAGTTTTCCAAACAATTTTTTTTTATAATCATGAAAGATAAACCATTCATATCAAACACATAGTAGCGGACGCAATAACATACATACAACTAAAAGCATACATAAGCATACATAACAAGTTACATTCCTTAAGGATCCCAAGATGTTGAGTCACATTTAATCTAATTAATACTAAGTCTATCAACCACCACATCCACATGAAAGAATAATTAAAAAGTCCAATGCCCATAATATACATTTGTTCTGAATGCCTCTTGGAAATCAACTTTGGAATGCTCAATCATCCACTATACATGTCATAGGGTATGAAAAGCTTAAAAGATTAAACATATGTAAAAATAAAGATACATCATCCTCATCGACCATGATACAAGTGCAATAAAGTAAATGAAATCAATAACATACATGATACATCCATCCATCATAAAACACAACTATCCATCATAAAATACATCTAACTAAGTGCACGGTTCCTCCCAACCATTAATAGCATCATTAGACCATTGTGGGCCCTAGCCATCCCCTACGCGTAACATCCCAAGCCACCAAAGAGATCATCGGTGCTATCATAATAGGGATGTCACTCCTAAAACAAGCTACAACTTATGCATAAAGAAATCTAACATGTACGAATAAAGCATAAGATGATCCTAAAAAGTAGATAATATCATCTATCACATGCTAATCATCGAAATAAAGAAACATGTCAGTAAATAACATCCATCATAAGATCCATGAACAAAATGAAGGTAAATGCCAACAAAGAATGCTCCAGCCATAGTGACTATAGACAAATCTCAAATGGTAAGAGTGAAAAAGCACCACCACCCGACCACGTGGAACCTAAATGGCCCACTCCCACCGCACTGAGGAGATAATCTCAAGTCCCAAACATGATATCAAATCACATAACACATATACTCTCTAAGGCTAGGAACCCTAAAAGTACACTAACTCAAAGGTTCCAACATAGACTGACATCTATACCTAGAGGCACATAAAGACATGTAGGAATCTACTATGTAAGCAGGAAATTGTCATCACACAAATCACACTAGAGTTACCCTTGTAGTCTCTCAATAGACCCTGACACCCTAGTGATCCCTATGTGGCCACTAGTATCCTCTCATACTGACAAGGCATACTACAGAATGCAAGGTCACAACCACGCATTCTCTCTACTCCCATCCTAGTCTATACTAGCACTCGAGGCATGGGCAAGAACATACAATTATCTTATTAGGTTTATTTTAATCCCCATTTAGTGTAATATTTTCACTTATTAATACAACTTACAATGAGTTACCCTGGCAGCCTCTTGGGCCCCGACCCCCATTGCAAGCCACTACCCGACACTACATATAGATAACCTACCCTAAGCTCATAAAATCAAAAATCACATGATCACCTCAGCCCTATATAAGTGACTAGAAAGCATCATAAAGATAATCAAAATACCCACATTAGTTCTCTATGAGCAACTGAAAAACATCCAATGATAATCATAATAATCACAACAGTTCTCTATAAGCAACTAAAGACATTAATGATAAATCACAATATCCAACGGTTCTCAACAAGCAACCGGAAGGTATCTCAAAGTAATACTAATCAAAGACTCCAAAATGGTCAAGTCAAACATGTCACAACATTACATCATCAAGAATAAATCAACACTTCAATCCCATCAAAGTGATTAGAAAGTAATCTAAGTATAATTGATCAATGACTCAAAAATGGTCAAGTCAAGTGTCTCATACACACATCATAGAGCATGCCATCGCATTACCATGGTTGGGCTTTAAAAAAGATTGAGATAATATCAACATGACATGACATCTCATAACCCTCGAGACTCTGATAGACATCCTATGATTGGTTACAATCTAGGCAACCCCAAAACCCCAAACATAAACATCACACAGAAGACAAGATGTAATTCCATGTTTTGGTTTTGTTTTTTTTAATACACATAGTGTCAATTCACTGTAAGGTTCCAATTTTCATTTTAGTGTGAGTTTTCAAATTTAAAGATGTACATCTTACTCGATATAGTTTAACCCATTCAATTCCTCAAATAGAATACAAAATTACCCCATTCAATTTCCCAAGATAATCAAGATGCAAATACATGGTTATGCCAAGGAAGAGGTTTCAATTTTTGTTTCAAGTATATATTTCAAGTGTATAAGATTCTTCATTTAATCC